>QAOA01003368.1:989320-1120278 GCA_003255065.1 Cercis canadensis | reverse complement strand
AAAAAAATAAAATGCAGAAGAATATTTGTTGTAACATAATTGGTCACAAGTGAAGGCTCGGAGAGCACAGTGCACAGCATTCTCCAGTGTGTTCACCACACGACCCTTGGCCCCTTTGAATTTTGGGATAACGTTAAGAAACACCAATCTGCACAATTAGTCTTGAAGAAAGCCACATGTACCTCCAACAAGCACGTGTCACTTTCTACAATTTTACGAATGAAACATATCTATGACTCAAGCACAGCACAGGCTTCAAAATCTGTCTATAAATTTCTGTGCTATTTGCTATTCTGAAGTCACAGCCAAGAAATCAAGGATGGCACCTAATGCTAGTAGCTCAGCTTCTTTGTCCTCCTTGCTTTTGATTTCCTTCCTTCTGTTGGTTTCCCACTACTCTGAGGCACAAACAAGTCCTGCTATAGTGGAGGGATTATCATGGAGTTTCCATAAATCAAGCTGTCCAAAACTTGAATCCATTGTCAGAAACCATCTCAAGAAGGTGTTCAAGAAGGACATTGGCCAAGCTGCTGCCATACTGCGTATTTTTTTCCATGACTGCTTTGTTCAGGTAATTTAAGTAACCACATCAATGTTTTGTTGCCATTTTCACCACAAGATTTTTTTTTTTTGGTTGATAAAAATCTTCTTTATTGGAGACGTGACGTCTAATATGACACTAATGACTGAGTACTGAATACCATTTCAAAAAAGATAAAGTAAGATTTATAAGATTGGAATAGTGTATTAATGGGAAGTGTTGCGTGCATGGTGATGTAGGGATGCGATGCATCTGTGTTGTTGGATGGATCATTTGCGAATCCAAGTGAGAAGGAGGCACCTCCCAACTTGACATTGAGACTTGATGCCTTGAAGACCCTCGACAACCTCAGGGCTCTTGTCCACAAAACCTGTGGAAGAGTAGTCTCCTGTGCTGACATCACTGCACTGGCTGGACGTGATGCTGTTTTCCTCGTAATTCACCTCTTCAAACTCTTCCACTAACTCATAACTCTATCCATCTTTTAATTAATTTTTCCTGCTATTAACACCTAACTCTTTCTCCTTAAAATAATGAAAAGTTTTCTAGATGTTTGGTATTTCCACGTATATATCTAAGATAATTCTAGGTATCTTGGATGTCTCTATTTGACATGCTAAATATCTAACTTGTTGAGAAAAAATAATATTATTTGGACACTAATTAAACTCATATTATTATATATTAATACATAATTAGTACCATTTGAGTCAAACTAAAAGTTTAAGTGAATCAAATTATATTAATTATATAACTATATAATAGTATGAGTGTAATTAGTATGCAAATAATATTATTTATTTAAAAACCTAAGATGTTTACATATTTATGTATCCCAATTCCCAAGTCCCATCTAAAATTTACATACTGATCTAGCTAGTATAATTCTTAAAGTTGCAATTAGTCCTAATTTGCATGGGACGTTTGCAATTATTACCTAAGTTGCAATTCTTAAAGTTTTATACATCTATTTAAAAATTGTCGTGGGCTGTCCAAATTTATATCTAAACTTGCTTTCCATAAAGAAGAATTTAAGAGAGCGCAATTATTAGGACAGATGTCTTGAACCATGCAGATGTGAAATAAAGAAGAGAAATTAAAAATCTCAAATATCTTATTGGAATCCAATCAATTATGTTATATGACTGAAGCTCATTTAAAATTATATAACATAGCCGGATTGAAATATTAGAAAAGCTAATTCTATTTATGGGATCCACATGACCATTTATGTATGTTGTCACTTTATCATTAATGCAAGCCAGTGGTCACCTTCTAGAGTGTAAAATCTGGTAATGCTTTTCTTCATTTTTTTCAAGTCAGGAGGGCCCGACTTCGCGGTGCCACAAGGAAGACGCGACAGTCTAATATTCGCCACTAGAAATACAACATTGGCTAATCTTCCAGGACCCGGAAGCACCGCCGACGCCCTCCTCCGTTCCCTAGGAGCCAAAAACTTCGACACCACCGATGTGGTGGCTCTCTCCGGGGCCCACACGATTGGCCGGAGCCACTGTAACTCTTTCACAAGAAGACTGTACCCTACGCAAGACCCCACCATGGAGACAGCCTTTGCCAGCAGCCTCAAACTCACTTGTCCCACCGAAACCACTGACAACACCACCGTGTTGGACGTCCGAACACCCAACAAGTTTGATAACAAGTACTACGTAGACCTCGTGAACCGCCAGGGATTGTTTACCTCGGACCAGGACTTGTTCACCGATGAGAGGACGAGGGGGATTGTCACAAGCTTTTCCAAGAACCAGAAGCTCTTCTTTGACAAGTTTGTCAATGCTGTCACCAAAATGGGTCAGATGGGTGTCTTGACTGGAAATCAAGGGGAAATTAGGGCTAATTGCTCCGTCAGGAACTCCGATAATAGGCTTTTGTTGGCGTCGTCTGTGGTGGAAGAGGTGGTGGAAGGATGGACTCAGTTCTAAGGTCATGAGTACTCTCTAGTGAGTACTGACTTGTGAATTGTGATATATGCTGTTTAACTCAGCCTCCTTCAGTTAATTATGACAAATAATTACCTTTTCTATCTATAATTCTATATATATCTTCTTAATTTACTGTTTTTCTTAAAAAATTAAAAGTCATAATATTATTGATAAGGTAAATAAACCATCGTCATCCAATCCATGTGTGATGGTTATGTAACCAAACGAACAAAATGAACAAAATACCTTTGGGTTAAAAGTATAAACAATTATATGATGGTATCACTACTCCTCAAATAATTGTTTTGTTATCTTTTACAAAAATTATTCACTTTTTAATCCTTATTAATCAGAAGCATTCAAAGTACTGGCACGTTTTGGGGCATGTGGTCAATATATTATATTCTTAGGAGCCAACTTTGAATATGTTTTGGTGGAATTGTCTTGCGTTTCGTTNATGATGGTATCACTACTCCTCAAATAATTGTTTTGTTATCTTTTACAAAAATTATTCACTTTTTAATCCTTATTAATCAGAAGCATTCAAAGTACTGGCACGTTTTGGGGCATGTGGTCAATATATTATATTCTTAGGAGCCAACTTTGAATATGTTTTGGTGGAATTGTCTCGCGTTTCGTTCCTTTTGTGGTCTTTGTCCTTGACACGTAGTTTGCACAAAGGCTAGGTGAGTATTTCAAAATTTTATACCAAACTTGCAGTGTGCTCACCACATCCCTTTGCCACCTTGGCTTTTCGGATAAAGTGGAATACAAATTGTAAAGAAAGACTTTCTTTTTGGTAAACTAAAGAAAGATTTAACGTCTACATTCTAGAATCTTTGCAATTTTTCGAGTGTTCATGTAGCACTAGAACAATAATATATTCCTTATCCAAAATCCCAGTTCAAGACAACCATATAAAACTCCAAATCCAAGTGTCACTTTCTAATTAATCTTATATTTGTATCTCTCTCTCTCTCTCTCTCTCTCTCTCATATATATCCCACTTCCTTTTAACTATTTTTCCATTAAAAATTAAAATAAGAGTAAATTTAATTATAACTTATATTATGTGATTTATTTTAAAAAAAATATAAAATTATAAAAATCTAAAGGAATCTTTTTTTAAAGCAAAATATTCATAAATTTTATTTATAGTTCTTTCCTTCTTTTCCACTTAAACAAGGAAGAGATGTTTCCTTCTCCTTTCCCCATTATAGACATCAAACAATTGGAGAATGTAACTCATTCATTTTGCTACATTCATTTCCCTTCATAAATCACAAGACGTGTAACACAAATTAAACATGTTTGCATGAAAACATAAGGTGAGTACTATCTTATACCCCCTCTAAGACGGGGTAGCACTATAGTCTAACTCAGTTGGATGAGACTCAATGGGACTTACAATATAATTTTGGTGTCATTGCGAAGATTTAGAAAAATTGAGTCACCAAGTGTGTGCTAGAACATAGTTTCTTATAAAATATAATAATGACATAATATAAGAAAATGTGTCAAAAAGTAAACTTAAAAAAGTTATTTCTTAGTACATTTTCCTATATCATACAATTTTTACATTTTATAAATAACTAAGTATTTTGACACATATTAGGTGATTTAATTTTTCAAAATCTTTACAATAACACTAAAATTACTGTGTAGGTTCCATCCGAATCTACCCAATTGAAAGGGTTAAGGGGCTGTAGTACTACCCTCTCTAAAGGGAGAGAGAACCACTAAGCCATTCTTGAACCAACGGTCCTAAACTATGCATTTATTGTAGACCATAAATCAATAAATAAAGCATGTTAGCATTTTATCCTCTTGGTTAAAATATACACTACCAAGAGCAACTTATTGCACTGGGTTGCCATGCATTCAAGTAATATGCGCATATATATATCATAAATTATTTATATAATTTATTCTTAGTGGTTACAAAAGGGAACTATGCCAATAAAATAAGCATGCATGATAGAAAGATACAGATTTATAATTGTGGTATATACAAATAAACTAATATAATGTTTCATGCAATAGACTAATCCAACCCATATCATGTTTGATTCTTGTTGCAGTCAGGAGGCCCCGACTTTGACGTGCCATTAGGAAGAAGGGATAGCCTAACCTTAAATGTAAATGAAACAAGTAACCTTTCGGCACTATTTAGCAACACCGGCGTCATCCTCACCCAAATGGGAGCCAATAAGTTCGATACCACCGACGTTGTTGCCCTCTCCGGTGCCCACACTTTTGGCCGGGCACACTTTCCATTTTTCTTCAGCAGAATCTCCCCAAACCAAGACCCCACCAAGGACAAAAAAATATTTAATAAGTCAAATTTTGTTAAGTCTATTTCAAAGGATAAAGTTATCTAATTCATAATTCTATCGTTCAGATTAAAGAGTTATATTTTGTGAACTTCTTCATAAAATTTCAGCTCAATCTAACGATGAATGAATCTGTATCTCCAGTTAAATGAAAACTTATAATTTTTGTATTTTGGGCTGAGTTTTAATGTTGAATAAAATTGAAATTTTGTGAGGAGATTCGTAAGACATAACTCTTCAATTTAAACGGTGAGATGGTAAATTGAAGAACTTTACACTTTAAACTAGATATAAAAAAATTTAGTTTAAAAACAGAAGGACCAAAATTACACATTTTATGAATATAAAGTGATTAAATTATTTATTTTTAAATAAAAGAGGCAAAAAAAATTTAAGTTGTTAAAATTAGATGGCCAAAATTATAATTAAACCTTTTTTTTACACAATTTTATAATTTAAATATTAATTTTATAAAATTTAAATTATGTTAATTATATTATATTAATATAATATAAAATTAAAATTGTATAAAAAAAAAAAGTGACTTAAGTCACATCTGAGGACACTTTGTCCAACTTGAAATGATATATCCTGTCTTCCTTTCTTTGTGTGCTCCTTTTTAATAATTTTGCACATGTTAGGTGAAACTTTCAGCATTTTCCATACCCAACTTGCAATATATGTAATACAGCGGAAATCATAGGGGAATGTGTTCACCATGTGACCTCTTACCACTTTGTTTCTTCGTATTTAATGGAATGTGATAAGTCTAAACCAAATGAACCTTCCCACTAATACTCCATAGATTAATGGCGAATCTCTAAATAGGGATGGCAATGAGGCGGGGATGGGGTGAGGCAAGCAGTCCCCGTCCCCATTCCCGGACCCATCCCTGGCGGGGATTTTTCAGCATCCCCATCCCTGCCTCACTAAATCCCCATTTGTCCCATGCCCCGCCCCATTTACCTATACAACTATACTTTTTTTAAATATACACAATTTACAAGTTTAATCTATCGATCACGATTTCTAATTAAAATTCAAGTTTAATCGAACAAGATAATATAAATAATGTTCAAATAACATCATCAAGAATTTAAGATATCCTCAAGCAACAACAATAACATAAATAATATTTTAAAAAAATTATAAAAATTATTCTTAAACAATTATAAAAGTCAATAAGAAATCATAATAAGTACAAAAGGCTCCAAGCAATTAAAATAAGTATAATTTATGAAGTTCTAATGTTGGTTAAAGTTAAACCACTCTCCATATTCTACAAAACCAAAAAAAAAAAAAAAAAAAAAATTTAGGTTTGGGGAAAATAGAACTCAAGGTTGAGGGACTGAAGGAGGAAGGGTCAAGTCAGTGTGTTGGTGATTTAGTGTGGGAAAATCTTAGGTCATAATGACGCCGTTTTGTGAAGAAATTTTTTTAAAAAAATTTATGTAATGTATTATATATATATTATTTATATACAGTGCGGGGTGGGGCAGGACTTCCCCATCCCTAGACCCGCCCCTATCAAATTACCCATAAAATTATCCATACCCATTTTTCTGCCACATACCCATACCCGAACGGGTAAAAAAATCGGGGCCCCATTGGGTCTGGGGCAAATTGTTATCCCTATCTCTAAACAATCACCAATAAATATGATCATATATAAGTTAAATTATATATTTCAATTTTAACAAATATTTGAAAACACCCTATAATTAAAATATATTTGTATTAATTATAGGGATATGCTATTTTTACACTATATTTTATTAATATTAAATTATATTTAATGTATAAATATGATATAAATTATATTATCTTCAATTAATATGAATTTTTTTTTAATTTTAACTTAAAACTTTTTATATTAAATGATAATTTTTACAATTAAATTAAAACTTTTTTATATTAAATCAAGATAAATTAATTTATATTATATATAGACATTAAATAGAGTATGACATTAGTAAAATCGGGTGAAAAAATAACGACTCCCTAAATATATTTACTGTTTTTCATCATCATGATCTCTATTATTTTCACCTTCTACCTCTATTAGTTATTCTATTTCTTTACACTATCTTACGTTCTATAATATTTTTTTTAAAAAAAATTCAATCTTTTAATTGATTATTTTCTTTTCCATTGAAATTAAATTATTTCCTTTTAATCTAAAGAAATACTAGTATACCTCCAAATAGCATGTGTTAATTTTTAATTTATATCGAACTAAATATCAAGATCAAGGACCCAGCCACAAGCCTCTCGATTCTGTCTATAAATAACAATGGTACTCGGTGTTCTCAATTCACACTCAAAGAAACCAAAGATGGCGAGGGCTAGTGCTAGTACCTCTCCTTCTTTGTACTCTTCGCTTTTGATTTCTTCACTTATATTAGCTTCCCACTTCCATGCCTCTGAGGCACAAGCCAAGCCTCCTATTGTTAAGGGTCTGTCATGGACTTTCTATCAACCAAACTGTCCTAACCTTGAAACCATAGTTAGAAACCATCTCAGAAATGTGTTCAAGCTCGACATTGGGCAAGCTGCTGGCATACTACGTATTTTCTTTCATGACTGCTTTGTTCAAGTAAGTTTATGTCGTTTTCATTAAAGTAATTAATGTGTACATGCAAACAAAAATAAAATAAAATAAAAAATTGAGTTATAGATGGTTATATTTGATGAAAAGTGTTTGTGCTATGTTGATTTGATTAGGGATGCGATGCATCGGTATTGTTGGATGGAACACCTGATAATCCAGGGGAGAAGGAGACAAGACCCAACCAAACATTGAGGCCTGAGGCACTGAAAACCATTGAAGTCCTTCGGGCTCTTATCCAACAGCAGTGTGGAAGGGTAGTCTCTTGTGCTGATATTACTGCTCTAGCTGCACGTGATGCTGTTTTCTTGGTAATTTCATTCCTTCACTCTATCCTTTTCTTCTTTGTTTTCTTTTTTAACCTTCTAAAATGATCCTATATTCTTTACTTAATTTACTTATTTAAATGAGTAATGCTACTTATATTATCGTTAGAGGGATTGAAACTTCCTTGGGAGGGATATAAACTTCCATAATTGTATAGATAATTTTTTCTTCATTTAAAAATAAAAGAAATTAGAGACATCCTAAAATGCAACTATTTTTATTTAGTTATATTAGTTTTTGTATTTCAAAGTTATGTAATCATCACCATTATTATTTTTTTTTGTTAATATCATGAGTATTTATATTTTATTTAATTAGACGTGAGACTAATATTATTCAAGAATAAGAGTAATTACGATTTATTCTCTCTTTATAATGCTTTCACTAAATCTCAAACTCTTAACCACAATCACCACTACTATTTAACCTCTAGAAAAATACTTGGCTTCTTGGGTAATAAAATCTACCTTTGTCCTCTCATAAAATTTAAACTTAAAATTATTTAAATTATTATTAATTTGAGTCCATCTATGAACTAATTAAGTAAAAAAAAAAAAAAAAAGATAGCAAAAAGCTAAAACGGAAATAAAAACAAAGGAGGAAAAAAAGAGAGTAAAGAACTCAATCATGCTTAGTTATTAATGTCATAATGTGGCTCTATGGCATGGCATGGTATGATTATACTATTAGTTACTCTTATCCATGTGATCTATATATGTATATTACCCATTCCGCTTTGGACAAGTAAAAAGTTATCAAAGAGACTGAACCACTTGGCCATTATTAATGGGGTAGTGGTCCTACTCCTAAAGTATGTAGATAAATTACTAAACAATGAACAAATCAAAACATCTTTTGCACCTTATCCTCCCTAGAATAATTAAAACGGAAAAGTATTATACTCGCTTCCTTTCAAGGAATATGAACATTTACTTATGAAATCCACATGATTACTTATAGATCCTTTTGGGTAAAGGCGATAATTCACCTTATCGTACATATTAAAAAACAAAAAGATTAGTATAATCAAGCACGAGAACAAGGTAAATTGAAATCATGTTCAAGTTGTCTCTAAAGCCATTTTCAAGTGGCATTTTAAATTCAAGTGGAACCATATCTCTAAATTTACAAAAATATGTGAACTTAAATGCTACGTAATTAGCATAAGAAAATAGCTAAAAAATTTAAGTTTAACTTGATTTAATGAATTTATCACACAAAACTTAATATAGCTAAAAAAATTTATCATTTACCAAATGACTTATAACGGATTGATATGAAATTTATTCTTAAAATTGGTAAATTTCATGTTTATACTTAAAGTTATAACAAAAAATACTAAAAATAAGGAAGTTTTTTAGATATTTTTAATATTTATGTAATATGTCATATTATATGAAATTAGTCAAAATATGAATAACAAGTGTATAAGTTAACTATTTTTAAATTTATTTAAAAAAATAAAATAAATTATATTTATATTTAATAAAATATAAAAATTACGTATGATTGTCACGTCAATATAGTATAATATACTCATATAGTATCATAGAATTCCCGTAAAAATAATTTTTTTTCTACAATAGTAAAGCATTTTTTTTTCAGACCGGAGGCCCTGACTTCCCGGTGCCACTAGGAAGACGCGACGGCCTAACCTTCAACGTGGCTGAAACAAGTAATCTTCCATCACCGTCTAGCAACACCACCGTCATCCTCCGCCAAATGGGAGACAAAAAGTTCGATGCCACCGACGTGGTTGCTCTCTCCGGCGCCCACACCTTCGGCAGGGGCCACTGTGGCACTTTCTTCAGGAGGCTCTCCCCCGTCCAAGACCCCACCATTGACCAAACCCTTGCTAACAATCTGAGAGCCATTTGCCCAAATGCAAGCTCTCCCAACACCGCCGATTTGGACCTCCGAACCCCTAACCTGTTCGACAACAAGTACTACGTTGATCTTCTCAACCGCCAGGGTGTGTTCACCTCGGACCAGGACTTGTTCACTGATCCAAGAACAAAGCCAATTGTTCAAAGCTTTGCTGTGAACCAGAACCTATTCTTTGAGAAGTTTGTTAATGCTATGATTAAGCTTAGCCAGTTGAGTGTCTTGACCGGAAACCAAGGGGAAATTCGTGCAAAGTGTTCTGTCACTAATAGCAAATCTTTCTTGACGTCTGTGGTGGAAGAGGTGGTAGAATTCGCTCAGTACTGATAAAGGTTATGTTATTTAGGTTTATGAGTTAGGGAATTCTTCTTGTGTTGCTACGAAGTTAAATAGGGAGTTCTTGTTGCGTTTGCTAGTAGCAACACAACAAGAACTGTTTTAAGATTTTGGGGGATATGGATGCTCTAACTTTTTCTTTGTTGCTTGTCTTGTGTGTGAACTGTGTAATAAAGATCTTACTGCGTGAGGATGAATTTGAGCTTCGCTTGCTCACTTTGTTTTACATTCATCTCGTTTCTCTATTTTTCCCTGTTTATGATTATTTAATTTTGCTTTAATATTATATTTTTAATCATTTAATTTATTTTACCTCTTTATATGCATAAATACTATACATATGGCTTCGATCCAATTGACGCTGGTATAACATATTATTTGGTAAATATGTGATTATAACTATTTGGTTTATCAAAAAAAAAAAAAAAAAAAAAAAACTATGTCGGTTACATAATAATGAATAAAGTATTTGGTAAAAACTAACTACTATGAGTATTACAAATTACAAATTCTTAAAAATATTAAATGTTGGGAAAGATTCTACAATCAGAATGGTTAATAGTACGTTAAATTAACTTTCGGAAAATGTAAATTTTTTTACTATTTTATAGTTTTAACCATATAAATTTTGAAAAAAAATTTACCTGTGCCTAATTTTGAAAAGTAATGGAATAAGAAACTTTTAAAAAAATTTACTAAGTAAAATTCATGATTTTTGCTGTCAAAAAGTGTTAGTACCAAAAGTTAAAATATTGAATGCAGTTAAATAGTGGAAGGAGACAAGTTGATGGCACAAGTGGATGAATTAATTCGTATCTGCAGATGGTGGAAGAAGTTGATATTCTTCAGTTTCATACCAACACTCCCTGAGTTTGTAATTGAAAGAAACTATAGAAAAGTAAAGGGAATAGATTATGTCTTTCATGATTAGCCTCTCCTCCACATCAGGTAGCTGGGGAAGAATCACCTTAAGTAGTTTATATCATCCATTTGCTAATATATTATATAGACAAATATTATTGGTACAAAGATTCTTATAAAAACATTTTATTCAGTAACACGTAGGGCATATATGTACATGCATGTTAGCAGGTGGCTAAAGCACATGATTCGGAAAAAATTATTTGAAGCAAATATATTTGATAATAACTTTCTAATATTTAAAAGTAGGGTTATCGTTATTAGCATGTTGATGAATGATGGTGAACTAAAGAAAGAATCTGTTAGAAAGTGCCCCAAACAAAAAACAAAATATCTACTAGAAAGAAGAGTAGGTGGATAGATAAAAATTAAAAGTAAAACAAGAGGAAAGAACAAAAAGTTAAAAGTATTTACTATTGGGCTGCATGCATTGAATATCCTTGCATTTATTTCAAAGAACATATTATCTGGTTGCATTTGGACTGCTTGATGTCTCTGGTAAAATTATGCTCTTTTGTTTTGATGCACACAAACATATTTTTCTTAAGGAAAATCACACAGCAGTGGAATCATCCCAAAAAAAAACAAAAAAAAAAGTGACACAGTGCAATGGATTTGAAGAAGGATAAGGTCAAATTTTTGTTACTATACATAAACCAGGGTTAATTTCAACTTGGAATCTGAACAATTCAAAGGGTAATGATATTTTTGGTGAACAAAAAAGAAAAGGCAACGAGGATCCGTAAACAATGTTGGATTTCAAAGTTCAAATAGAGAAAAAGAATAGTAAATTTATTGCAAGTGGCAATGGACATTAAATCTAAACCCATTATGAAAAGAAAAGGTATTAATTACTAAGCAGACAACTAAATTAAATATTTCGAGCAAGGATGTGCTACATCTAGATTTATGAATCATCCTGAATCATCTTTTTTTAAAAGCTTAAGTTGATCATTTGGTCAAAAAAACTTAAATATCATGTTAAAAAATTAATTTTCTTAAAAACTTAAATTATTAGTTCAAAAATAATTTTATATTTTTGAACACATGATTTATATCTAGAGAAATTTGGACACATGATTTATATCTAATTCTTAAACCCTAAGAGCTTTTATTTAACTCTCTAAAGCATGCAAGTGATTTTAATTAATGTCTTTACGACTGAATTGTTAATTTTAAGGAGGTTTTTTATATATATTTTTTTTATTTATGTGATGTGGTATATTATACGAGAATAATTAATATATAAATAATGTGTGTATAAGTTAATTGTTTTCAAATTTGTTTGAAAAAATAAGAAATTATTTTTATATCTAATAAAATATAAAAATTATGTATGATTATCATATCAATATAATATGATATACTCATGTAATATAATAAAATTCTCATAATTTTAATATTAGTTCCACGTACTATTCCTTAAAATGCTTTGGATAGTTTCCTTATTCATCATCTAAAGGACAGGGAAGTAAGATCCTGATATATCTTAACCTAAAAAATACAAAAAAGACAATTAGCCCTTTCAAGTATTTTATTTTTAGTTATAATTTCAGGTTTAAATACAAAATATACAAATTTTAAAAATAATTTTAGTAACCATCTAATTAATTCGATCAAGTACGAAATTAAATTTACAATAAATGAAATCATAAATGGTCAAATTGCAAGTTAGATAAGGCGATAAGGGCAAATGTCATGGGCGTGGCCACCAAGTTTGATTGAGAAAGTACAGATGGCTTATCCTTCATCTTTGACGGTGCCTACTGCCTGCAACATTTGTAAATTGTCACTCTCTTCAACCATTCTTTTTCCCACCCACTTGCACTATTCAAAACTGTCAACCCAAGGGGATGTGGTTACCACACGCTGGTATTTCGCTTTCCTTTCACATACTTTTCTATATTCTTTTATTTTTCTAGAAAGTGAATATTCGTTTTTTCAAGTAGATAATAATATGTACGGAATTTTTTGTCCCCAATTTTTGTTGCATAAATTATGTAGTGTTCTTTGAATTCAAAATTAACTAGTATTCTTTGCATTTAAATTTTATTATATATATGTAATTTATAAATTTATCAGTTTTAAATAATTTTTGTTTTCTACACATTTATAAATGTACATTTTTTGTCCACATTTTTTTTTGTATGACTCCAATTTTTTATACCTAATCCACTCTTTTTACAAAATGTAACCACACATATCTAAAAGTATATACAAATATAAATTACATCAAGTTGAACTTAAATAAAACTCAAATTTCTTACCAGTTTTTAAGTGTGAATCCAACATATTTCTGTTTTATAACTCCAGTGCAAACATTATTTTTGTTTTTAAACTCGCTTATCCATTAGTTTGTGGCAAACAAAGAGCAGCCCATCAAAGTCATTGTAGGAACCAAAAGTCCAAAAACCTCAACTGCCCAAAGCCATTTTCGATAAAGCAAAGCAATGAGAGAAAGGTCCAGGAAACAAACACATGTCTCATGTACGTTTGTCGGTCTCTCTATAAATAAAGTCATTGCCTAACAAGCGAAGAGGTAGATACAGATCATAATGGGTAGAAGTACAACTACAGGTGCTCTTCTCATCTCCTGTCTTCTCTTCTCTTCACTTCTTTTTGCTTACACACAGGCAGCAAACGATGTCCCTATAGTGAAGGGACTCTCATGGAGCTTCTATAAATCAAACTGTCCTAAGCTTGAATCTATCATAAGAACTCAGCTCAAGAAGGTATTCAAGGAAGACATTGGCCAAGCTGCTGGCTTGCTCAGGCTTCATTTCCATGATTGCTTTGTTCAGGTAAATAAATCACATTATTGCTTCTACTTTTTTTTATTCTTTTTGTTTTTCTGAAAATGTAAACACATTATAATGATACTATGCAGCTTAATTTCGGACTAAAATTTAAAATTGGCCCAGTCCTTTTATTTTTCTCATTAACTGGTAAAAAATTATATGGAATTTGGTACTAGCGTGGAGTTGAAAAGTTGGAGGACGTCTGATTTTGATTTTTGAATTCATAGACTTAGTTCATTGAGATCAAGCCTTGAAGTTTAAGCTAACCTCTTGAGATTTTTCTAAAAGGTTGACTTGACCTTTTGGGTCAATTGACCTCCATGAACATCAAATTAATAAACTGGGTTTTTCAATTTGTATTTTTGTGTATGAATATTCATTAAATAACAAACTACTATTTTTTTAAAAAAAAATTCAAGTAATAATTTGATTTAATACTTGAGAGAATTATTATAAATATATTCAAATAAACAAAAATTTAAGTGAGTTTTAAATTACAATTTATTTTATTTTAGTAATTGAACAATAATTTTTGTAGGTTTTATATGATCAGTGAATACTAAAAACATGATAACTATTAGCCATGTAAAATTATAAATGGCAATTAGTCATAAACTAAAGTGAAATGAAATTTACTTAATTATATTTTTATTTGAGTTTCTTAATTATAAATTTCTGTTTTAAGAAAGTGGATTAGATAGTAGAGGTTAGTGAATAAAGTGGATATATAGTTAATGAATATTCATAAAAATGCAGGGTTGTGACGGATCGGTATTGCTGGATGGATCAGCGAGTGGGCCAAGTGAGCAGGATGCGCCTCCAAACTTGACCTTAAGAGCAAAGGCTTTTGAGATCATAAACGATCTCAGGGCTCGTGTCCACAAGAGCTGTGGAAGAGTCGTTTCCTGTGCTGATATCACTGCCCTTGCTGCTCGTGATGCTGTTTTCCTGGTATGTACTATTTGCTACTTCTAGCTACTAATTAATACTATGAGTCTTTCACTATGAGATTCTAGCTTTTAATTCCACCCATCTTAGGTGCCATACAGAAATATTTTCTTTTCTTGGGGTGTGTGTTTGGTCTCCCTTTCGGCTGGTTGCTTTAAAGTGCTACTGAAAAAGGGAGCAAAACAAAGATCATTACTTTATGTCAAACAAAAGGTGTAATTGGCATTATGAAATTCTAGCTTTTAGTTTCAGCCATGTGATTATACGTACATTATTCAATAAAAAAGTTGCTACAGTAATTGGTTTTGTAAAGTTCCTCATCAAAACATATATTAGTGCTACTGCTGATTCCCATTGGACTGCAAAAAAGGGTAAAGGTGCAAGTGAGACTTCTCACTATTAGGGCTGCGGATCTAAAACTATATATGAAACATACGCTCTTAACTTCTGTTTTACATTTAATAGAAAAAAAATTAAGTTAATCAATGTAAAGAGTTCATTAAATTTTCATAATATAGTTGTTTTTTTTTTATATTGCAGTCAGGAGGACCAGAATATGACATTCCGTTGGGAAGGCGAGATGGCCTAAACTTTGCCACAAGAAACGCCACATTAGCTAACCTGCCAGCATCAACTAGTAATGCCAGTGTTATCCTCAGCTCTCTTGCAACCAAGAACCTCAATCCCACCGATGTTGTCTCCCTCTCCGGTGGCCACACCATCGGCATCAGCCACTGCACCTCTTTCACCAACAGGCTCTACCCTAACCAAGATCCTGTCATGGACCAAACCTTCGCCAAAAATCTCAAGCTCACTTGCCCCACCAATACCACAGACAACACCACCGTGTTAGACATCCGAAGCCCCAACAAGTTCGATAACAAGTACTATGTTGACCTCATGAACCGCCAGGGATTGTTCACTTCAGACCAAGATTTATACACTGATAAAAGAACAAAGGGAATTGTGACTAGCTTTGCTGTGAACCAAAGCTTGTTCTTTGAAAACTTTGTGACTGCTATGCTCAAAATGGGTCAGTTAAGCGTGTTGACCGGAACGCAAGGTGAAATTCGCGCAAATTGCTCCGTGAGGAACTCGGGTAGCAGTGACTCCTTGACCTCTGTAGTGGAACAAGTGGTGGAAGACTTGTTAGATTTGTGAGGTCATGGTGCATGTATGATAAGGTAATAAGGTTGTTTAGTTAGATTTGTGAGGTTATGGTGCATGTATGATAAGGTAATAAGGTTGTTTAACTTATGTGTACGGACTATGGACTTAGTCCTTCTTGTATTATTGCCTTCTCTTTCTTATTTTCATATGGCTTTGGAGGATGTTCAAACTTGCACTTGAGTTTTTTTTTGGCAAATAAAACTGTTCGATGAAAAGCTAGTGTCTTAATTTGAGGTTGTTTACAAATAGCAGAAAAAATAAAATTAATTGACAAGTTTGGGAAATCTGAAATGTATCTCCATCACCATCAGTTGTAAATTTAAATTTGGTCTACAGTCATTATAAATATGTAATAATGTATTATGAGAAAGTTTTCAAAAACACTGGATATAACGTTGTTTTCTTTCTAGAATGCCCCATGGAATCGCAAGAAATTATTAGATACTCCCAATACCAAAGGATATTCACTAAACATCAGTGTGGTTCCGGGTGAACTCACTTTTGTTAAATAGCGCTACTTCGAAGTCTTAAGAAACGTATATTGAATAATATATGAGAAAATTATTTTGGAGTAGGGAATGTTATTGCTAATTCTTAAAAGGTGCTTCACAGCCTTTGGACTACGTAGTTACTCTATTCATAATATTTTGTTATTATATTGTGTAAAATACATAATTATTGTGTTTAAATATATAATCTTCGTCTTAAAAAATACGGAATAGAAATAAAATAATTACATAATTAGATAAATATTTTTAAAATAAAAAAGAGCGCAAATACTTGACCCACCTGCTAGGAATCAGCACTAATTAACATTTCAAACTCGAGAATAATTTTCCCTTCAATAATCTCTTAAAAAGTGTTGTGGCTGAATACTGTGCATAGATGTCCTCTGACTCCTCTCCAATCTCTGCAACCTCCAAATTGAGTGCGGTTTTTTGAGTAAATTCACTTGCGCTAAGACTCAAATTGAAGATTTTTAATGGAAAAAATGTCTTTATTACTTAGGGTGATTTCTTACTGGTAATGTAAAGATAATGGATAAAATATACATTATTGTTTTAACGCAAACAATTTGTAGTCCTTATTTATTTGTGAAAATTTTCAAGTAAGAAATTATTTTGTTACCACTCTTAAAAGTAAAGGGTATTACTATTTTTCCTCTCTCAAGACTCTCATTTTAGACCAAAATAACCCATGTTTTTAGATTTTTTGTGAAGCACTCGTGAATCATAATGACTTAATGTGAGTTAAAACAATTAGACATTAGTATAAATGACATAAAGTAGGTTATACATAAAAGGTTTTGAAAAAAGTTAAGTGTAATAGTATTTCTATTGTTGGCAAAATTTATCTACCTTAATTATTGTTTGATTGTTTTGACTTATGCTAGGTCATTCTAATTCATGAGAGTTTTACAATTAACCCTAAAACAGAAGTTTGGGGTAGTAGCATAACAAGTATTAACAAGCAAGCACTGACCAAAGAGCATAGCTTAACTGGAATTACTATTCAGCCAAAGGTTCAACCTACCTTAGGTTGAGGGTTTAAACTCTCCCTAAACCTTTTCGAGTAATAAGTGCTCTCCTAAGCTAAAGAAAAAGAAGAATAAGAAAGCAAGCACTCCTATAAGGCACGTTAGCTGGTTCTTGTATTGATGCTTTCGTTATTTTGTTTTTTCGTTTACATTCTTCTATGATGCTTGGCATATAGCCTATGCTCTACAGTTTAGTATTAAAATCACAGTAAACTTTGGGCCCAACGTTGTTGGTGTCCTTTCTATTCTTTTACTCCCTTGTTTCCTTTTGGTCATTTCTTAATTTGTTAGATGCAGGTTGTAAGAAATGTCTATTATTGAAGGCCGAAACAATGAATGGTAGGACAAGATAAGGCCCAGTACACCAAATAGAACCATCCCTCCCTAATACAAACAATGGGAGACAGAACTTTCTCCCCAACCTCTCAATAATCTAAAGATAAAGTCATAAAACGAACTTTAAGTTGCAGTTGGATGCACATATTTATTTATAAATAGAAATTTAGATTTGAATTTTCTAATAATTTAGGTAGGTGAAGCTTTGAAGTAATAGATTTTTAATCTTGATTCAAATAACAATTAAGATCGGTGTAATTTTAAAATACACAGCACATAGTATTTGGTTGAAATGGTAATCATGAATTAAGGGAAGAAAATTATATATGAATGTCAAAACTTTCAATTTAAAGATTTATTTAAATGTAACCTTAAGTTCTTCCTGATATCAATTTTTGTGCTATAGTGACAACAATAATTCGATAATGACAAAAATGATGTTTGGTAATAAAATTGTTAAAAACGAAAAAACCATGTGCTGATTTGTAGTTGTTTAACAAACTTGAAATATATCTTTTCACTTTTTGAAAAAAAAAAAAAAAGAATTATACATAATACCGACTCAAACACCCCAATCTGCATTTCTAGCTTGTTCTTGTCCTTGGGGGGAGGGGCTGCCTTCAAATAAGCTTGATCTGTTAATGAACAGTTACAATCTGGGTCCAAACTTCAGTTTTTCACATAGCTAATTAATTTGAAATTTTTAAAGAAATAAATGACATATTCAAGGAATTAACTTGAACTTGCTATAACAAAGAGTTCAAGATACCAATTTTGTAAACTCGGTAATGACTCTGAAATTGCTTCTTTATTTTCTCCTTTTCTGGTAAATCGGACCTGAGAAGTTCGAATATAATAGCTCCTAATCCACATATAATAACTTAATTAATTGCATGATTTCCACATAGTGTCCTCTCTCCCTTCAAAAGAGAGGAACAAAGCTTCAATCTATAATCTTTTTGTCAAATTAAAGAAAAAAAGGGTACGTAGGAGTAGCATGCACCCTACATACCATCAAGGACTATGTTTCTCTTAGCTCTCAAATGTGTGAACTTGGTTATTAGCTCTCAAATTGCTTATTGCACTATATATGTATTTTTTTTTAATAATTTCCACATAGCTTGCTCCCTCTCAAAAACAAAAATAAAAGGAAGAGAAGCCTAGAAACGCCTCAAGATTATATCAGAGAAGCAAACCGAACATACTCTCTAATTATGCAACCACTTAGAGTAAGATGATTTTAGTAATGGAAGAAAACTATGTTTTGCTTTGATACCAGTTGCTCCTCCATTAATAAAACCATTTTAGACAATAAAATGATAATTTCGCAGAGCAAGAGATCCATGGAGAATCAGTTACAAATAACAATAGAACACTAGTTCAACAAATTTGGCATCAGTATCTAGTTGTGGATCGGTGTTCTCTTTCGAGTTGGAGCATAATCCATTGAGGTCAAATCTCCTTCACCATAGTACTCCTCTTCTTTCACTTCAACACGATCATCACGAACCAAATGACTATGATAAAACCCATATGGCTCCATCTTGGTATTTCTTGCAGATGCTAGATGAAAAATACAAACAAACAAACACATAGAAGAAATTAAGAAGCTTTTATCAAACTAGAATGATTTGCCACATAAAAGATACTACAACAACAGTTTCTTCATCTATATTCTAATTTAAAAAATAATTTATTTTATATAATTAACTGTTTAGAGAGAAAAAGATGGGAAGAATTTCAGGTACACATACCTTGGATTGCCAATGATGAAAAGAAGCATATGAATAAGAATGCTCTCAGAAAAACCATCTTGCTTGGTAAGGCAAGCTTCATATCTATAGTACTCCAGAATTCTTCTCTTGCCAGAAACAAGGTAGCAAGATATATGCTTTTNAAATAATTTATTTTATATAATTAACTGTTTAGAGAGAAAAAGATGGGAAGAATTTCAGGTACACATACCTTGGATTGCCAATGATGAAAAGAAGCATATGAATAAGAATGCTCTCAGAAAAACCATCTTGCTTGGTAAGGCAAGCTTCATATCTATAGTACTCCAGAATTCTTCTCTTGCCAGAAACAAAGTAGCAAGATATATGCTTTTGATATGCTTCTCTGACTTGCTATCTTTATAACCTCTACAGGCACATATATACTAGTTCCCATTTTTTTAAAAATCAATAGTCTTGTATTTTCTAAATGGCTGAAAAGTGGCCACGAGGATATGAAACCCAAAAAATAGTACGTATTTATAGCTTACATACATATAGAATCTCATAACCTACCATTATCTCTCTCCCTCTCTCTATTTGTTTTTAATAAAAATGTAAAAAATAGATGTATTCGGTTTTATTTTCCTAATAAAAACAGAATATAGTGGGAACAAATGGCTGCAATTTGTCTCAAGGGGTATTAGCCCTCGTCTAACAAAAAGGTTTTATGCCCTTCCTTAGAGACATGCATGACACTAGCTCTTAATTAACACGACCTAGTTGGTCTGGCTATAGCTTAATTATTAACGCTTAATTAATCCTACACATGTTCCAAACACATTAAAGGGTCAATCTTTATCGAATTATCAAACCAAATAGCTTGTACATTTAATTGTAAAAAATCATTAACCAAAGTAATGAATTCTAGTAGTGGTGAATGAGTTTCTACTGGGGTAGATATTTCTACCGGATATCCAGATTAGTAATTATCCCATTTTTAATCTAAATGACTCAAATACTTGCTTATGAGTTAATTATGAGACCACACCAAATCCATATGGAAGTAGGAAATTTTTTATGTATGAATATGTTTGGTAAGGGGGTAAAGAGGTAAACATTAATTAAGGAAGTGTCCTTTTTTTTTCAAGGAGTGACAATGGGTGTAAACATTATTCTTTAGTTATATTTGGTATGTTTAATGATTTGAGGAGATGAAGAGAGGAAGAAGGAAGAAGAGTTTGAGAATATGCGGAATTGGTAAAGGGAATTTGATAGGGAAAACTTATTCCAGAGGCTAAGTTCCTTGAAGAAAAATTAGAGAAGGAAGGAAATTTTCTAAAAAATTGCTTATCTCATTAGTCTGAAGGAAATACAATATATAACCCAATGCATAACAATATTTAGTTAGACAATTCCTATATTCCCGGATCTCTAACTAACTGCTAGATGCTCTAATATTCTAGAAGTTTTTGTAATTGCTCCACCATGCTGGTGTCTTGCTAATACATGTTGGTCTAGTGGTAATTGTTCCATTATTCCTTGCTGCATAATGCTGGTTTTCTGGTTCATGAGTATGGTTTACTTCTTCCCTATCATTCCTTCCTTCTTCCACAACCACCTTGTCCTCAAGGTGCACCTGTGGGTAGTCTAATTGCAATTGAGACAGATCTTCCCATGATGTATCTTCAAGTGGTAGACCTTGCCATTGTACCAAAACCATATCATGATGTCCTGATTCTGAAGACTGGGTTTTGCGATCCAAAATGGCCACTGGTTGAATGAGTGGTTTATGGTTAATGATTTCAGGAGGAAGGGCTAGGACAGTAGTATTCAGAGGCCCGTGGTGCAATTTGAGAATAGAACAATGGAACACATTGTGAATCTTTGCTGTTAAGGGTAAGTCCAATTTATAGGCAACTGATCCGATGCATTCCAGAATTTGGAAAGGCCCATAAAATCGTTTTGTGAGCTTTTGGTTGCTTCTCCCAGCAATCGAAACTTGTCTAGATGGCCTAAGATGAACATAGACCCAGTCTCCCACTTTAAACTCCACATTAGACCGTTTTTTATTAGCAATCTCCTTCATAACTCGTTGAGCTTTCTCGAGGTTTGCTCTCAACTTGGCACAGATTCTATCCCTCGTGCTGCAATCAAGGTCAACAGCTGCAATTGAAGATGACCCAATTATATAATGTGGAATAGCAGGTGGAGGTCTACTAAACATCACTTGAAAAGGTGTGAATCCAGTGGATGAATGAACCGAGGTGTTGTAACACCATTCTGCCCAGTGGAGGAAGTGGCCCCACTGTTTTGGTTCATTGTGCACAAAGGCACGCAAATATTACTGCAATGTTCTGTTGACCACTTCTGTCTGCCCGTCAGTTTGAGGGTGATAAGCTGTACTCATTCTGAGTTTGGTGCCACTGAGCTGAAATAGCTCTTGCCAAAATCGACTAAGAAAGATAGGATCTCTGTCCGAGATAAGACTTTTAGGGAAACCATGTAATTTGCACACCATTGTAGCAAAAAGTTCTGCAACTTGAGTGGCTGAGTGATGAGTAGGGAGAGTTCCGAAGTGAGCCTCTTTTGAAAAGCGGTCTACGACAACTAAAACAGTGGTTTTGCCCTGGCAAAAAGGTAACCCGGTGATGAAATCCAAAGAAAGATCTTCCCACAATTGGGAAGGAATTGGAATGGGTTGTAATAGTCCTCCTGGGGCTTGAGTTAGGGACTTAATCAGCTGGCAAACTCTGCATTCCTTAATAAATTTCGCAACTTCAGTTTTGAGACCAGTCCAATGAAAGTTATCTGACAAGCGACTAACAGTTTTAGCAATTCCAGCGTGCCCTCCTAGTGGTGATGCATGAAATTCTTCAATTAAGGCATGCTTAAGAGAAGAGTTAGCACCTAAAAGGAGTTTTCCTTTAAAGAATAGCAGGCCATCTGCAGTGTGCATGTGGGGATGTTTAGAAGGTTCCTGTTGAATCTCGTTGCGAAGCTGAAGGAGTTCTGGATCAGTGGCTATTTCTGCTCTTACTCTATCAACAAAAAGGAAGTGTGGAATCGACAAAGCCAAGCACTGCCCTTGTTGATCAGAAGATACTCTTGATAAGGCATCTGCAGCTCGGTTTTCACTCCCAGGCTTGTAATTGATAACATAGTCAAATCCTAATAGCTTGGATAAATAAAAATGCTGATCCGGAGTTTGTATCACCTGTGTTATGAGTTCCTTGATACTCTTTTGATCAGTTTCAATGATAAATCTTCTGCCCAGTAGGTACTGTCGCCACTTTTTGACTGCACTGGTGATGGCATGTAGTTCGCGGACATAAGTAGACGATGAAGCTAGGCGAGGACAAAACTTCTTACTGAAGTATGCGATTGGGTGTTTATGCTGAGTCAAAACTGCTCCCATTGCTACCCCGGAAGCATCCGATTGTAATACAAATTCTTGCTCAAAATTTGGAAGAGCTAGAACAGGCGCCGAAGCTAAGGCTTGTTTTAATGCACAGAAAGCCTCTTGGGCAACCACATTCCATTGAAAAGCATCCTTTTTTAAAAGATCAGTGAGAGGAGCTGCAATGGAGGCATAATGCCTAATAAATTTGCGGTAAAACCCTGTGAGTCCCAAGAACCCCCGCAGAGCTTTGATTGAACGTGGAACTGGCCATTTCAACATGGCATCAATTTTCTCACTATCTGGAGCGACACCCGTTGTAGAGATCACATGTCCCAGATACTCTATTGTTTGTTGACAAAATGAGCATTTAGTTTTCTTTAGAAAGAACTGAGCTTCTTTAAGACAGTTGAGAGCGAGTTCCAAATGATATAAATGTTCATTCAGTGATTTGCTATAAACTAGAATATCGTCAAAAAACACAATGATGAACTTACGTAGGTGAAGATTGAAGAGCGAATTCATTGTAGCTTGGAATGTGGCAGGGGCATTGCATAGTCCAAACAGCATTACCAAGAACTCGTAGTGTCCTTCGTGAGTTCTGAAAGCCGTTTTGTGCACATCCTGCTCAGCCATGCGGATTTGACGGTAGCCTGCCCGTAAGTCCAATTTTGAGAACCATTGAGCTCCCGCCAGTTCATCCAATAGCTCATCAATCATTGGAATTGGAAAACGATTCTTGACAGTGATCGTATTCAAAGCACGATAATCTACACAAAATCGCCATGAGCCATCTTTCTTCTTTACCAACAGTACAGGGGAAGAGAAGGCACTGGTGCTGTTACAAGTAATCCCTATTGCAAGCATTTCTTTAATCAAGGTTTGTATCTCATTTTTTTGGAAATGTGGGTAGCGGTAGGGTCGAACATTCACCGGTGAAGCCCTAGTATCTAAATGAATTTGATGATCAATGGCACGAGGTGGCGGAAGTGATGTTGGGTCTTCAAAAAGCATGGGAAATCGCTGAAGTAAGGAGTGTAATTTGGGAGAGAAGGGTTCCATCGGTACCTCTTTGAAAGGTGGAGGGTCCTTTAAAATGGAGACCTGAAGATGGAAATATTCAGCTATGGATTCCATCGCAGCCAATCTTTTCATTTGGGGTCCAGTGATTTCAGAAATGGGAGTTTTTGGTTGACCCACCAATTGCACCAGTTGCCCATCCCAAATGAATTTCATGGTTAAAGTGCTATAATCAGTGAGAATGGGGCCGAGGCTCTTAAGCCACTGGACCCCTAATACAATGTCTGCTCTACTGATGGGTAAAAGGAAGAGATCCACTTTGCAAGCATGAGTTTGTAAGAGCAGAGGAACATCCTTACACAAAAAGGTTACAAGAGAGTTCTTCCCCATTGCCCACCAACACACTGAAGTTACGGCCATGGGAGGTGGGGAGGCCCAGAAATTTGGCTAAGCGGTTTTGGATGAAATTATGGGTACTGCCACTATCTATTAACACTTGAAGTTCATATTGGTGTACCTTTCCTACAACCCGAAGTGTTTCAGGCACGGAGTGGCCCAGTAATGCATGTAAACTTATTTGGGCTTCATCAGGCCCCGGGTCCACTACTTGAGCCGCGTCCGTTTCAGTCAAAGGAGGGATCACGTTGAGGGCATGGACAGGATCTTCTTCTTCACCCATTAGGAGAAGAAATTTTGATTTACAACAATGGCCGGTGCGGAATTTCTCATCGCAGTTGAAGCACAGTCCTTTCTCTCGGCGCACTTGCATTTCCGCTGGTGTAAGACGTTTAATTGGGAATTTAGGCGGTGGGTTAGGCAGTAAGGGCAAGGAATTAGGGGGCATGTATGGCTGTTTGGAAAATGGCGAAAGAAAAGTAGAATTGGGAGGGACATTCGATTTAGGCTTGAAACGCGTAGAGGAGTCGAGAAGCTTGTCTTCCTGAAGCTTAGCAAGACCCACCGCTTGAGATAACGAATGAGGTTGCAAGGCTTGGACCTCGCGTTTGATGTTCGGTTTAAGTCCAGAGATGAAACAGCTAAGGAGAAAGGGAGATGGCAATCCCACTATGCGATTAGCTAAGGATTCAAAAGTTGTTTGATAGTCAGCCACAGATGCAATTTGGGTGAGTTTGAATAAGGTACCAGTGGGGTCCTCATATTGAGATGGGGCAAAACGAAAGGTCAAAGCTTGCAGGAAGGTCGACCAGGAACGCAATTGGCCATTGGCGTGCATCCATTGGAACCAACCGAGAGCAAGGCCATCCATGTAAAAGGAGGCAATAGTGAGGCGTTGGTCATCGGGGGTGCTATGGTAGTCGAAGAACTGGTTAATTTTGAAAGTCCAACCTAAGGGATCGGAGCCATCAAAACGGGGAACATCAAGTTTGAAAGAAGATCGAGGAAAACTGGTGGAACGATCAGAGGTGTGAAGATTTGTCGAACCAGAATTTTCCATCGGTGGTGTGGAAGTAGAGGCGGACTTGGTTTCCAGAGTGTGAAGCTTAGAAACCACCTCGTCCAGACATTTATGGATGCTGGCTTGAGAGAGGGCGAGTTTGGCAATGGCATCTTCCAATTTGTCAGGGGCAACCGCTTTAGAGCGAGTGAGGTCAGTCATGGCATGAAAGCACCAATTTGATAGGGAAAACTTATTCCAGAGGCTAAGTTCCTCGAAGAAAAATTAGAGAAGGAAGGGAATTTTCTGAAAAATTGCTTATCTCATTAGTCTGAAGGAAATACAATATATAACCCAATGCATAACAATATTTAGTTAGACAATTCCTATATTCTCGGATCTCTAACTAACTGCTAGATGCTCTAATATTCTAGAAGTTTTTGTAATTGCTCCACCATGCTGNGTCAGTCATGGCATGAAAGCACCAATTTGATAGGGAAAACTTATTCCAGAGGCTAAGTTCCTCGAAGAAAAATTAGAGAAGGAAGGGAATTTTCTGAAAAATTGCTTATCTCATTAGTCTGAAGGAAATACAATATATAACCCAATGCATAACAATATTTAGTTAGACAATTCCTATATTCTCGGATCTCTAACTAACTGCTAGATGCTCTAATATTCTAGAAGTTTTTGTAATTGCTCCACCATGCTGGTGTCTTGCTAATACGTGTTGGTCTAGTGGTAGTTGTTCCATTATTCCTTGCTGCATAATGCTGGTTTTCTGGTTCATGAGTATGGTTTACTTCTTCCCTATCATTGCTCAAAATATTTCCCTCTCTATTAGTCTCCTAAATAGTTTCTCTAAATTTATTTTTACAACCAAACATATTTATAACAAAGTAAATCTTACTCCCTTAATTTTACTCTTTTTACTCCCCAACCAAACATACCCATATTGTGATTTGATTTGGTTTCAAATTTGAAATGAATTAAATGAACCTTAACAAAGTTTACAATTTTAAGTGAATGTTTGGGCAATTTGACCAGAATAGCACAATTAGACAAAGTAATTACATAAAATGGGTACTATTCAAAGTATTTACCTAGAAATGATAGTTTTGAATTGTTTAATAATTTTTCGATCAGTGAAGAATACGCTTTATACATAAAACATGTTTCAAACGCTTTATACATAAAGCGTTTTTCTTTGAAACGCGTTTTATGTATAAAGCGTGTTCCATTCACAATTTCTCAGGCCATATTTCAGTTAAAGGCAAACACGCGTTATGTATAAAACGTGTTCAGTTTGAACCTGCTTTAGAGAGGTAAAACGTGTTCTATATTGGTCGAAAAAATATTAAAAAATTTAAAACTGCCCCTTCTTATTAAATACTTTGAAAAAGACCCATTTTATATAATTAGTTAGTATAAGTGTGCTATTCTAGTCAAATTGCCGAATGTTTGTATCTCGGTTTAGTCTCCCTTAGAACACGTACGTGTGTTCAGGTTTAGGCCAAAAGCTATAGAGATGAGCTTTTACCTCGGAACATGGAATTTGATCACGTTTTCAGGAAAGCAAACTTAAATTTAGTCTAAGTAGAAAACATACTGGTTGTGCACTCCAAATCTTAATGGAAGCAGGTACAGTTACATTTTTTTTAAAAGAAAAATTACATCTCATTTTGATACACCAAATGAAAATATAGAATCACAATGAGAAAAGGAATGGGATTGGAATGAATTAACTAGAGTGGAATGATGATTTTTATTCCATAATTTGATAGTTTATAGAATCAATGTGGAATAAAATTAGCATTAATCATAAAAGACAAATGTCCTTTCTTAAAATATAGTCTTATATATATCAAATAAAAAAAAAAGTCTTATACATAGGTGTTAGATAAGTTATATTTGATAAGAATAGTTTAAATCAATTTACAAAATTAATGAAGACAATACATTGATTGAATTCCAGAAAATAGCTTAGAATGTGATCACCATTTGATATACTAAACGATCATTTAGATAAACTACTAACATTCGATAGCCCAAATTCTAATGAAAAAAAGAAAAAAGAAAAAAATAGTTGTTTTCTTATATTATTCTATCATCTATCTTGCTACTGATATAAAACCTCTATACTTTTATATAAACA
The DNA here is from genome assembly GCA_003255065.1 of Cercis canadensis. Lineage (NCBI taxonomy): Eukaryota > Viridiplantae > Streptophyta > Magnoliopsida > Fabales > Fabaceae > Cercis > Cercis canadensis. The sequence continues at coordinate 1,092,913 of QAOA01003368.1, read as the reverse complement.
AATTATAAACATGTTTCTTTCATAATTTTTAGAATTTACTTTAGTTTCACGAGTTTCTTTTTTCTTATGCAATCCCTAATTAAATTGGACCATCAAAAAAAATTTAGGGACAAACCATCTTTGAATTGATTTAGTTGGAAAGGTTTATCCAGATCCCTGAAACAGTAAACCATGATTAGACATAGAGGGCCATAAGGAAAAGGACATTCCATTGTTGATTTGTGTGATTTTGCATGGTGTAGAACTAAGTCCCCAGTTATAACATCTATATCCCTATCTTCATTGAAAATAATTGAAAGCTATCTAAAAAGAATGAATAATACTATTTATACATGGTTTATAAACTCACTGTATTATATTGAGCCAATTGTTAGAACTTAAATTATTTAATTAGATCAACTTTTTTTTTTAAGTATATCTCAAATTTTCTCAAAACAAAAGTGATAAAAAAAAAAATAGAACGTAGATAAAAACAATAAGGTGGGTGTGGTTAAATGACATTGTAGTGAGATACGGGGACTAGGCGACATCCATTAATGTACGACTTCCACTGTTGACACCATTGCATGGCCAACAGAGTGAGACACTTTGATAGGTTTTGTCTCTCATGCAGTTTGTGAACGTTGTGCCACTAGCCAAACCATACCTGCATCCTCAACAGTGTAATTTACCAGTATTTTCACTGTTTGAGGCTTTTTGCAATACAACTCAATGATTAATGAGAAAAGAACAAACAATATGTATAAATTAGTTAATGCACACCGTTTTTCTTTTTTTGTTTTTTCAAATTTTGCATGCAGCAAGAAAGTAATTCACAAAGAGTTGAAGCATATTATTGACCTTTTTTTTGGTGTAAAAAGTAGAGTATTGAATAAATAAACAAATATAAGATAAGTAACTAATAATTATTTAGGCTGCAACTAATTAAGCTGCTGAAGGTATCTCTTATGTTGTAAATCACAGCCATGCATTCAAAGACAGATCTTTTAAGGGGTGGAGGTCCCCCTCCCTCCAAAATTTTTATAGCCACATAGTACTCAGGTACACAAAAATTTATGGCCCCCAAATTTTTCGAAGTTTGCATGAAAATTTAGGGTGTAAAAACTGAAGAATAAAAAAGGATCTAATGTTCAGTTTCATAGGATCATAGGTTTTAAGGAGAAATGATAAAAATTAATTATAAGAAAATTGTGTACATCTTTATATAATTATTGAGTTTCATGAAAGTGAGAGTTTACCACAAAACAAAGCTAAGGAAAATGTGTTTCCAAAAAAAATGACCACTTAAAATCACACATTGATGATTAGTCATCATGTTATTAATTTTTGTTTCTAAAACATATTTTCCTTAAAAAAAAAAATATTTGGATAATTCTCCCTTCTTGAAATTCATGGCAAATAACCATTAAGGGTCAAAGCATCCTCTTTAGGGTCTGTTTGAGAGTTAAAATTGAGAAAAAATGAGAAGAAAGAAAATGAGTAAATGTGTCTATCTCATTGTTTGGGAGTTCAAGATTAAAAAAGAGAAGGAAACCTCAAACATTTACATTTCTTTTTTGTCTCACTTTTGTATTCTCCCAATTTGAATGGTTTGAAGAGGAAAGATGAGTAATTTACTATTATAGCCCTATTTAAATATATTTAATCTAAAACCTCAACTTTGTAAGAGTAGCCTATACTAATTATTTTGTATGTTAGATTTTCTGTATCTTAACTTTGATTGCAGCAAGGTTTGCATGACCTATATTATATTCCAATTTAAAATATTCTATAACAGATTTTTTTAACTTGTGTCAAGAATAAATGCGAACTTTTATTTATTGATTTATTGATTTGTCTAGTATTGAATCTCCTTGTTTCAATTTTTACAAGCTAGCGACAGTTTTCATCTATGAATATAATGAAAAATAAACTGGAAAAAAAATGAAATATTGGTTTCTTGTAGATTATTTTATTACTCATAGAGAAAATAATTCTAAAAACATTAATAAATATTATATTGTTAATGAATCTACATTTTAACACACACACATTTAATTTATGCACTGTTATTTTTTATTAAAAAGTTATAGCTGGAGTTCTCAAAAAAAAGTATTTATAGTTTGGTGTCACTAACAAATGTTTTGTCTTGTCACAAACTTTTTTATGTAAAAAAAGTGAATTACATTATTAAATTTTATATTAAATATATTTATTTTATAAATAAATGATACATTTATAAAATTATAAATTTTTATTTTTCTTCCTTTTCTTTCCTCTCCATTTGCTCATTTTAATCATCCAAATAATAAAGAGAAAGTCCCTCACATTCCCTTCCTTTCCTTTCCCTCCATTTCTTCTTGTATCCTTCCCCTTTCTTTCTCCTTCAATTCTCAAACAAACCTTTTGAAAACAAGACACGTGTCTTCCTGCCATCGGCCATGAGCTCGCAAGAGCTTTCTCAAAATTCTTGGGAGACATTTGTACACCATTATCATGATCATCTAAGATAAGTTAGAATATACTAAAATTTGTTTTATATTCTATATAAGTGTATATTTTGAATGGCTATCATTGATGCATATCTTATGATGGCTCCTTGATTTTTTTTCCTTTTTTTTTAAAATTTTTTTTTTGCTGGAAGATGGTTCCTTGGTTCAAATTCAATGTTTTACAACCCAATAAATTTGAAACTGGATTATAATGGAATGAAAACTCTAATCTACATCCAAACTAACCTAATCTATTAGGAAATTAATGGAGTCCTCTTCTATTTGTTTTCTTCTCCGTTCCTTCTCTGTAAATTAAGATTCTCCAGAATGGTCTCTGCGTGTGTGTCTAAGAAAAAAGTATTGTAATTACGAATACTTATATCTTTCTTGTAGATTAAATTTTTTTGATAACCTTCTATATATTTAAAATGAATTTAAATAATCAATAAATCATGAACTAGGGTGAATTGCATCAACCCATCATACATATCGAATTTATATTTTGTAACTATATGAGTTCGAGCCTCTTGGATTAGTAGGTCTTCCATTGGAAGTGCCATTCTTGGATTAGAGCCTCTTCCCTCTGGAGTTTAATTTACTTGGGTTGCTTAGGTAAGATCCTCTACAATTTCCAGCTGCAGCTGTATATTTAGAAGCCCAAGATGAAGGTTAATAACCTTCCGATAATCGACAAGGATTATTGCATGAGCTTGCTTGCCATCCAACTCAAAGTTAGCAAGTTGCCATTAAATGCGACATCTTTCTCCGTACACTTTTTGCCTTCTTCACATGCTCATTGATGTTCTTGTCTTTAAAGGTGAGGGAATGGGCCACGCCCAATGAGTTAGTCTGTTTTTGCCCGAAAAAAAAAGTAGGATTGAATTTTCATTTTGTTGGCCCGAATAAAAATGGATTGATTTGGCCCGTGACCCAATCGGGTTTGAGCCGGGCAGGATTGGCCTTTTTTTTTCGTTGAAAGATTACCAAATCATATTAGTATGTGTTTTGTGTTTTTTAACTTTAAACTTTAAAGTATGATATACTATTATAATTATTTTAGTTACTTAGACATTTTTATTTTAAATTTACACTTACATGCATTTTTTTATACGTATTTGATTCTTTGTTTTAATTTTATTTATTACTTTATACATATTTTATTTATTTAATTAAATTCATTAATAATTTAACTAAAATCACTAAAAAAAAAACTTAAACTTTTGTTAGATTTTAATGTAATTACAAATAAAAATAATTAAAAAAAATGGGTTGGCCCGCAGCCTTTGTTGGACCCAAAAAAACTTGCCAATATGGGCCCACTGCTCGATTAGGCCTTGCCCAAATGGGTCGGACCAACCCGTTTTCCACCTCTACTTGTCTTCTAGGTTTATTTTTTTGTATACTTTCACATTCCCATATTTAATGAAGAGAAAGTTATATACATAACATAGTATATGAGAATGAGATAATGTAAAAGTTATTAGGTGGAGTCTAGTGGTAAGAGATTTAGTTAGTTTATAGAAAGTCAAAAGTTTGAGTCTTTGTATGGTCATGTAACCAAAAAGAATGAAATAATGTATAAGATTTGAGTTAAAATAAATAAAAATAAATTTAATGAAATCAATCCCGTTTAAAGAGTATCAAATAGTTAAATGCAACTAGTATATGTAAATAGCAATAATGAAGCAAAAATTGTACAAGCTGCACACATTTATTTTATTTAATTTTTGTCCAAATATTTTTTTTTCGTAGTGCCCTAATTCCAATTACATATAGCAGTGTCACTTATAAAAGCAGCTGTTTTACTGATTCATCAAATTTGAATATAAAATCAATTCACACATAAAATAGGATATTTAGTTAGAATATTTTGTTATAACCACCAAGTGTCGTAAGAGATTGTTCACTTCGGTAGAAAACTTTGGGTTCGAATTCTTGTCAAGATATTTGGTGGTGCTAAACCTAAGCACCGCCGCTTAGGTCAAGCTAGACCCCATAGAGTTTGCTCCTCTAGCAATGTCCAATATTCTCTTCCTAGTAGTCTATTCTTCTGTTATACATAACCCTGTAACTCTGTTTTGAATCTTTTGATCTTTTTGTATACAAGTATATACACTGTAATTTCATACAAAATGGATAATAAAACACTTTTTCTCTCACAGTTTGTTAGGCTTTTAAATTGGAGCAATCCTAAAAGTTTAGTTGGTTGGTAAAGATGTAATAAGTTCATTCAAGTTAAGCTAAGGTTTGTATCTTGAGGTCCAACACCAAGAAAAAAAAAACTTCCTAATTACATCAGACTAATGTGAAGTGTACCAGTAAGATCATCTAAAGAATGATTTAGTCTTAGTGTACAAATACTGACCCAATAATATTCTTACCATTAAAAAAATAAATTTGCAGCAACTAATATTGATTGATATGAGCCTGTCCATTCTTCATAAGGAAATGTGGCAATAATATTGTGTGATTAAAAATCAGGATTTGCTAAGTTACATAAGGGGGTATTGCTACTCCCTTACATTACGGTAGGTGCCCACGTCTTGAAAATTAATGTTATTGTAAAAATATAAAAAAATATTATTTATAACTAACTATTATTGGCATTTTCTTGTATTGTTTGTTTATGTATTTTATAAAATAAAAAAAATTATTTTAACTCATACTAAGTGATTTATTTTTTTAATATCTTTGTAATGACACTAATTTTAAAACATAAATTTTACCAAAACACTCTCAAATAAAAAGTGGTATAACACTACTTCATTTTAAAGAAAAGATAACATAACACATTAAAAATCACCCGTCTAGCATAAGCTCTTAAGTGGTGTTTGGTACAAGTTATACACTTGCCTGGGAATCCTTACTTTCTTGGGAATAGGATTCCCAGAAATGAGATTACTAGAAAAGTTTATATTTCCATGTTTGGTTATCACTTACTTTCCTAGGAATGTTTGGTTAACACTCTCTCTCTCTCTCTTAGCTCAGGAACTCAATCAACCTATACTTATATTGATTTAAGCTCACTCAAGAAAACCCAAGTTCCAAAACCCAGGTTACTAAAACAATCCGATGACAAAAGTTAAATCTAATCCTTTCTACATCATTACTCAAAACAGACATAAATATTAAAAGCAACAGGCCCCATACGAAACCCAGTAAAACAAAAAAGCAAGAGCCATCAGTATCCCTTTTACATCAATTCACATAAAAAAAGTTCCCATCTTTACCCAATAAAATTTCAATTTTTGGACATATTTATCAACACCCAATAAAAATAAAATCATGTGGAAGCAATAAACGAAGGAATAGGATAAGCGGGTGTAAGCTTCCCTTACCTCAAAGGAACTAAAACATGCGGTTTTACTCGAACTAGCTTCAGAGAATGGAATCGGTAACAATGGGGATAAAGACCTGAATCAGGTCGATGAATTTCCTTTTACCTCAAACGGAACCTAGAAGGTTGGGTTCCAAGTTGGCTCCTTCTGCCAAGGCGAGGGTTTTTCCGTCAGCGGCAGGGCACGAGCTCTGGGACGAAGGTAGAGAAACTGGTGGAGTGCGTGATGAATGACGAGAATTGAGAATTTTTGGCGTTTATCAAAAGCAACTCGTCGCCTTTATCAAACTGTTGTAGAAGAGGGATTTGAATTGGATCGTAAGTTTCCAAGCAAGCATGTATTATTATGAAGCCACGGAATGTCATCTCTCTCTCTCTCTATATTTCCGACCATCAAGAAGGCATAGAGACGTTGAGAGAGAAGATGCAGAAGGCAGAGGGAGAACACAACAATAACGCTTAGCGCTGAGCGCTGGCACCTCTATTTCCAAAAAAGTTGGATTCTCACCTCCAGAAGTGGGTAAGTTTTATTCCTATTTTGTGTGTAAATTGTCATTCCCGAGTATTCTTTATTTCTAAAAATATTTTTTTATTTTTTATATTAAATATAAAAAATTTTTATTTCCATATCACTTTCTCAAAAATCTTAAAATTTTCTTGCTACCCAACACCACCTTAGAGCGATTGTGCTCTATTAGATTGAATTGTTTCAATTTAAAATTTATATAAAATAACATTGTTTTTCAGTTGAAAGAAATAGATTACAATTTATAGGAATCCAGTTTTGCAGAGACAAAATGGGGAATCCAGTCTAAATAGATAATACAAATGGGCCCCATTTAATTAATGAGAAGAAAAGACAGCGTATGTATACGGGATGCCGTCATGGACAAGGAAAAGACTGGGCTCTGTCTCACGTCATTTGTTTTTAAGATTTGCTATATAGAAGTAGCAGATTTCAATAAAAAAAAGCTGCTGCAACGCACGAAAATGAGTAAAACTGTTTGTTTATGATACAACAAGTGTTTTAAAAACATGTTAAATTGATTTAACGTGTCCTGTAGAAACAATCTATATCAATTCAAGAATGGAAAAGAAAGACAGATCAATGGAAGTTGAAAAGAGAGAGAGAGAGGGGTGGACGGAGAGAGAGAAAAAAAAAAAAAAAAAGAGAAAGAATTAATGACAAAATACATGTATTTTATTCTATCATCCTTTCCATTATTATGTCTGAACAACAGCAGTGGATTCAATAAACTTGATGCGAGCTATGGGAAGCTGAAAGAGTTTCAGGGTCTTTCTGAACTCTATTTCATATGAATTAAGCGACTGTTAGAAAGCTTGTTGCAATCAATATAACTCTTTCAGTCGTGCATTCAACTGCCAAAATGCTTGTCCGGATAGATTGATAAATAAATGGGGAGGTTCTGTAAATATACATGTGTTTCTAATCACTATTTGCTATTATTATTAGGAATTTATTTTCTTTTCTGAACTTGAAAAGCATGTGGCCATATGGGACACCTTCCTTAGATTTTGTTAGTTTTTCTTTTAATTGTTATGCATGGAGAGCAAGCATGTCTTTTGAAGATAGTCAACTCTGGCAACTATGCATACTCTGATAGTAGAGTTTGATGGCTGCCTTCGAGTATGTATGCTTTCATTAAATTTAAAAAACTTGTAACAGGGTTTTGTTTTTTTCTGGCTATGAAGCCATGAAAGAGATGTAATATAGGTAGGACTATAGGAGTTGCTGATACGTTTTAGTTTGAATCGACTGATGCAGTGACTTTTGCATAGGATATGATGATCTAGTCTTTTGTAATCATTAATTTTCATTTTTATTTTCTCTTTCTCTCCGTTCATTTCTCTCATTCTCTTTTTTTCTCTTTCTCATTTCTATTTGATCTAGCGTATCTCTCTTTCCTGAATTGATATAGCGTCTCCCAGAGACACACCAAATTGATTCAGTGTCTCCTTAAAGGACCTAACATGTTGTATCATAAATTAGCAATTTTATTCATTTTCATGCATTGTAACAGCCTTTCTCACTAGAATGTAGAATCTACTATTTTAATGTAACAAAACTTAAATAAAAATGCTACATTTAAAGTAACATGTATCATTTTATCCCGTAATGGCTTACTAAAATATTTAAAAGAAACTATTTTAATAAATACTTTAAACAATAATCCATTTAAATAATTTTTATTTTGTTACATTATTTATGTCATTTTGCCCCAAATCCCTCTGCAACTCCAACATTTATTTTCTTTTTGGTTTCAGCCAAAATAAAATTAAATAATAACGTTATACCTTTTTTTTTTCATTTTTAAGAAAATAATTATGATTAACTTTGTAAACTCATGAGAGACAAGAAAAATGCTTCCAAATCGAACACAAAAGGTTTTTCTGCCACTCAACCAACCCGATCACATTTCTCCTTTTACTACTTGTTATCTTAAACAGAAGCAGTGGGGGGATTAGGAATAAAATTAAAATTAAAATAATTTAATAAATTTAAAGCAAGAAAGTTAAGTAAATGCATTAATATTATGGTCAAAACTCAANTTCCAAATCGAACACAAAAGGTTTTTCTGCCACTCAACCAACCCGATCAAATTTCTCCTTTTACTACTTGTTCTCTTAAACAGAAGCAGTGGGGGGATTAGGAATAAAATTAAAATTAAAATAATTTAATAAATTTAAAGCAAGAAAGTTAATTAAATGCATTAATATTATGGTCAAAACTCAAAAGTATAAGGCCATATTTGAGATTTTTTGTTTGGACAGAGCATATTTGAGACTGGAATAATTCATTTTTGTTTGGCCCAAAATAAAAATGAAAAAGGAAGAGAAAATTCCTTTCTGTTGGGCCTTAAACTTGTTAATTTTCCGATGGCCCATTAGCTCTTGTTATATGTGAGAGCATTACTTAAAGGTTAACTAGTTGGGCCTAACATTTTCGAAACCAGTGTCAATGGGAATCAAAAGAGAAAGAGTTTATTTATTATTAAATAAACAGAACTAAATTTGATGATGATTCAAACTTAAATCCTTAATCTTACTTGGGCAATAACTTAATTGAATTGAACATTAGCAAACAACTAAAATTGGAGTGAACTTAGTTTTGTTTACATTAGACATGGGAAAAATTGGTTTGGATTGATGAAGTAAACAAGTGTACAACAAGGAAGCCCTATTAAATTATAAGGCATTATAATAAGTAAAAGTAAAAGTAAAAGTAAAATTGAAGGGGTAACTAAGGTAGGCTAGGTATCCTTAGTTAATTGGGTGTCCTGAAATTTAAGAGTAGCAGCAGCAACCCCATTTGGTTGTTGAAATTCAAAGTCTTTGATTAGTTGAGGATCAACATTGTCCTCAGGCTCCCAACTGGGTTCTTCCAGATCTTCCCACTTCACCAATAATTCTAATTTCCCATCGTCTCCAACTCTCTTCCCCACCACAGCCTCAGCCACAGCATATTCCAACCCAGCCTCATAGTCCCTCACTAAATCCTCTCCTATATACCTTGGCTTCACCCACTCATTGGCCCCACCATCTTTCCACTTCACTAAATACTCCACATTCTCACCCTTGCCCCTCTTCTCTAATATCTCCTGCACCTCCGCGTACTCGAATATTTCCCCCTCCAATAATCTTATCACACTCTCCAACCCTATCCTCCTCCCAAACTGCATTGGATTCCCCTTCGGCGTCACCTGCAGAATCTCCCTCGCCAGATCCAACGGTGTCCGTCCTCTCTCATCCTCCACCTCGGGATCCGCGCCCAGCTCCAAAAGCAGCTTCACCACATCCGGCTTCACGTACCCAGCTGCCATGTGCAGCGCCGTCAAGCCGCCGCTCTTATCGCGGTGGTCCAAATTGGCGCCGGCTTCCGCTAGCAGCCGCACGCACGGCTCCGAGCCGAGCCCGGAGACGAAAAGAAGCGCGGTTCGGCCGTCGCTGTCGACAGCGTCGATGTCGCGACCGTCTTCGGCTTCAATGAGGCGCTGAAGAGGCGATGGGTCGGCTTTCTTGGCGGCGGTCCACCATGGAGTCTCATATTCCGCCACCACATCTTTGGCGATGAAATCAGATGGGAGCCAGGAAGGGGCATGACCGTCTTTCCACTCGACGAGGTACTCCATGGCGGTGCCACCCTCGAGGGCTCTGCTTCCGATGATGCCTTTGACTTCGCCGTAGGACTCATCTTCGGTCTTAATCTGATTGGTGGATTCTTTGGAAGGTCCATGGATTTGCTTTTCTGGGTTTTGGATGGCGCAGAGAGTGAGAACGGAATTGTTGTGGGTTGGTTTCAGACGAAGAGATTGTTGGTGTTGGTGGTGGAGAGGGAAAGGAGAAGTTAGGGAGTGTTTGGGTGAGTGATTGAGGTGGGAATGGGAAACTGCTTTGCTCACGAAAACTGCTTCCATTTGGCTGTGCTCTACAAGGGACTGTGCATCGGAGGTTGTGGTGCTGGTTAAGTGGCAGAGAGAGAAAAGGAGTGTGTTTGGATTTCAGATAAGGAACCACATCCGTTTCATGGTTGCTATTGGATAGGACAAAATTGAGGTGGCAATTTCATGGTTACTAGTGTATATTATTGGCCACTACAAAATATGCAATAATTGTTTTATTTACCGAAAAATAAATTGAAAAACTCTTATGTACTATGTGAATGTAGAAATGCGAAAAGCACAAAAAGATTTAGCATCCCTTTTCCCTTGGCAACAAGAAAATGTCCGTTTTTTTTTTNTTTTTATATATAAATAAGAAAAATGGAAATAGGAATGTTTCTTGGAAAAATTAAGAGTAGGGATATAATGGTGAAAAAATTCATGGTAAGGAAACGATTAATAAGATTTAGTGTTTTTTTTTTTTGTCTATCGGGAGATAGTTTATTATTTCTTAAAATCCTAACTCACTTGTTTACAAAGGTATTTGAACATGAGACCTTTATAATAAAATACCAAATGGTCAACCACTTATTTTAATAATTTAGTTGTAAATATGGTTAACACTTTATAATGAATAATCACACTTTATGAATTGGTTAATTTAATTCTTACCATGCATTCCTTACTTGTAAATGTCTCAAGTTTCTTCTAAAGTAAAACCACAAGAAAACCATTACGCAAGGGAGAATTAGAGGTAATGACTTCTAACAATCAATATGGAATAATATTATATATACACTAGTTAGACTCATAGTGGCTTGTATACCAAAAACAAAGACTCATATGTGCTTTCATTGATTTAGTTGGTATACTCTAAAATTAAAACTATAATGTAGTTATTCTATTGAAACGAGCATGAATTTAAGGCAGTGGCTTGACTCTGGGCCGAGGTTCTTAGCTTCATTTCAACTTTTAATTTAATCCCAAATGTCACAAAAGCTATAGTATACGGCAGAACCCATATTCATAAGGCTCTATAGTTAAACCTATACATTACTAAACCTTTTTAGGCCGAAAGAAAGAAACAAACAAACATTAATGCTTTCCTCCTCTTCTTGGATTGGGCCATCCTTTCCTATCAAAGGTATATGTTGTAATTTACTTACGTGGGTAAGGTATACTTTATGACATTAAATAACATGTCAGCCAAAAGAAAAAGAAAAAACATACACACACAAGGGATCATACGGAAACTGTACCTTCAAGGTCTAGAAAAGTAAAATACAAAGTTCAAGAAACAAAATCCTAATTCTAATTAATAAAATGGCCAAGGAGAATACAAAGAGAGATATTTTATTTTTTCAGCAGAAATAACATACACTAGCGCCCATGGCCTAATGGATAAGGCGCCTGACTTCTAATCAGGCGATTGTGGGTTCGAGTCCCACTGGGCGTGCCTTTAGATGGTTATTTTATTTTATTTTATTTTTTTAAGTTGGCATTAACATATATATATATATGAAGGCCATTTTAGGTGATACATGTTGAGGTTGTGTAATTTGATGAATTTCCCCTATAAATTACAATTGTTAGGTTATGAGTTATGAGTGATAGCGTGAAAGAAAGGAATAGTGAAGATATATTATTGGTGTTTGATGCAGAATGAGTGAAGTGAAGCATATGAATGAGATGAGAGGTTGAGAAAGTGGGTAAAAGGGAAATAAGGCAACAACAGAGAAGAGGTAGTTGATGAGTAATTGTTATAAATAATTAAGCATGATCATGGATGAGTCATTATTTTAAGTATTTATTCCAAGTGCAGCATGCAGCATGAGGCTCAAGTGCAAGGATATGTAGCATTATCTTCTTTCCCTTTTCCCTAATAAACTAAACAAATTTGGGGCAATGGGAAACCAGGTTTTAGTTGCATGCTTAAAACATTATTCACACTTTAGGGCAACTCTTCTCATTGCTCTCCTTTAAATTGCGCTCCTCATTTTATTATTTCACCACTCAACATCATCATACACCCCTTATTTTAATCTCCATATGCCATTTTCTTTTTCTTTGTAAATTTGTGCTAATTGTAAATTTGTGATATTAACGGCAACTATGCTGTATATATTAGACTTACATTACTCAAATTTATAATTGTGCATAATTCTATGCAGGGTTATTTATTTATTTTTGTGTTTAATTTAGATTCTATTTTATCGTGTTTGTACCAAATGCTTTATGACTTAGTAATATTAAGGTCGTTCTTAGACTTGTGACTTTTGTATTAGAATCTAATTTCATAGCTAAAGTACTTAAAAAAAAAGAAGAATTTATATCATGTTTGTGTATAGTTGTATACAAAGTTCATAAATTTATCATTTCTCCTTTTTTGCATATATCCTCACAAGGAGCTCTTTCTAGAGTTAGGCATAGTTGTGAATGTAAGAATTATATAACCCTTAAAAATTCTACTAGTACAAATGTATTTCAAGATTCAAACATAGAATTCATAAACTTTAAGAAGGATTTGAGTATCATTTAATTATAAGTCATTTGGTAGTACAAATGTATTTACTAAGAGATTGAAGTTTATAAAGAAGATTACATATTCAATCAGTGCTCATCAATTTTAATCTAAGCCCAGCAAATTGAACCACCACTTAAATATTTTTTATATGGTTTAGATTTCATAATAATTTTTTAAGTGGTGAGACAAATATTTTTAGTCTTCATTGAGAGTGGTGGGTCAGATCACAATTGATCCATTATGGTAATGAGGAATCATGATGGACCCTTGGGAATATCCATTATGCTAATCCCTAATTTTGGGGTTTGGACAAATTCATGAGATTCACTCCATCTTAAAGGAGAGTCAAACCATATCAATAGATACCAATATGGGCCAATGGAATTCATGGACACTACCTAATTTTATATAATTTCACCTTTTTTATTGTGATAAAATTGGAGTTATATAATAATAAAAAAGTATTTAACTTAGTTTGGTAAAATTCAAGTTATGTCCAGCAATCATAGCCTGTGTCATTAGAAATGTTGTGATTTTAGGGTGGTGGGATTTAATCTTGTGTGACCTTTTTTTTTTTTTGTAGCTTAGAGCAATGCTCTTCCTTGTTACAAATAAAAAAAAAATTATGTGAATTACTATAAATAATGTGAAAATAACATTATAAAGGTCACAATATTCTCTTCTTTTCTTTTCCACTTGCAATTTTCTTTTTCCCTCTTTCTTCATATTTTTCAACTCGAAAATGATTCATGCAGTTTCTGAATGGGCCAACCAATCAACCCATTAGAAGCTATAACCATTATAGAGCTAAGTAATGTTAGACTCTTTTTTTTAATCAGCTGTGAATTGAGTTAAATTTATATATTAAATTTAATGGTGAATTTATTTAAAATATTTTAAATGACTCAAATTTAACATAGTTCTAAAATAATATATTTTCTTTGAAATCTAAAAATATAGGAGGACCAAAGCTTTAATAGGCCAGTTGCATTGGTACTCTTGCTGCCGTACATGTGGGTCCTCATGTATCCCACACACGAATTCGGTATATTATTTTTGTTGTCTAGCTTTTGCATTCGTTACAAGTCTTCTACATGAGTCATCATACAGAGACAACACTGCTTTTCCTTCTCTTATATTATAATTAAGAGTATTAAATTCAACGAATGAATGAATGAATGAAAGTTAGATTTGAGTTGAAGCAGATCTAGATATGTGAAGGCAAATACAAAAGGGAAGTTTCCTTGGCAGAGGGGATCTCTCAGAGTCATTCATCAAACACTTGATAAGAATCCATTTTTACAAGTTAGGATGTGAATATGATCAGTCATATACAGCAAATCATGATTGCATATGAAAAAGCAGAGGGATCAAGGTAATGTTTTCAATCTTTGATCTGCATGAAAATAAAAATCCAAGGCCCACAAAGCACCAAGCCACCGATTTTGACATAAAGTGGGAGATGGCTCCATTTGCTTTACATAAAGGATTGGTTGCATTACTAGAAGTTCACTATGACCAAACAAATAATAAATGTGCATGTATGTTTAAACTTTAAAGAATGCAAATGGCAAATTGGCATTAGTTCAAAGCAAATGTTAGTGCCTTATCCTATCAAAAACTAGGCAAATCAATCAACTTGAACCTCTCCACTAAAAGGGGTGGGTCCATAAGCTCAACCATGTGAATTCATTTTGTGTCATCACTAGCTGAAGGTGGCATCTCTTCCTCCTACAAGTAGGGCCCACCTTCTCCACCATTGCCACTGGCCTTCATGATTCCCACAACCCAAAAGAGTAGCTGTCCAACATCACACATGGGGTGCCACCACACCGGATCATGATGCAGCCCTTCCTCTAAAACCCATAACCAGTGTGTCCCTTTTCTGCTCCTGTAATGCAAACTTTTCTTTTTTCCTGTTTCATGCATTGAAAGAGTAAAAAGAAGGTATTTTTCTCCAGTTGGGTGATTTGGTGATGGAGAAAAGCAAGTCATTCCCTCAATATTCCTGCTCTTACTCTGAATTTGGGTTTGGAGAAAGATCAAGCTCATACAATTTCAATGGGCCAAGCCAGAAAGGAAATGGGTTTTGTGCAGCAAATGATCCTGAGCTTAAGAGAAAGAAGAGGATCAAGTCCTATAACGTGTTTGCAGTGGAGGATAAGGTTAAAACAAGTGTAAGAAACAGCTTCAAGTGGATCAAGAACAAGTTCAGCGATGTTCGTTATGGTGTGTGAGTTCTTGCCATTGGAATTAATTGCTTTCAATTCTTGTTCAGTCATCTCAAGTTTGAAGGTAAGAAAAGAAAAAGCTTTGTTATCTAGAGAATAAGAATAGAAAAATCTCTCTTTGTATACAGTTTGTGTCTGAGGTATTCTGTTAGCTAAGATATTCAACACAAAAGTTGAAGGGCGTGGGGTTGATATATGAGCAAGATATTTTCTGCAGTCAAAATAGCATCAAAGGGTTTCTAGCATGCTATGTACCAAACAAGCAAGAGATATTGTATGTTTGGCCTAACAAGTGAGATTACTGCTAAGTCTCTTTCCTTCGCTTTTGTTCTTTTCTTCTGGATGCTAGCTAGATTCTCCAAGTGATTATTGATCAAAAGATATTTGAAATAATAGAAATCCACATATCACTTTCTGCTTAATTAAAATTTCAAGTGATTTCCTTCCCTTTCTATCTTATTCTAGAATCTCAAGGCCTGCCTAGTACTGCTACTACGGTAATAATACTTGGCACCACCTTACACTTAGAATTCAATTCACCTGATTTTTAAAGGGCCATACATAAATTTCAATGTTAGTTTTTGTTCTTTTTTCAAAATTTTCTTCTCCTTTTCTTTTGTTGATGGTGTTCATTAAGTTTCAAAAAATATTCCTCTCTTCTAATTTTCATCCAAACGAAATTATGCATAAGAAGCATGGCTAAACTTGCCATTGGTTTAATTTGCAAACTTAATCCTAATGATATGATTTTTTCTTCTGCATTAATTAATCAGAATTTAGGAGCTCAAATTCAATAGATGAAACTCTATCATTGAATTGAATGTTGCAGCAAAAAATGAGACAAGGAGTCACAGACAATTAAGCTTTCATAGTAGGTGAGAAGAAGAAAGCATGTAGATTCAGACAAGACTATCATTAAAAGTGATACCCCACTTCACTAAATGTCTTGTTTGACGTGGATGACTATCATTAAAAGTGATATGAAACAATTGACGAGTAATTCACCTTGTTCTTTCTCCTTGTCTATCTTTCTTTTAACTTATGATACTTACGTAGAAGAAAATACAAAGTGGGTATCCAATCATTCCCTTCTCTAAAGTGACACCATCATGCCAAATTGCTTTGTATTTAAACCTCTTTTATGGTGATTCCTAAGCAAACCTTCAAGTAGGTTAGTTGATAACATAAATTTGGCATGAATATAAAGGTTTTTATGATACCCATTATAAGTTGTAGCATTTTTCTCAATTGAAAATGGCTTGGACGTGCATATCAGCATCTGGATCCCTCTAGTTTAGTTCCATTTTTCATTCCAATAAAGTAACTTCAGTAATCCCAAAGATTTGGTATGGTGATAAAGATGCAATACGTTTATTTAAGTTAATCAAAGTTCAAATCCTAAGACCAATACTTAGGGGAATTCAATTCCCTTGAATGCACCAAGCCGATGTAANTTGGCATGAATATAAAGGTTTTTATGATACCCATTATAAGTTGTAGCATTTTTCTCAATTGAAAATGGCTTGGACGTGCATATCAGCATCTGGATCCCTCTAGTTTAGTTCCATTTTTCATTCCAATAAAGTAACTTCAGTAATCCCAAAGATTTGGTATGGTGATAAAGATGCAATACGTTTATTTAAGTTAACCAAAGTTCAAATCCTAAGACTAATACTTAGGGGAATTCAATTCCCTTGAATGCACCAAGCCGATGTAAGGATGCACCCTTGAGATAACCCGGAGAGAGACTTAGTCTCAGTAAGCAAAAACAGACTTGAAAATACTTTACCGTTAAAAAAAAAAAAAAAGAGCAACTTCAACAACAAGCTACCACTTGAGGAAGCAAATCTCATAAACCAATGAAAAATTCTTGGATGAACTTGGTTCATCTGGGTGATTTGTGCACAAAGCCAATAGGAATAAAGGATTAGCAACTCTCATTGGTCTGGTCTGGTTTATTTACATCATGTTCATCCAAAAATTGCTCTAAACCAATAGTCTACTCATATGGAGAAATTGTGAAAATGGACAAACCGACTAATCCAAAAGAAATTGAACAATCAGGCTCCTTTATAATTAATTGAAGTTAATCGTTTTTATTTCTCATAAAGCTTACACAAATATCAATCCTGAAATAGCATTTTTTTTCCCTCAAATGTTCACATTTGCACAGAAAATATAAGATTAAGGATAATACTTTAAACGAGCAAATAAAAGGAAATTCATTTGGTAATTTGTTAATTTGTTTATACATTAACTTGGTAGAGGTGAATATAAAAGTAGTTATATAGCATTAACATAAACAAGATCTTTCTAAATAACATTTCGTTAAAAGAGCAGAATGTCATATTCTCATCGAATAAGTTTGTGATATAATTTACCGATTAATTGCTACAATGGCCTAATTATATTGAATCTAAAATTATTCAAATACCAAACCACAAGAATCCTACTTACTTTGTAAACCAAAGCATCTATAGTGTGTTTTATTTTGAAACATCAATTCATGTAGAAGCTAGAGTTCAGATATATGATATAAAACCATCAAGTAACTCGCTTTTTTTAATGAACATCACATATGTTTCAGAATAAAGTAAAAACGACCCCATTTTGCTTGCTGCACTGTTATCCTTGATTACCTTTGATCAATACAAGGTCAGCTACTAATTTACAGTGACAAAGGTCACAAGGAAGTGAAAAGAATGCAGATAAAAAATTTCAAGGCACATCAGATGTGATAAAAAATGAAAATAAACATTTTGGTTTTACATGTTTTCGATCTATGGCGGCCTAATTATCAGTTTCAAGGAGAAAATGGTTCGCCTTTTTTTAAGTTTCTAAATTCTCTAGTGGATGAAGACCTTTGGACCTGGTTTAATCTGTATCTGCTGTTATCTTTCTTGGTTGCAGGTGCTTTTGATTTGGGTAATGGAGGAAGCTTCCTCACATTCTCCCCACCATTAGCATGATGGTGAATTTTGAGGGATTGCTTTTGACCTGAAGATTCTTGTGGGGGAAGAAAGAAGGGTGGCTGATCCTTTGCCACTGCTAGGTTTACACTAGATGAGGTACTAGGAGTTGTAGTGCGACCCAAATCTTCGCTTGGGACACAAGTCTCTGCTTCCATTCTCAATTCCTGAAATATATGTGAATATCATGCCACATATTATCTTTTAGCTCAAGGTCTAATTCTTACGTCCTTAGGAGATACAGTACGCTCTACTGGCCTTTCAGATGCTTGATTCTTCCTACGTCGCTCACGCAGAGTACGAGATCGTCTAATCTTAGCGTTCATGTGCCTGTAAGTAGTAGCAAAGTAATCAGATATCTTTACCGGTAAATAAATCAGAGTTTAAAGCTTTCCAACCATTAATTTTTATGCAAAAATCAAATGAGTACTATAAACTTGGATTAATTATTCAATGCCAATGTACAAGGACAAAATTCCATGGTATAAATGTATGTGACTATTTACCAAACGTAGGTACAGATACCAATATGGGGAACTCTCTTAGACAAGTAACACATTACATATGAAGTTTCAAGTTAGCCGAATGCAGTTATAGTCTTATCAGAACATGAAGCCTAAGATCTCCACTAGTTGTAACCAAAAAGAAAAAATGCACTGTTATGGCAATAAGTAAATACGCTTTTCATATAATTATAATATCAAGAACTTGAGTGGTAATAAGTAAAGTGACATACTTTGTCTGTTCACTGGTTTGATCTTGCTCATCCTCTTCTCTGTGGATTACAGGCAGACCCGAAAGGCCACAGGCCAATGGGCTTGTAAAGAAAAACTGCAAGCAAAAGATACTTCAATGTGGGAAATGTGCTTATTTCCTTTTTTTTTATTAGGAATTTGCCACATGAACCTAATATTATTGCATATGCATGGCATATAAACCAAGATGAACCCTATCTTTAAGTGTCACACATGATCAATATATAAATCAACACAGAATCATCTTGTGAGCTGAAAACCGTACAACATGTTTTCCATCATGAAAATGACTGTTGAAACAAAATGCACAAGTCATCAGACCGCAGATGCACACATAGGTATAAGGTTAGTAATGGTATTAAAAATTTAGAGGAACTTCATACAGATATGCAAACCCATAGACTTATAAATTGCAATTAAAAAGAAATTACAGAGAAGCACTGTTCAATTTTCAGCTTTTGGGGGTGGCCTCAGAACCACTAAAATCAGTATTAGAGCATTCTCATCTGCAGTTCTGCACTCACCCCATTTTGGAGAGCTTTAGACGCTGTACCACGGTATGCAGGATCCAAAGCAAGCAGAGTACATAGAAGACCCAAAGAAGATGGAGGGAGAGGCTTGAAAGTTTCCACAAGGGAAGGTCTATAAGACTTTGGTGGTCTAAAAGTTGTAGAAAGTCCCAATTTTTTCCAATAGTCCTCTGAAGGTGTGCCACACAGCCTGAAAATTCTATGAAGTTGCTCAACCTGAAAGTAGAGATACTTGGTGATTAGCAGAATAAGCAGATAGACAACATAACACAAGCATACATAGATGGAGCAAAAACATAAGAGAGATGAGGGGAAAAAGAAAAGAATTTTGACAAATAGCCAAAGACACTGAAAGCTTAAATGCTGCCATCATCCAGGCTTTATCACCTCAGTTCTACCAGGTATAATTGGAATCCCTGTAAACATTTCCGCGAGGAGGCACCCAGCACTCCATAGATCAATACCAACTCCATAACCTGTGGCACCTAACAACAGCTCAGGAGCTCTGTACCATAGTGTCACAACCCGGCTTGTGAGAGGCTGGTTACTTTCTGGACTATAAAAATTGGCAAGCCCAAAATCTGCAATCTTAAGCATCCCCTTTTTATCAATCAAAAGGTTTGACCCCTTGATGTCTCGATGCAAAATCCCCCTATCATGGCAATGCTGCAGACCTAAAAGCAATTGATGCATATAGGACTTGACCTACATCGATGTTTCAGATTATTAAGGTGAATCAATAAATTACAATACAAAGATGACCAAAGCATTAAAGAGAAAATTCAAACCTGTGGTTCAGTTAGTCTCTCTTCAGGACGAGTAATAATTCTAGCCAAGTCTGATTGCATGAAATCAAAAACCAAATACAAACTGTACTGCATTCTTGATGTGGCTAATCCTTTAAGCTTTATTACATTGGGATGATCCAATCTCTGTAATATCATAATTTCTCTTGCCATAAATTTGATGCTTTCAGGCTCTGATGTATCAAAGCGAACCTTCTTCAGGGCCACAATGTCTCTAGTTTCCCGGTCTCGAGCTTTATAAACATTGCTGTATGTTCCCTGTCCTACCTGCCAAACATAAGATTAACATAGACTAAGCCAATGCACAATTCTCCCATAATCAGTCAGGGAAACCTATCAGTTTTGGTTATGTGTTATAGCCATACATAAATTCATATTCATAAACTTGCAGCTGAAATTATCTATGTTTTGGAAACCAAAAAACTTAAGTTGTCACGATAAGAAAATTTTAATCAAAATAGAATTCAATGTCATGATCTCATGATTCCTTAAATTTTTCAGAATATGACTGCTCAGATACTTAAGACTAACTAGGCTTTCAAACTGAATCATGAATAACAAGAACATTAAGTGTCTAAATTTATGTTTTATTCCTAACTCGACTGTGCAGATGTGTGCTTCAAATATGAAAAACAACAACTCATTGTCAAACTATTTTGTTAGAAAAACTTCATAAAAGCATTTTTAGTGCACATAGCATGTTCCATAATCCTTCATTCTAGCCTACTCTAATCCAGATTACAAACTAAACAGAGATTAGCAAGAAATACCTTATCAATCATTTTGTATGATTCAGCACTCTTGGGAACCAAGCCAGCCAACACTTCTTTAGGAATATTATCAACTAACCATTTGGGCCACCCATCAACCATTTCATCCTCCAGAGATTTCTTTAACAAGTTTCCACCCTTTTGAACACGATCCCTCTTCCACTCTCTTTTGGTCAATCTTCCTTCATCTCCACCTCCAGCTACACCACCAAAGCCATCAAGCCCATCACCTTGCCCTTCATCATTTCCATTACCATTAGCAAACTCAACCTTATGCTTTCTGGCTTCCAGCTGAGATTGCCTACCAGACTCCCTACGTTCATATCTCTGACTCGTGGATCGTCGATGAGCAGCAAAACCCCCATTTCCCACATACCCATTTTCAAGTTTCAACCTTTCCAAGCCCTTAGGCACTGACCCATCTTCTGCCTTCGCCTGAACACAGCCCATACCCCTCTGGTTCCACTCCCCAAGTGGGTCTCGTTCAAATGGGTGGCATACCAAAGCAGAAAGAGTGAAAAACAAAAAGCACAAGGCGAAGAATATGAAACAAGAATGGGAGAAGAAAGTGACAGATTTTGGCCGTCCATGGCCGGCATCTTTGGAAACTTTCTGTGCGATATTAGTACTGAAGCTTTTGTTTCTTTAATCGTAAAAGACCCTTCTTTTCTTAGCTTTCTCCGCAAAAATTGAACACAGCACAGTGGCGCAGATAAAATGTTACTGCGCAGGTGTGTGCGTGTGTTACTGTTAAGTGTTAAATTTGTCAGCTTGAAAATTGAAAATGCACACACTTACAGAGAAATGGTTTTCCAGTAGAAACTAGAAACTACAAATTAGAATTCAATTTATCACGTTAATTAAACGTGACATCCTTTGACTGAGGCGAGGATGTTGGGTTGGGTCCACAGCCGGCAACCGTATCATACGTCATCGTATAGCAGCGAATACATATCACTACACTCTGCTCTGCCTCTGTGTGTCCCTCTCCTCCTCCACCTCGCGTGCTCAAAACGGAGGCCAAAAATAATTATTACAGACAGAGCTTGGTCGGTTTGTCCCCTCAGATTCCACTTCTTATAGGAACATCATCAACATGGGCAAATTATGTCTTTTGAAAGTGAAAATTTCAAGTTTAACTGCATATTTTAGCTCAAGTTAAAGCGGTTTAGGTAAGAGATAAGAGAATTTAATCTTTATGCTTAATAATATTACATTATTTTAAAAAAAAATTATTGTTTGATTTTAAATATTAAAAGAAAAGACCATTTAATTTTAAACACAAAAAAAAAGTAATTTAGTTCTTTCATATTATATGAAATATTCAAAATATATACACATTAATGTTATGAGGTTATTTCATTTAATTTTAAATATAATAATTACATATAAAAACAAAATAATCATATCACATTAAAAAGTAATACTAAAATATATTTTGAACAAAATCAACTTGAAAGTCTTTCATACTTAGACCATTTCTTCTCACATAAAATATATATATCATTTTTTTAAAACTTTTAAAACCAAACAATATTTTTTTACAACAATATTGTTGGATGTAAGAATAGTGCAATTTGATTCCTCCGAAATATGATTAACAAAATAACCAATGTGGTGCATAAAAACCACTCAAAAAAATACGAGGATTTTAAATTTTCTAAGCACTCTATACTCTTGATGTCTATGAACAGAACACAGCTTAAATCCTTGAATGGGCATGCTAACTTCGGAATTGAAAATTTAAGGTGATTAACTGAATAGGTAATAACATGCACGATTTGTGTGATAATTTACAAGCACACTGGACGTTACTTCTTGAGGAACAGTCAAAAGCTTATAACTGGTATTGGTGTGAAGCCTTCCTTTGGAAGACCCCTCTAAAAATTGGCGTATGCCGCTTCAAGTGGAGGGCACACGGTATTCTTTAGTAAAAGGCGAAAGAATAGTTCGCTCTGTGCTCACCACACGGCTCCGTAATAGTAACGCAGCAGCAGCATGTTATTTTATACCAAGAAGTCGTGCTGCTACTTTTTTAACATTTCCGATGTGGGCCTTCATCAGTGTGCTCCCTATTTCACCTACCGTGGTGCCTCAACTCAAGTTTTTTCCTTCGTTAATCATAACAGTCATTAATCATGTAGCATTTGGTTTGGTATTAAAAATTATATATTGGGTGTAGCTTGTATATTCTTCAGATAAAAATTCTGCACAACTTTACATATAACTCACTTTGAGATCATGTGGCCTCAAACGTATCCCTTCTAAACACGTATAAAATCGTTGCTACAATTGTTAATACAAGAGTTATATAGGTAACATTATTCTTTCATTGATGCAGTAGAGAGAAAGCTTGGTTGATACAAATGAAGATGAAACAAATTACTCGACATTGTTTACAGTAAGGATGGGAAAGGAAACTATTGACAGTATTTAATATTAAAGTATTCATTCCTAATCGACTATCCCAAAATTCGAGAGAAGGATCTTTACTTGATCAACAAAGTCTGAGCCTGTTGCATATTCTGTTAGCAACCCAACAGCAAAACCAAACATTGCCCATCTGCAGAACCAAAATTCCAGATACAAAGCCTATATTAAAATGTCAAACAAATATGCAGAACTTGCATATAAATATAGATATACAGTATGAACGCAAGAGGAATAATTTCAAAAGAATACAAATCATTGAACACAACAAGTGGCTGAGAAGATGCTTCTTTGAATAGAATTTAGGCTTAAAACGGGCAGGTAATCAACTGCAGCAAAAGGTGCAAAGCATGCCGCAAATTCTAAGGGATTGAGGTTCTTTAGTTATTTTTCATTTTTATTCCTTTGCTGCAGTAATGAGGTTTCAACTCAAAGAGAAGGATGCAAATATATAATGAAGCCAATTATGCATAGGATCAATCAATTGCCTGTGCAGAACACATTGAGGCTAATTAGTAGAGAAAGCATCTCTTCTTGGCTTTTTCCTATTCTTTATCTTCTTCACACAAAGGAGTTATAATGTACAAAAGCTTTACCTTTCTAATAGATTGTGCTATAAATCTCTCAAAATATCATAGAAGAAAGCTCCATAAGGACCCCTCAAGTATCCATTTTGAAAGAAATTACGTTAACTATATACTAGATCAAGAAAAGAAACATAGGAGCAATACCATAAATTCCAGACACTTGTTTCCCTCACTAATTTGATTTACAACAATCACAGAAATGCTTCTACCAATTAATGAACACCAACTAGATCTTAAAGCTCGTCTTGCTTTCACTTATCAATTTGGTAGGGTTTATCTTTAATGTTTTATTATTTACATTGAGATAATAAAAGCACTAAGGAGATATGGATATTGATTCTACAAGTTTAAGAAATGATGCGACTGAAAGAGGCAAGGGCCAAATGGACTCAAGGCAGTGAGTTTGCTAAAACCCAGCTTAGTAGAGTTATCTTTATGGTCATTTAGATTTTGTTCCTCCTCATCCAAAACTAGAGAATTAAGCCTATCATGTTCAAGGCTGCTAATGCTATTGCTTTGGTTCATTCATGGGCTAAGCAAAGTGTNGTTTCCCTCACTAATTTGATTTACAACAATCACAGAAATGCTTCTGCCAATTAATGAACACCAACTAGATCTTAAAGCTCGTCTTGCTTTCACTTATCAATTTGGTAGGGTTTATCTTTAATGTTTTATTATTTACATTGAGATAATAAAAGCACTAAGGAGATATGGATATTGATTCTACAAGTTTAAGAAATGATGTGACTGAAAGAGGCAAGGGCCAAATGGACTCAAGGCAGTGAGTTTGCTAAAACCCAGCTTAGTGGAGTTATCTTTATGGTCATTTAGATTTTGTTCCTCCTCATCCAAAACTAGAGAATTAAGCCTATCATGTTCAAGGCTGCTAATGCTATTGCTTTGGTTCATTCATGGGCTAAGCAAAGTGTTATTGATGGGTAACTACATAATGTAATGATATTAGAAGCAATTTCCCTTAAAATCTGCTATACAATTATTGAAACTGTAAGGCAGCTTAAGACTCATCTAACATTCTGATTAATAGCACACAATTAGTGTTAATTTCATTAGTTTCACCATCATTAAATCCAAAAACCAGCATTACCAACATGAAAACCCCACAATTAACATAAACCCAGATAAGAAAAAGCTTCAAAATTCATTCTCAAGCTTTACCTTCCATTATTAATCTCATTTTTCCCAATGAACCCAAAGAGAGGACCCTGATTTGATTCTTCAAGCTTCTTCTGCTTGAAGTACTCCTGCAGCTCCTTTGCCTTTTGCCTCTGAAACTCTAATGTAACAACATTCTTATCGTCCTCAACAAGAGCAGCTGCCCTCTGGGGAGGAGGAGGCCCTGCAGAAGAAGGTGTTGGCGATGGTGGAGCCTGAGAAGGAGGTGTTGGCTTCAGAGGCTGAGGAGCAGTAGAGGGTTCTCTCAGAGGAGGAGCCACTGGTCTTCTGATTGGCCCATCAGTCTGCGAGTTCCTTATGGTGATACTATAAGGCTTGGAAGAAGAAAATCTAAAAGAATAGGATGAAGAAGATGTACAGCATGACGAAGATGATGAAGTTGGGATTTTGATGTATGGGATTGAAGCTGCCACAGACATTTTCTTTACCTGTTGCTGCCTACTTTCCCTTTGATTTGATTTTATTTTTTTTCTGCTTTCTCCTTTTTTTTTTCTTTCTTCTATTGGATTTTGTTTGTCTGGATTACAGGATTTTGACGTGTCTTATCAAAATCAACGAAGTAGTGTGTGGATAAGGTGTGGCCAAGTTTCCACCGGAAGGTGGCTCTGGTTCAGCGCAGAGAGAGAAAGAGATGTGATTGCGCTTAACTTCTTAACATCAACTATGAATGTCGTTTACTACTTAGAGTCAGAGGCAACCACCAACCATTGGATTTTGGCTGGTCCTGATTTAAGAGATTTAAACAGTGGTTTAATGGGATAATGCTATACCTACAAGTTGAAAAAATTTCACACTTTTAATTAATTTTCTTTTTCATCAATTACACTAACATTCTCTAAGGTTTAGAAGATAAAGGGTCAATTGTATACAAACCCCTTTAATTTTCACCCATGTACAAAACCTACTTGAATTTTAACAAGGTATAGTTAACATACTGAATTTTATATTGTTAAAAGAATTTTTTTTAATTAATATTATGAGTATTTTTACTTTAGTAATTGAGCATGAGACTTAACTGTTAATTTATATATATAAATAATTTATACCAATCATGTGATTCATTTCAATATGATTTAATCAATTTAACCCCTAATTAACACTTTATTTGAATGAACTAGGATTAAAGTCATCAAATTCACATTTTAATGGCATCACATGATTGTCACATGTGACTTTTATCCAAAGACTAACGGACGAAAAATCTTTTATAAACAAAACGTAAAATTCAATGTTTTCATTGCACCTTTTTAAAACACACAGATTTTGCACACCCAAGCCAAAGTTAAAAGTTGTTCTATATAATTTAATAGATAACACATAGCTCTCTTATTTTTTTCAAACCTTTTTCGAAATTAGGAATGGGATATTAGTTGTTATTTATCTATTATACTTTCACCCCTTACTTTAAATTTTTATGTGTTGAACTCATGAAAATTTTTAAAACTAAGTCTAATCTTCAAAGATTATAGGTTTTATGTTTAAATTTAAAATCGTAATAATAATTAATATAACTAATTTTTTTGGCCAAGTAAAAATAGCCAATTAAGACCATATTATCTAAGTCTGTTTGAAATAAGAGAGCTAAGTGTATGCTTTTAAAATGGAGGAGAGCCATGACTCATTTACCTAAATTTTTCCTAAACAGTATCAAGTTGCAAATTTCTAGAAAAAAAAAAATATATTTTTAATAGAAAAGCATATTAAAAGTGTACTTCATACATTATTATTTCAAACAACTTTAATGAAAATTTATTAACAAAAAAAATGAATCATATACTTATTACTTATTACTAAATATTCAGAAATTATATGAATCTTGCTTGAATAGGAATCTGCAAGGCAGTACATCCCCCTTTATATTCTATCCACTCTTCTTTCTTATTGGTTGTTTTCTTTGCCCCTTCAATTAGAGAGATATAGAGTTAATTGATATCACAATCCTTTTTTATTTTTCTTTTTTGCCACGGATATAATAATCCTTAATCACCAAAACCCAACAAAACCACCCAATCAGTGATAGAGAAGAAAGAAATCCCAGTGAGACTTATGGGAGTCGTCACTTGGAGGTTGGAACCTACTGCTCCTCAAGTCAGATGAACATCATATCTGCCTTTGATACTATGACACCACATAAGGTGGTCGCTCCCTCTTATGCACTCAAGAATTTTGCAATGTATCACAAAGAATTCTATTTTGTAAAAGGAAGGGAGAAAAAAAAAAAAAAAANAAAAAAAAAAAAAAAAAAAAAAAGTAAACATTTGCCTTCTATAAATTGCCCAAGAAATACAGGGCATAAGTGGCACTCCAAAATCCCAATTGCTAAGCATGAACTTCTCCTTTCAAAGTATGCTAATTCTCCCTCGTAGACCAGGCAATTTGACCAGAGCTTCTTAGCAACAGTTAGAACACATACCTTTTTCTGTACTCCATGAGTTGCAATAGGCAGTCCTCAATTCTAGCACCTTCAACTCCAAATACCATATCCTAGTGTTATCTAATACCCAAAAACACAGAATTCTGGCTTGGATAGAGGTAGAAGCTTGGATTGCTCTAAGATAAGGCACAGCAATTGTAGGAGACCGAAGTGCAAGTTACAAGGCTGCTATCAAAAGCTTCACTTCCCAATGCTTTACAGAATCTTACATTCGTATTATCTTTCTTCTAGATAATGTCAGAACAGAGGACTAAAACTTGGTTAAAACATGTAATAATGAAAACAACATGAAATAGAATAAATTATGATGAATCAAAGGGAAAAGCAATCACACATAACAAGAATTATACAACAAATTGATGTGAAGCAGAGGAACAAAATTGAAAGCCGCAGAAAGCAATTATAGACATAAATGATCACTCAGGCAGATGTTGGTGTATTGAACTCCTTTCTATCGCCATCTCTGCTAGACTGAAAAATCCTTGCTCCTATTGCCTCAAGTTGAGCATGGAATAGGTTACCTTGAATCACCTCATGCCTCATGAATGGTCTAAATCATATTTTCGTAAAAAGCACATTTACATTATTGCACATGAACAAGTTCTGTCATTCCCATTATCAAATTCATCGTCGGATCCATCGGCTTCACTGCAGTTGGATCACAATTTCCATATCATTGAAACAATTCCAAATGAGTAAAAAGGGCAAACAAAGAAAAGAAAACTAAAGAACAACAAATAAGGGATCAGAAACTTTCTTCACTGCCAGCTCATCAAAAAAGTATATAAAATGTCTTGCAACAAAATGTATATAATAAATGGTCATAAACATAGCAAGGACATAGGAAGAAAACCAATAAACGTATTGACTGCAGTCTAGCCTCCCTTATTGTATGAGTTTAATAAACAAACACGCGAGTAGGAATGGTGCACAAATAAAGACATAATCTCAAGGTTGCCTGTCCCTTACAAATGCCTAGACTGAATTGGTATTATACTAAAAAAACTATGAAAAAAAAAAGTGTACTAACTCAAAGTTATGGCCAAGAAAGAGACGAGGAAGGGGAAGAAGAGGGGGGAACTCTAAGAGGTAGTTCAGGGAGTATATTAACTTTGGTCCACTTGAGTAATTAATGCTGCAAATACAGGGAACACATGCAGGGCAGAGGTTGAATGGAGGGAATGCTATGATCATACGTACTTATGTAGGCCTGTCATGTACGGCCTAAATAATAAAAAATACCATTTGTGGATTTAAGCCTACTGGAATAAACAGAGCTAAAACCCACCATGGCCTTCAAAGAACCAAGCAGCAAATGAACAGTGAACTTGGGAGCATATTCTTACAAAACTCTTATCTTTGACATAGATTGAATAATGCATCACTGTTTATAATATATGTATAAGAACCTATGATCATTTAATGCCAAAGTGAGTCTATTCGTATTTCTTCAACATTTACAACATGAATATCCATAAAAAATTCAACCATTGAGCTACTTCCAAGCTAATCTCGTAAATTAATAAACCAACTATTTATGGTTCACACCTAACTAATAGTATAAAGAAGCCAAAAGATAAACTTCAAGAAGCAAAAAAAATCTACAATCTGTTAGAAAAAAGGTATAGTTACTTACATGTAAAATGACTTAAGATTATAAAAGTGATAGGGGTTTAAAAATGAAATAAAAGAAGCAAGTGAACTACTTAAGTTCACACTAAACCAATAACAGATGCCTAAAGATCAATTTCATGAAGTAAAAAACGCTAGAATCTATCAGCAGAATGGAATTGTTACTCACATGTAAGGCTGAAGATTTAAAAGTGATAGGGAGTTTTTTTTTTTAAAAAAAAAAGAATTAAAATAATAGGAGCACATGGTGTATACGCATAATAAATACATATAGATGCATTCCATATAAGGTGAAAGGAGCAAACGGTGTTAACAACAGTTGTTCAAACACCCATAAAAGTAATAGACCAAAAATAAATAAAAATGTTACCATAGGCTAAGTAATTGCAACCCAAGGAATATATAGATTATCAGATTAGTTGGAATCTTTTTAACTTCACTTAGATTATTGACTCTTAGTTCCCATAGCTTTAGTTTTCATTTCTTCCTAAACATAAATTACCTCAATGAGAACAATGAAAATCTTGTTCAATATGTGCATTCAAGGCCAATTAAAGTAAATAAGACATGTATTTATTTTTTATTTTAAAAAATGANATAGATTATCAGATTAGTTGGAATCTTTTTAACTTCACTTAGATTATTGACTCTTAGTTCCCATAGCTTTAGTTTTCATTTCTTCCTAAACATAAATTACCTCAATGAGAACAATGAAAATCTTGTTCAATATGTGCATTCAAGGCCAATTAAAGTAAATAAGACATGTATTTATTATTTATTTTAAAAAATGACTTTCGAACAGATTTAGATTTATGATGACGGATAAGCTGAAAAAAGAAAAATATCATTCACCCAGGGAATGGCAGCCCATTGACTTTCCCTAGGATGAATGGAGGACTAAAGGGAGAGGGAAGGGTTAATTTTAACAAAAGCCATGGCTCCCTTGGGTAGGTGCATGCAATATGATTGTTTAGTTAAATTAGCCTTATTCATTTTTATTTTTTTTGTTGGGGGTGGGGGGACATCATGGGTGCTTGGACCCTCCAATTTCTAGTGAGAAAACAATTACCTACTCAAAGAATATGAGCAAATTTTTTATCATTGTGCACAGGCACATTTTCTTTTATTGGAGGCTTGTTCAAACTACAAAAGTAAACTCATGTAGCACTACCAGTTGGACCTGATAGGTGGCATTTGGAATAAGACGAACAGAAAGCTCCCTAGGGCATGGATTTTTGAGGAAAATCTAAGAGAGCAATTACAGTTTCACTTTTTCATGGATGTTAGCACACCTGCAATACTGTTTATACATGTTCTATTGTTTTATTTTCAGAATTTTCTAGCAAAATTGAATTAAAGGCTTAAAAATTTCGTGTTAGTTTTCCAAGGTGGACAGAGGAGGTTGTAGAAGGGAAGCTATGTATACATCTACTCTATACAGAATTCACACTGTATCTTGGAGAAATGTTAATCATTTTCACTCAACTCAGCCTTAATCCCAAGTGCTAGGAGTTGTTACATTGTTAGCATAATAAATTAAAGACATCTAAATAAGTAAAAAAGAAAAAGAGAAGGTGCACTACGCATATGTGATTCACTGAACGTCAAACTCACAAAATAAAGTATTTGCTCTTAGGGGATCCTAATGAAGAGCTATGACAAGCACGACTTTCAACATTTTACAGTGAATCAAAGGGAAAGACAAATGAGAAAGAACATGAAAATAAAAAATAAATAAATAAAAAAAGCACTAAATATGTAAAGATGTTTTCTAATATGGTTATATAGAAAACAAAAAATTCCAATACCTGGGCTCAAATTCTCGTATCTCAGCAAGCTCACTCCCGCAAGCATCTGTCCACTGTACTTTCCTTCTCTCTGTTTGAGCACGAGC
The DNA here is from genome assembly GCA_003255065.1 of Cercis canadensis. Lineage (NCBI taxonomy): Eukaryota > Viridiplantae > Streptophyta > Magnoliopsida > Fabales > Fabaceae > Cercis > Cercis canadensis. The sequence continues at coordinate 1,061,949 of QAOA01003368.1, read as the reverse complement.
ATCACTCCCATTTCCATCTGATGCTTCAGTTTCATTATTAGCAACCTCAACAGGAACTGGTTTATTATTTGGTGGCCTTTTAAGGCTACTTTTAAGTGAAATCTTTCCTGCATCATTTTCGTCATCAACATGAGCAGAAGGATCCTTGTCCTTGTTGGAAACCAATGGCCCTGGCAAGACATCATGCTGTTGGGTAGGGCCAACTTTAAGAGGAGACGGAGTGTCAAGCCCTGCGGAAGCGCGACCAAAGCAAACAAAGGAGGCGCACCCGCGGGAAAGGCGGTTCTTTGTGGAAGCCAGCTGGAGCTCCGGATCAGATTCTTGGTCTACCAACTGGTAATGGTTCCACGGCGAAACTCTCATGGGTTTGTCCTCACTCCTCTGACCCAAGAGGAGAAGGGTCAGGCCCTTACTATACCCTGAAGCTGAAGAAGAGAAGAATCCTCCTCCTTCTACTGCCAATAACATCAGTTATGCTCATGGGCGCACCAAACAGTGATTTCTATATATGGCTCCTTTCCCTCAGAAGAACCAAAGCTACAACCTATCATCCAAAAACTATTTTGAGATCAAAATGACATTCAATAGTTCCAAAGACTTTTCTTTCTTATCTTCAACAACTTGTTTATAATATACTCTATTAGACTTACTCATTTAACTACTAAAAAAGCGGTAGCATATGCTCAGTTGAAAAAATCCAATGTTTAAAAGCTTTGACAACGAAAGCACATCTCATGGTAAAGATACAGGTAAATTACACTCGAACAGACAATCATAGGATTAAAAACCACTTTCTCGGATAGCTAAAAAGAGGTCAGAAAGGATTTAAGTTTACTTTTACTCATAATAATAGTTCTCATAATTGTTCAAAATAGTTATATATCTACGCCAAAAAGAAATTACGTCTATTGAAAGAAGCTCAAAATAAAAGCACTGCTCACTTAATCAATACTCCAAGCCATTTTATGTAAATCATCATAGAGGTTTTCTCCTCAATCCAATGGACATGCATAAGAAATACTTGGGTAACAGTACACCCAGATTGAATAAATAAATAAAAGACAAGTTTTCTCAATCAATTCCTGTTGATTCACCGACAAAAAAGTAAGAGAGTGTATGAAAAATGAAATAGTAACCACTACAGAGGAATGGCAAAAGAAGAAGATCTCTACTTCAACGCATCCAAACCAAAAACAAATCTCGGGATGCAATTTCTCACACAAAATTCCAACTCCATTCACTGAAATAGATCAAGAAATTATTTCACTTCCTTGCAAATGCAGGAGAAAAAGAAAATAAAAACACATAGACTGATATCAAACCGAGAACAACTCAAACCAATTCCTTGAAAAAGGTTTATGCTTACTCCTCCGACTCACACAAGGAAAATCAAAGTTTCAAAGTGTCGGTTTCTCTCATTTTCTCAGGAAGGAAACGCAAAAATCAGATCAAAGAAGAAGCAAATTTGCAGTACCTAACAGTGTAGGAAAATCAACAAGAGAGGGCTCCGGCGGGCGGATCAACGGCGGTGGCACCGGGGCATGAAATCAGCAGCTGTAGCATCTCCGATCGCCACTTGGATTAATAACTCGGCGAGGAATTGGAGAAGAATTAAAAGAAAAAGTTGGTTTTTCTTCTGGTTCGAATTATTTAAAAGGAGGATAGGGATAGTGACATACGGCGCATGATAGCGATAGGGGCCCCATTTTTCATTTTGGGTAGGATCCTCTTTCTTTTCTTATTTTCTATTTTGTTTCTATTTCTATTATTTTTATTATTATTATTTTAACTCATCATGAGGAAAATTGTATTGGTAATTGAAGAAAGACTGGTTTTGTTTGCTTGCAATTGGCTACTACTTCACTAGTTCACTTGCGCCACTTCAAGTCTTCAACAAAATAGTAATTTAATAATAACTCTAAACAGTAAAAATATCATTTTGGTAAAATACATATTACAATGGTAACAGACAGCAGTTTTGTCATTTATACATTATTTTCACTCCTTTTTTTTTATATGTGGTGTATTTAAAATTAATTTTATTCAACTTTTTTATCTTTATTTTTTGATTGGAAACTTATTCGGATATCTTAATTGTATGTTGGTACACTTTTTTCATTTTGGCTAATAGATAGGAACCTTCCTTTTTTACACTTTCTCCAACATAAATAGCTCTAAGCCACAGTGAATGAGTCACTACTACCACTACAAAATCTTTGAGAAATGACAAGTGTTATTTATACATTTTAAATTTATATTATTTTATATATTTTAAATTTTAATTTAATTTACACTTTATAATTTTAATTAAACTTATTTAATTTTTTAAATGATATAAATTTAAATTAGTGCCAGATTATTTGAAATGATATGAATTTGAGGTGTATTATTAATATTTTTTAAAAATTAAGTGATTCAATTTTTAAAATTTTTTGCAATAGTATCAAAATTAGGTTAATTCAATTTTCTATAATTATGCGTGTAAAATTGTGTATTAATATAAATTAATAGTATTATGTACCATAGAACTAGCCATAAAATATTGTATAAATTCAAGTCATATAAAAATTTAAAAAGACTTGGTTAAATTTAAATAATATACCAGTGTAAATTAATGTGAGCATGGTTAACTAATTCTTTCAAATTGATACTTTAGCTGCGACTTTGTATTTAAAAATAAAACTTACAAATTCTAAAAATAACCTTATAGTCAATATTTTTCAACTACAAATTATTTAATTCAAATTTATATTTTTATAGAATATATATTTTTTTTCACAACTCAGATTTTGGCATACAATAGTATTTATGAAAGCAAAATTGGCAATTAGAAGTAGCGGAGAGGAGTGAAATAAAGAGGAAAGTTAGAGAGTTAATCAGTGGTAAAGTGTGAGAAATGGAATAAATTAAGAAAAGTATCAAAAATTGGCATTGTGATGGGTGGTATGAGCTTAGGATATAATTTGTGACCTCGTGAAGAGCATCCCCAACATGCGCACACATGGGGAGAGTTTTCAATTCATCCCACGAGGAGATCTCAGGAGAATTGGTTCCCAATTTTCATGCAACACAAACCACTAAAAATAAAATGACTGTAAGAAGCTTTAAATTTTTCCAAAATCATGCCCAGCTCTGCTCCTTATTATTCACTACAATACTCAAGTACTGCTCCATATTCACCTAACAACCTCTCTCCATTTAGTCAACTGCCACTCTTCAACTTTAAATTGGTGTAATTTACTACTGAAAACTGTCAAAAGAACAAAAAGCAATTTACTTGAGAGCATGTTTGTTATTGATTCAAACAAATATGTAAAAATGAGAGCAATTGAAACAGAATGAAACATGGGATTAATTTAACATTTTGAAAAAAGTTTTGGAAGATCATAGACTAAAAACTCGGAGTAGTTTTTTTTTTTTTTTTTTTTAAATTTACTCGAAAAATATAAATTTCACATTTCATAGGCTAAGAAACACGGATACAGACACGAGACACAATACGACATGAGACACGGGACACAGGAAATTCTAAAAAATACAAGACAAATAGAATTCTAAGTAGATTCATATTTTATTAAAAGATCGAACATTTACATCATATTCTCTCACCAAAAAAATGACATAAACTCTACCTATATGAAATATTAATATCCCTTTCAAAATAAATACAATTATAAGAGATATTATCAAGTCATCCTAATCCATTCTTTCACAACAAAAAGCAGTCAATGGATATCACTTTCTATTCCATCTTCTTCCAGCTCCTTTTCTACCATTCGACAAAACCCCAGGTTTGTAAGGAAACAAATGAAGAGTCGCATTTTGACTCTTTCAAGTTATATATATATTTTTATAACAAAAAAACATTTTTTTAAACAAAAAAGGGAAAAAATGGCAAGCCAATAGCCATGTGTCCAAGCCAAAAAAAAATTATTATTTTTTATTTGAATAAATCTATACACATGTCAGACACTTGTCGTAACTATATCTACATAAACAATGTGTCGGATACGTTTGTGCTTCNATTATTTTTTATTTGAATAAATCTATACACATGTCAGACACTTGTCGTGACTATATCTACATAAACAATGTGTCGGACACGTTTGTGCTTCCTAGTTCATAGGTGCACATTTAAGTGAAAAAAAGAAGATGAAAATCGTCTCTTATCCAGCTCGTAATACAATCTTGGGGTTAAATGTTATGAAATTTTATTAATACAATCTCTATGATGGAAAGTTATTCATGTAAAGATTAATTTTTGTGTAAAACATTTTTTTTAAAAAAAATCTATAGTTAGAAAGTAGTTACCAATTGGCTGCTGAAGGAAACAAACGGGGCAAGAAGGTGAAGAGACCGCCAATGACCGGGAAGGGCGCTAGTGTACCTACATCGTTCCAATTGTGTAAATGTCATTTATTTTTTTCTTTAAAAATAATACTGACATTCATTTTATATCTTTTTTATTAAATATATAAGAAGGGGGGGAAATAACTGATCAACTATTAATTTTTATCATTAAATAAATAAATAAAACTATTTTTAAAATAAAAATGTAAACATATGGCCTTAATTTTTTACGAGAGATCCCTGAATTGTGTTTGTAACTTTGTTAAATTGATAAACTAGTCACTAGTGTGATATAAAGAGTGAATGGTGGGCGTAATTAGCGCATGTGATTTTTGCTGTGGCAGTATGGCACTAAAATGGTACATAACATACCCCATTGGAATCTAATGAATGACGTACTTGCTTTATTTTGTTCCCCCAAAGCTAAACCCCTTTGTAACAATCTCATTCTCATATCCTTATCTTTTGATTTTCTCAACCTTTAAAGGAATGAACCATTTACATTATGCAGGACTAGGGTTGCCACAAATCCCTTTAGCTACATTGATCAGTAAGGTAATTGGTTTATTTTATTGTGTTTATATATGTGATTATTCTATTTATACTTTGAATATAATAATAACATACTACATATAGCTACATATATGAATATAGTAACTATATAGTGTGAAAAAATATTTTGGTTATTTCATTTCGTGTGACAAGTACTTCAATGTTATATTTAGCTTTTTTTTNTTTTTTTTTAAAAAAAAAAAAAAAAATTCTTCCCAAGAAGTTGTATGCATAAAATTGTAATTTGAATTTTAGGTGATCTAGGGCATTTTATTAGTTTAGTGTTATGTTCGTCTAAAATAATTTCAAAATTCAAATTGATATTAGAACAAGTTTAGTGACAAGCGAGAAAAGGTATATATAAGATATGAGTATAATATTATACGGATACATGGACACATCAATTTTTGAAAGATTGTGATACAATGATCCTACTAGGATTCATCTAATCAAATGTGCAGTTGTGAAAGAAAAAATTGTGCAAATAGCATTGTTTATTGGCTTTTACATCATCCTTTTATTATTATTTTTTAGAAAAATATATAAAATCAAAATTTTTTTATCAAAAATTTAGAAATTAATTATATTGTACCAAAACCGAAGACAAAACTCAGGTAGAATATCTTATTAATGGATTTCTATGGCCTTGAATATAATAGCAAGCAGCAATTCAAATGAAGAAAACTAGCATGGTCCCAAACAATACGCAAGTCTTTATTAATTGCTTTAAGAATTTTTTTAATCTTTAAATAAATAGAACTAAATTGTTTAATTAGGACAATAAATATGGATATATTAATTTTTTTAAGAGATCTCTCGACTAATTATATTGTGCATAATTGTATAATTGCTTTAAAACTTGAGAAACTATAGATATAGTTAACTGATATATGAAAGAAAGAAACCTAGTAAAAAAGAACGACTGTTTTCCATGATTAAGAAACTGTAAGAAAAATGGTTCAAAAATTTAGGTGTCTATTTGTTGTCTTGGTTTCTAATGTTTTTACTTTTTAGTGGCCTGACCAAGTGTTTTCCGTTTCTTGTTGATGTCTTTCAGAACAGGCAGTATAATGAAGTTTTGATGAATCTTAAAAGAAGTATAGAAAGGGAAAATTTCTTTCATAATCATTAGACTTAGTTGAAGTTGGTTATAATAACTTAAAGTGAAAAATGGATTGGAGAAAGTCCCAATGTGAAGGCCCTTTCTGCATTCAAAAATGATTGTTGGGATCATAATTAAAGCAATATTCCTGTTGGGAAAATGATTGAGTGGTCAAAAAGCTAATACGGTGCCGTCCCTTTGCTTTTAAATATCTGAGTCAATTTATTGTCCATTTTCCAAGTGAATTTATGTAAATGCTTCACCTAGCAATTAGCTCCATTGCCCTTGTCAATCTCAAAAGAGGAGTTACAGAGTGCATTGAAGAATAACATGCCACCAACAAAACTCTCATAACAGAGGAACAGAATTTGGTGAAATGGTATCTCTACCAACTTTAAGGTTTAGTCATCTTATGTTCTTCATTTTAAGTTTGAAGTATCGTACTCCCCTAATACATCAAGTGTACTCTTATTTATTTACAGGAAAAAAAAGAAAAAAAAAGCTCTTGTAATTAGATGTAATACAAGTTCTATATTTAAACTTAGAGCTGTAGCCAAAATACTAAAAAAAATTTAGAATGTTTGGTTCAGCCATGGAAAATCCCAGAATCACTATTAAAAGTTACTTCTTGGATGTCTCGTGGCATCAGCAGACCCAAAGTTTCATAGCTTTGTTTTGCAAGAAGGGAGCAAGGAAAGAAGACGTTGTTTCTATTTGGGAATGACAACTGAGCATGTTAAGGCAGGGAAGAAATGTATTTTTAATCGGAACCCTCCAAAGGCAGGAGAAGGATATTAAATTGCTTTTGCTGTTGTGCGTATGTGAACGCAGAAAAGGTGTATCAGCATCCCTTGTGTGTTTGGAATAAGGGTTAACCCCTCCAACTATACTCAATTTGCTCACTGTTCAAAAAACACCCTATGTCACATTTTCCTTCCATTCTAAGCACAAGTAAGATAATCTAATGGCAATTTGTTACTTCTCTTGGAAACCCAATAAAGAGCAATCAACACGCTAAATAAAAACAAGTCAAGCAAAGAAGAAACCATAAACCAACCATAACGGGGACTGTAAATTGCCATATAGAAAAGAAAGAAATCTTGAGAAAAACAAATTTACATAAGAAACTTCAGATAAAAGCAATCCCTACATCGAAGCAGCTGTCTTAGAGAACAAAAGAGGCCACCAAGGTACAAATTAAGAAGCTTAAATTCTATTCAACAAAAAGCTTTACAAGGCACATTCAAGACCAGACTAATCACCAGGACGGCATAGGCATATTAATAGGTTAATAGAACTGGTTCCACCCTGCTGTCTTCTTGTAGGATGCAATGAGTAAAACCATATTTGTAATTCCATTTGTTATTTCACTTCTTTGGCAGGTATTGCAGGAAGCTTGTCAAACAAGAATTTTCAATTGATCGACTATTAAGCAGGACTAATCTGCATGCATGTCCATGGCAGAATCATTTGAACTGAAGGCAGTAGAATCCCTGCTTTGCTGCTGAATAAAACCGGGTTCTGTGTTCCGGTTTGCATTCCCCATGGAGAGACCGCTAGGATAGTACCCTCCCTCACCAATTTGGTAGTGCTGAAGACTTCGACGAACAGGGCTTGATAATGCGTTTGAAAACACAGAATTCTTTGGTTGATGATCACAATGCTCAGAGCGAAGTCCTTGCCCTAGAACAGTTTGGCCAGAAGATCCGGAAGAAACTGGGAAGCCCGAACTAGTGACATGCATTACCGGTTGAGACTGCTGATGTTGCAGTGATGCTCTGGGTGACATAGACGGCTCCTCTCCACAATAATCCAGCTCATTCTGCAAGCAGAGAAGAAAGCTTTTCCATTCAGTTTGCAACTAAAAACAACATAAACCACTATCTTGAAGCCTAAAGGCATCTCAATGCAACAAAATACCACTAAGTTACTACTTTCTTTTCATTGTTTTGAAGTGGGCTAAAGCTCAACTAAAAACCAAGGCCCTAAGCCTAGCAACAAATCTAAATTGCCACAAGCTACAAGCCCAAGTCTACCATTTTAACTTCTTCCAAATTGGTGCTCCTGCAAATGTTTTAACATGGTAAAACCAATTGCACGTCATTAACTCTTTTATCCTCTTTGTAAATCAGCTGTCCTCGGGCCATTTCATCACTTCTAATGAGCACATGTGGGATATAAAGTTTTTTTTTTTTCTCTCTTTCTTTTTTTTGGAATATGGGATATAAAGTTTCAAATATTCCTTCTTCCAAGGATTTGATATAGCAGTTATGCCAATAGATGCCTCATCTTGTATAATGCTAGAACATCAAACACAAAATAACAAGAAAACTGAACAGACTAGCTGCCTCCATCAGAGTAACCAAGAAGGATCCCATTAACTTGTTTTACCTGGTTTACAACCCAGACCTTTTTCTACATGGAATTAGTTATACAATCTTAAGCAATAACTTATTCATGATTCTAAACAAGGCAAGAAGACCCCTATATCATAGATTAAAGAAGTATCTAATCAACATATTACACAGGATAATAGGTCATGCTAGTTCAATATTCTACAGACTACAATAAAGAAAATTTCCCTACATTCCTCAAGGAAGATGGGCAGGCCTCGAGCATTGTCTTAGGCCTGTCAAAAAATTGATAAGGCCAAATCCAGCCCATGATCAGGTCAACAGTCCGCCATTACATTACATGGGAAGAAATGTGGTCTAAACTACACCAGTTTTGCTAATTTGCTGCCTATTCATAATATTGCACTTTCTTTCAACTGATTTCCACTGCCATAGCCCAATCTCTCTCTCTCTGCCACACATAGTGTTCCCCACTCCAACTCAGCACATGCATATAAATATTTGCTATTTGATTATCAATGTTAGGTGTTCTCTTGATAACTTGGACTACCATTATATAATATCAGATATTTTTGTTTAATACATATATTCTGCCAATATTAAAATTTCCACACATAGAACATTCTGCTAAAGCTCATGAATAAATAGTACTATATCATACACAAAAGAGAGCATTCAAATCAACCTGAATGTAGTTAAGTATATCAACTGTTGCAACTCTTGATCCCCCCTCTTGCTGTCTCCAGATCCACTGATAAAGTTTTTCCTGAAATCAAAATGAGACCCACATCAATGAAATGTTAAGACAGGTTTCATTCTCAGATACAAGGGTGAAGCTCAGATTAGATGCATTAATGATGCCACAGCTAAACACACACCGTCCTACCTTTTGTCAGGGGAAAAGAAAATTGCAAGTTAGGCTGAATTCTAAAAAGAATGTTCAATTTACCCCCAATGGCATATATTAAAAAAAAATCCTTGAAGAAAATGGTCCACTCTACTTGCTGCTATATACAGTCATTTGAGCTCCATAAAAGGTGAAAAAGACAGAAGATGGAATGCATGACCAAATTTTACCAAATATCAAGCTTTCTTTCCACCAACCATTCAGTTCACATGGGGAAAATAAAGCTTCTCAAAGATGCAAGGGAACCAGGCAACAAATTTTTTTAGCCCAATAATCAAATGGCAACAAATCAAAATATGGTTGACTAATATAAAATATTATAGTCTAGTCCAACAACCTCAGACCATAAGATACAAAATCAAACCAACATAATTTAAACAAATATATAAAAACTTCCAAAACAAGAATGATAACAAGCCAAATAAAATTATATTGAATTCAGATCCACCTTGATAAGATTGGAACTTAGGAAGGGCTGTATTAGGTTTAAGTAATAGCTATTATTCCTTTGAGCTTACTTCCACCCTTGAACAAAGAAAATTATTGCCTGCCAGTTAGTTCTATATTTGAACCCCATGAAGCACAAGTACAGGCAGGAGATGTGGACATGTCTAACAGCCAAATTCTGTAATTCGATATTGTGACAGGACTTTTCAATTTAACTTCTTAAGTACTAACTAGATCAATCTTCATTTTTTTTTTTTAATTTCTCTTCAGAGCAAAGAGGCTATCAGATTACATCATTATTTTCTCCTAGAAAATAGGATCCTGTAGAGGGAAAAGAGAAGGTAGCTAACCTTCATCATTTTGATTCCCAGAGATCTTCCAGCTTCAATTACAAGAATGCACATCCCAGTGATAAAGTATAATACAACAATAGCTTAGCCATATTACTAGATAATCCATGATCAGGCATGTGTTTCCACCATAACAAGATTGCCTAGAATAATGACTAATTGCCACAAAAGCTTACTTCAATACAGGATATCAAAAACCAAAGCAATTGGACTAGTTGCTGGTTCAAGCTGTGCTTCTTGTATGAACATGCCTAGTATGTATGGAACAATTCAAATAACATCATGTAACATCTTTGCTAAATTTATCTCTTCAAGCTAACATGTGAAGATCTATTACGCAACTCAATTTTATCCACTTTAATGTTAACTAGATAGCATTGAGATATCTTATATCTGGTTCATGATTTCATGCTATGTTCAATCAAGGCCAAGTCAAAGTCCTAAGTCTTGTGAGAACTCTTTAACAACATAATTAAGCATGAGAGCAATACCACCGCTATTGCACCAAGCGGGAGAGGTCACTGAAGTGGACTCCAAAATATTACACATATTCCCCTTTTTACATTGTGCTGAATTCAAAGTTTGAATATCAATATAGTCAATAAGAGTTTTCGGATATGTGAAACATCCATGTCAACACATACCTTAGACAAATAGATAATATGCAATCTTACAATTATATATAGCACTGCAATTTTGGGATAAAAAAAAGTACTTTCAAGTTTCTCATACTCCAGTAATTTCAAAGTTTTAGTGCTTCTGTTATTCAATATTTTTAAAATCAACAATCATTTTACTCGAAGCAAAGTTGAAATACCCAATACAAGAAAAAGAAAGAGTTTTTTTTTTTTTTTTAAATGAACAGTCGGAGAAACACTCAAACCTATTGACCATGGAAACCAAAAACTCAAATGGGTTTTTAAAAAAAAAAATTATGAAAACGAAGGCAAAATATAAGTCTACCATAAATAACTGCAAGTCTGAAACATTTCATATTAACCCAACAGTTGAACAACAATATCATTACACACAGAATTATAAATACAATGCAATTTACCAGATGCAATTAGCATTAATAAAAACAACAAAAGGAGAAAATCCAACCACAATCAACAATCAAAAAGATAGTCGGAGGGAGGGGAACCTAAAACCATTTCTAAGAACAAAATTAACTTTTTTATCAGTAAACCATCGTATCGAATCACCAATCAAAACTCGTTGATATAATCCAAAACCCAAAATTTAAAACAAGTTGATTTTTTTTTTTTTTCTCCTTTCCTCAACTAGAAACGAACACAAACGTGAATTGGGAGGAAAGATCTCTCACAAGGCCGTGGCGTTCACCGGCTTGGAATGAAAGTTTTTGGTGGTTCATAGCCTGAGTATAAAGTTGAGACAAGGAATTCGCTGCACTACAAAACGAAGTGTACATGGTTCGATCCACCTCGTCCAGGCTCGTAGCTATGGACTTTCTCTTCTTCGCCATCTCCGACGACCTCTTCTGTCGGTGACCCTCTAAAGCTTCGGTCCAAAGATCGCTGCTTGGAACTCCGGCGGGTCTAATTCGAAACCCAGCGATCGGGGATACTCTCCTGGGGCGATGATAATAGAAGAAGAGGAGGCGAAGGGGAAGGCTTTTGTACTTTTATGGAGCAAAGTTACAGAGAAGGGAGAGGGACACATGGTAAGTATCTAGGGCATGCGAGCCACGTGATAAATGCTTGAACAAGCTATGCCATGTAGAAGCAGGATGGAAGATTAGCGGGTGAAGACAGCAGAAAGCCAGAAAGAGTGCAATTTTGGGCGGGCCTTTGCCATTTATTGGTTTGTTTTTGGGCAAAAAATGGACTTTTTGAATGTTAGTCCAAATAATAAGTTGGGCTAAAAGTGGAGTTTATAGAGGTACAAATATTATAGGTCACAATAAATAAAATAAAAAATTATAAGCCACTTGATTATATATATATATATATATTTTGCTTTTCAGTTTGTAAAATTAATATTTTTTAGGAGTTTTATCGAATCATCTAGAACCATTTAAATAAAATTGAATTTTATAGATTTATATTAAATTAATTTTAAATTTAGTTCTAACTAGGGATGAACAACATGTATAAATAGAAACCTTAGCCGAGGTGTTTAATGGAGAAACTGAGTAATTCGGTTTTAATTGGATAGCATGTCATTTGCGGGCTCAGGGCGTGGAGCTGCATTGCCTGCAACATCATGAACATGTTTGGTTTGAAATGAACATATATAATTCAAAGTTCAAACACAGTACTGAAGTGAAGAGGGGTTAGGGTTTCAAGGAGAATTAAGTGATATATCATTTTGTGCTCACCCCTAATTCTACCACCAAATATCATTTTGCTGAATCTTCTACGAATTTGAAATCAAAACAATATTCAAAAATAGTAGAAATATATACAAGCCATTAGATATTAATAAAATAATGGGACCCAAAAAGTATAACTTCATGTGAGAAGCTAACTATTATTAATTTAAAGTGGCCTAAATAATTGTTTTTAAGATAAATAAGAAGACTGAACCAAAAAGTTTGCTTTTGAAAATCTTTTCAAATATTTTTATTGATCAATATAATCATGGTTAACTTTTGCGATTAATATCAATCCCAAAATTTATTTTCAATTTTTATATTCTTTTTGAAAAATAAATAAAATGTGTACATTATACTTGTCTTTTTGAGATTTATACAACTAAATACGTTTGTTATATTTATAATTTAAATCATTATTATCTGAAAATAAAAATTGAAACAAGTTATTGTACGATTTTATTTAGTTTATTTTTGCTTCAACCATATATATATACCAACAGATAAAGTGTTCCCCTCTTTTGTATCCAATTTTTTTTTTCTAAAAAATCAAAATCTCAGCAAATTTTACAAATAATAATAATAATATTTTTGTAATTTAAACTAAAGAAAAAACAATTATACCCATAACATTCTTTAAGAATAAATTTTTCAAATTTATTTAGAAGAAAAAGACTATACCATACACAGGAGCGCATGACAAGAGGCTTGTTTATATAAAAACAGTATAGGTTATTGTATATGCTAATAATTCTTCTTGTTATATTTGTTGCTTTGCACATCCTTAAAAATTTGGTATGACTCATTTGTAATTAAGGGAATTCGAACAGAAAAGGAGGCAAATATTAATCTTATGGCTAGGAGTACACTTTATTGAGCTATTGTAATTTTATGAATGGACTAGTAAAACATATGTTGCTTTAAAAAAGTTCAATATCCAAATTTGGTCTCCCACACATATTCATAAGTCTATTTTCTCTCTATCTCTTGATTTTTTTTCCTAGCAAACATGCTAACAAATAGAGTGTCAAAACAAGCCGAGCCAACTCATTTAACTCAAGAATAGGGTTGGGGTGGGCCAACAAAATGATGGCCCAATTAAAACTATGTTGGTTTAGCTTGCGAATCGACCAAGCCAAATTGATTAGGCCCTGCAACTAAACGAGCTTGCTTTTTTTTTCACTTTTTTTTTCATGCATTTTGTAATTGTTTGGACTTAGGAGACTTTGATTATAACATATGCTTTATATTCGACATATACTTTTAATATGTTACCTAAATATTTTATTTATTTTATTTTAAAACTATTATAATTGATAAATTTCATACTGGTTTAATGGTTTTCTCTTCCATTTGGTTACACAATTTTCTTAGGATTATGCATCAAGTGTTTTTCTCTTTGATATATTGGTAACTTTCTACTTTAATGTTATTTTCCTTTTCTTTATCTTGTCTCTGTTGGGTGCGTAATTGACATTTTGTCCGTTGTATTCTCTTCTGGTTGCTGTTTAGCTAGTTTCATTGACGAATCAGTAATCACATCTAACTTTCAAAAAAAAATAAAAATTGAAAGTATATACATAGCAATTAGCATATGCGCAGGTGATTTACATCTAGATTGTGTGAAACATTACATTACCACAAGATCAGTATAACTTACAAACCTCACAAAAATGAGCCTTAATTGAGATTATCTCCGATATTAATGGCAAGGAGGCTCGAATGCTTGAGACTTCCTATAAACTTGAGAAGCTTTTCTTATTAGAAATAATGTTAGGTTAAAAGAGGAGGAAAAAAAAAGGAGAATTATTCTAACTGTAAAACAAAAGACCATGAGTGGAAAAGGCATCTCTTTCCCAAGGAGGTGCCTTATATAAAAGGTGAAATATTCAAAATTATATTTGTTATTATATAACTATTATGTTTATATATATATATAGTTATCATGTATAAAATATATACTTATTTTATTTAGTATGTGATTATTATATTTAAATATAAACAAAATAATCATAGATATAAATAAAATAATTATACATTATTCGAGATATTTTACTCATTTAACTTGATTTATGATGTACCTATTTAGAATGTAGGTGCCTTTTGCACTCCATGATCTCTTGTTCTTGAAATAATTATTCCAAAAACAAATTCAAAATAAAATATTTGCCACACTCACTAAAAAAAAAAAAAAAACAAAACAAAACAGTTTCCACACATTCCCATCTCACTCACTAAATTTTGTTTTATTGTAATTAGTATAAAGGGATTTTTTTAGATACTTTTGGTATTTATATAGTATATTATATTATATGAGAATAGTCAATATATGAATAACATGTGTACAAGTTAACTATTTTTAAGTTTGTTTGAGAAAATAAAATAAATTATATTTATATCCAATAAAATATAAAAATTACGTATACTTGTCACATCAATATAATATGACATACTCATGTGGTATTATAGAATTCCCGTTATAAAATTAAAAAAATATGTTGTTTATTAATAATAATAACTTTTAGAAACTTTTTTTTTGGTGCATAATTTTTAGAAACTAAATGAGATAACATCAATGATAACTTTCTTTTATTGATTTTTAATTTGAATATGGTAAAAATTAGTTTTCCCCTCATTAAATTAAACTTTCCACACATTCCCATCTCACTTACTAAATTTTGTTTTAGTGTAATTAGTATAAGGAGGTTTTTTTTTTTTATATATATTTTTGGTATTTATGTAATATGTTATACTATATGAGAATAATCAATATGTGAATAACATGTATACAAGTCAATTATTTTTAAGTTTTTTTCAGAAAATAAAATAAATTATACTTATATCTAATAAAATATAAAAATTACGTATACTTGCCTATCAGTATTGTATGACATATTTATGTAGTATCATAAAATTTTCGTTAATATATATATATAATTAAAAATATGTTGTTTATTAATAATAATAACTTTTAAAAACTTTTTTTTTGGTGCATAATTTTTAGAAACTAAATGAGATAACATCAATGATAACTTTCTTTTATTGATTTTTAATTTGAATATGGTAAAAATTAGTTTTCCCCTCATTAAATTAAACTTTCCACACATTCCCATCTCACTTACTAAATTTTGTTTTAGTGTAATTAGTATAAGGAGGTTTTTTTTTTTTATATATATTTTTGGTATTTATGTAATATGTTATACTATATGAGAATAATCAATATGTGAATAACATGTATACAAGTCAATTATTTTTAAGTTTTTTTCAGAAAATAAAATAAATTATACTTATATCTAATAAAATATAAAAATTACGTATACTTGCCTATCAGTATTGTATGACATATTTATGTAGTATCATAAAATTTTCGTTAATATATATATATAATTAAAAATATGTTGTTTATTAATAATAATAACTTTTAAAAACTTTTTTTTTGGTGCATAATTTTTAGAAACTAAATGAGATAACATCAATGATAACTTTCTTTTATTGATTTTTAATTTGAATATGGTAAAAATTAGTTTTCTTTTCCCCCTCATTAATTGTAATTTACCCTTTTCTTATTCTTAATCTCAATTTATTTTATTAATTGGGCCATGGAGCAAAACTTGAACAGCCCACAAAAACTAAACGTAAGGCAAGAAGGAATTGTTATTGGCTTTGTCGATAGTGGCATCAACCTCCTTCCTAGCCTTGCATCGGACTTCCGATCCGATCCCACATTTTCACATAAAATCAAAATCATTTTCCAACTTTTCTGCAAAATCCCAATCCCGATCCCACCTAATTCTCGCATTGCATTGCAAGAGGAAGATTGTTTAAGCTCAGCGAGATTAGAGTTTCTTCAAACTGTCTGTTACACAAGATTGAATTCCTCAAACACTTTCTGTCCTTGGATTTCAGGTTTGTTTGACTATTTTGATGTTCTGCTTTCTTTTTTGGTTTTTAGGTGCTTCCTAGGTATTAGATCTATCAATTCCTTCCCGATCTGATCCTAATTTCAATTAAAAAAGTTACCTTTTATTGAACTTCTGAATTCTAAACTGAGTCAGAAGTGTGATGAATGACTAAAATTTAAGGTTTTATAATGTGGGGAGCTTTTTAAATAAGCCAGTGTGATTTTGGTGATGACCCATTATTCTTTTTTTGCAATTTTAAGTTGGCCAATACATAAATTTAGCTGCTTTTTGTTGGATAATTTATATGGAATTATTGAAATTGTCCATTGAGCGAAGGAACGATGTGATGTGATTTAACGAGAATACCAATGACTGCTAGGTGAGAAAATGGAAGTGTGATGTTAACTGAAGGTCATGAAATGAGATGATCTCGGCAATTTAAACCTTAAATTAAATATGCAAAGTCCTGTTAGTCTTGACTGTATGTGATGGATATGATTTTTTCATTTGTAAATGTGAATTAATATTCGGAACCATAGTCCTTAGCAATTCTCATTTTATAAATGTGCCAACTTTTTACCATGCTAGACTTTTTATACAACTCGTAGGAGGAGAATGCCTAGGTTTTAGATGTTATGCATTAATTGTTGCTAATGTCATATAAATAATATAACCATCAGGTTATCATGATGGATCGTAAGATGCAGTCCCATTCTTAGTTTTGTAACTTTTGTTTTGTTGGTCTTGGCTTTTTTCCTGGCCATAAGATGGCTTAAGATTGCAAATTGTTTTGTGGAGACTTTTGATGTTAGTCTATTGGTAATATAATATTGATTGTTTAATCATAGTGGTTTGTCATTGCATTCTGCAGATATTTTCATTTATTTTCAGTGTGCGAATTTCATGACCTTCTTCCACTTTTCTAGACTACTTTGTTGCCAAGTGGGTTGACTCTTGCACATCATATGAACGTGGATGGACTGTTATGGAGGTTAGTTAGACAAGACTAGTGGTAAGTCGTGGGCAGCAAAAAGAACATGGCTCCAGCTAGCAAGGCTGATCAGAAGGCAGCAGTTGATGCTGCTGCATGGATGTTCAATGTTGTTACTTCTGTTGGAATTATCATTGTAAACAAAGCTTTGATGGCCACGTATGGGTTCAGTTTTGGTAAGTTCCTATTCCATTTTCTTTTTGACTCTCCTGTTATTGATCTATTTTGTCTTTGCCCAGTTAACTTATCGTCACACTGATGATAAATTCCTTGACTGTTTTTAATATGAATGATTTGCCTATGCTGCCTGCAGCTACGACATTAACAGGGATGCACTTTGCCACTACAACTTTGATGACGCTTTTACTAAGGTTTCTGGGATACGTCCAACCATCTCATTTGCCCCTGCCAGAGCTTCTAAAATTTGTTCTCTTTGCTAACTTCTCTATTGTTGGAATGAACGTTAGTCTAATGTGGAACTCAGTTGGATTCTATCAAGTGAGTTGGGCTGAATTTTAGCTATTGATCCCTTAATGCCTACAGAAGTTATATTTACTTTTTAACCATTGGCAGATTGCAAAGTTGAGTATGATCCCTGTATCTTGCCTATTGGAAGTTGTTCTTGACAAGATTCGGTACTCAAGAGACACAAAACTGAGCATAGGTGTTGTCCTTTTGGGTGTTGGCGTTTGTACTGTTACTGATGTGAGTGTTAACACAAGAGGATTCATTGCTGCCTTTATAGCAGTATGGAGCACATCTTTGCAACAATATGTAAGTAGTTCATTCCTTTACGTGATATATACTGCATCTGTTCAAACCCATATAGCAGAGTTAACTCAAACAGACTCATGAGTACACACATTCGTGCATACACAAATTTACAAATGGAGGCATGAAGAATTGACAAAATAAATGTATGCAATATACCTCCGTCTAAATATAACTGTGATATTAAACTTAAGAAAGGTGTCTTATATATAATGCTTATATGTCTGCATGAATGTATTTTCTTCATATCACTGTATTATATAAGTTTTGGATGTTTCAAACTGCTGTTAACTTTCTTCCCTTAACTGGTTTAAGCTGTCTTAGTTTGAATGTATTTATAATTTATCTGCACTGTTCAAAATTCATGTACTGTCAAATCTTCTATGTGCAGTATGTACATTTTCTTCAACGGAAGTATTCACTAAGTTCTTTCAACCTGTTGGGACATACGGCACCTGCACAGGCTGCATCGCTAGTGGTAGTAGGGCCCTTTCTAGATTATTGGTTGACAAACAAAAGAGTTGACAAATATGACTATAGCATGTCCTCCTTGGTAAGTACTGGTTCACTGAAAAAATACATGCTAAACAAAAGAGAGGATGCATATTTATCATTTATTGCTGTTGATTTGTTTTTAACTCCTTAAGTGAACCCTTATTGCTAATTTACTATTAGGTGTGGCAATTCCTCTTTAGAATTAATGGATGGTGCCTCCTATGAGTTTCTGTGTTTAGTAGGTCTTGTATTTTATTCAAATACGAAGGATATAGCTTCCCAACATTTGTTCTGTGCATGCTATATGATTAATGTAAATTGAATGGTATGTGTATATATATGAAGGGATACCAAACATTTGAACTTGTCAAGAAAGTGGTGCCTTAGTTGAGGAATTGAAGTTTGGTATGGGATCCAACTATAAGCTTTCTTCTTCTCTGCTTCCTCCTCCTCCTTCTCCTCCTTATCTCTCTCACTTTTCTCATATTAAATTCAGTATTCTCTCTTAGAAAATATTTTATTTTAAGATTATGAAATAATTTGCTATCCCTCTTTAAAGATGCATCTAATGTCCGTTTTTCCCTAAACTTTTATGGAGTCAATTTATCATGACTGTCAAATTTGCATTTTTGTTTTCTCTTCATTATGGCCTCTGCAGTAATTGCAGGAAATTCTGTTATATGGTTGTTGGGAGTATTTGTAGGCCTGTGGGGGCTAATAAACATGGTAGTCTGACATATGATTCTTACACTTGGATAGCTAGGAGGTTCATCAAATGTTTATCGGTTGCAGAAAAGAAAAATATTCAAAAAAAATTTGAAAAGTTTACTGATGAAATCAAAACATAAGTTGGTGGGCAAATTCAAAACCTAGTGAAAATTGAAGAACATACTTTAGCATTGGATTGTCTAAGTATTTTACTGTGTGGATCAACATAGATACTTATGATAATCATGAGGACCAAAGGATGACTCTTTGTTTCCTTTGGCTATTTTTCTTGTATCGGTTCATATTTACTTAACTGGCAGTAACTAGAACTTGTCTATGTCTTGATTTTGGCAGATGTTCATATTTCTATCATGCACTATAGCAGTTGGGACCAACCTCAGCCAATTTATCTGCATTGGCAGATTTACTGCTGTTTCGTTTCAAGTACTTGGCCATATGAAGACAATACTTGTTTTGATCATGGGATTCTTTTTCTTTGGGAAGGAGGGTCTCAATCTGCAAGTGGTTTTGGGGATGATAATAGCAGTAGCTGGAATGATTTGGTATGGAAATGCCTCATCAAAACCTGGTGGAAAGGAGCGTCGGAGTCACTCTCTCCCTACCATCAAAACAGAAGCACGATAGTTTGTCAGAATCCACGGATCTTGGTGGTTAAGTGTACTAGGGGTTTTCTTTGCCAAAGTTGAGCATACAAGATAGTTGGTTCTAGGAAAATATTTAATTATTTGAAATTAAAAACCACTCATTGGTTCTAATTATTTTCAATCTCATTCTGTAATTCTTGAAATTTGATTTGTTGGATTGGATTCCCTGAGTGGGAGTGGGTATTTTTCCTGATAGTTTCAAGTTACCTGCAAAATTTTTATCTTTGCCATGATCAAAAGAAGAATATATTTGTAATATTTTTTCTTGACTCAAAATTGTAATCTGTACTTTTGAACTTGTGCACTTGAAATTGATGTCAAGGTCAGTTAGAATGATTTTGCTGATAATTAGTTTGCTGAAGCTTTAATAGGCTCATCTGCTCATGGAGTCTGAATGTTCAAAAGGCGAGTTACAAAATAGAGTCTCATTTAGCATAGACTTTATCAGCATAAAACAAAAGGAAGTTGTATATAACTATAGAAAACAACATGAGGAGAGGCGCAGCTCAGTTGGTCAGCTTGTGCCTCCACCTCTGGTGGGTACCTTACCCTACCAGGTTCGGGTTAGAGGCCGATCCCCTCTCCTCTCGTGCACCGCCATTTGTTTACGGGTTTAAAAAAAAAAAAAAACACTAGAGAAACAACATAAAGTACATGAAAACCAGGTTGCAATTTGTTGGTGACAAGGCCTCATGTTACATATACTTAAATCTTTGAGAGGCATTAAGCAGCGTTTGGCATTATTCTGATCCTTAACACTGCTGATGCTGAGTACCTTCTCAAATAAATCTAAGGAGCAAGACAACTCTATAGGACCCTCTCGTATGGCCACAATATGATCCTCATACTCTTTTAACAGTTGTTGAAACGCCTTGGATGACAAGCATGGGATTGGGACCTCGAAGCGTTTAAGTTCCTTACCCTCTTCGCCCACAAGCATCGGCACCAAACCCCTTTCACTCTTCTTGTTCTTCCACTCTTTCTTGCTCTTTGACAATCTTGACATTGCCAACTCAACTCTTCTCAATATTTTCATCATTCGAAGGGATGGATTTTCTTCCAACAACGTCTTTGGTGAAAGCCTCAGGTGAAGCAGAATCTATATTATTATTATATATGTACACAGATAATGATAATCTCAATAGGTCTTGGATTTCTTTCTCATATAAGATTTACTTTTGCTTATTGAGTTCAAGGAATTTAATTGCGTGCTAATTAGTAATTACTACAATCCAACATTAACTTTATGTATTTAATTGTAATAGTTAAAATGTAATTCATCTATTAACATCCTTTTTTTTTAAAGAAAAAACAAGGAATGATTACAAATAGTTTCCTTATGCGCCAAAACAAAAAAGAGAGATTGAGGATCATAAGAATTTTCCCTTGGCATTTTTTTTTATTACGTACTAACCTCTTCACATGTTCCCACACGTGTTAGAAGCTTTTTTCAGTTATATAATTGTTATTTTAGTTTTTTAAATCAAAATATTTATTAAAAAACTAAAAAACCTTTTGATTTGTGTTCGTGGCCAGGTAGGACTAGGCAAAATATATATATATACCAGGATTCAGCTTAATTTACCTAAGTTCAAAGACTAGAAGACTAGGAAATGGAACTTTTACACGAAATATTAATTGGCTCAACACGTTTAAAGTAGTAATACATTATTCATACTTAAATATTTACAGATCTATATAGTGACTTTTACTTCCACCCTCTTTTTTACTAGAATATTTTACATATGAAGTTAATTAGTAAAATATTATATTTAGAAGGGAGCTCTTATTTTCACACCCTAGTTTACTAATGATATACATTCTTTAATGTTTAAATATGACATAGACTATTACTCTCATTTTAAAATAAAAAGTTAATTAATAAGAGTTAGAAAGAGAATATATGATTAGTTAATTTTAAAAAAAAATTATTTTTAAATAAGGATAATTTAGTTTATATCATATTTAGACATCAAAAAAAGTGTGACATTAGCAAACTAAGATGTGAAAATAACGACTTCCTATTCAGAAAGGCATGAACTCATGATAATAGAATTACAGAATAAATATATCATAAATTCGTAACATGATTCATTTATTTACTGAGTTATAAATTACATTTGCGACAGACTTCAACCACTTCAATATATAAAACCAAAAAAAGTAATAGAATTAGAGGAAATAACATAAAATTACATAAAAACGAGATTACAACTTTGTTCATGACAAAATTTCATGGTAACTAAAGTAAACTACAAAGCATGAACCTTGAAAATACAGCATATCTTCCTCAGAATGAACTTGCCTATAAACAAAAGAATGAGTTTGGTTTGTGACTTCGATGAATGCTTGAGCATTACGCAAACTTGATCTTCAAGTCGAAGCACATGATAGAGGGTTTTGCAGTCTCATCCTTGACACTGCTGAGTACCCTCTCAAACAAATCTATGGAGCAAGGCAATTCTATGGGACCTGCTCCTATGCCTGCAATATGATCTTCATACTCTTCTAACAGTTCTTGAAACGACTTTGATGACAAGCATGAGATTGGAATCTCAAAGCGTTTAAGTTCCTTACCCTCTTCGCCTACATGCACCGGCACGAAACCGCTTTTGATCTTGTTCTTCAACTCTTTCTTTCTCTTTGACCATCGCTCTGCCATTAGAAACTGAACTCTTCGGAAAATTTTCATCGTAGAAGGAGATGAAGTTTGCTGAGATAACTCTTGCTGCTGAAACCCTTTGATTTGTGTTAATTTGTAATTATAGCTAGCTTGGTGAGGAACAAGAGAGTGGTAGAAGATTAATATATATGTTAGGTTAAAAAATTCAAATGAGTCTAGGATCTCTTTTGTTGACGTGTTATCTTTTGTTGTGTATCAACTTGGTGATTTGAGATCATCAAATACACCATTTTAATCAAAATTTTGAAGATAATTAAGGATATTATAGTCCAACAAAATGTTAAATTGTTGATATTTTTGTGAGTGGGGCCCTCCATCCAAGTCTTCACTTATAATGTGAAAGAGTGTGGTAGTCTTTCTTCTTATGAAATTTATGCTTAAGAATACAACTTTGACCAAAATGTCTAAGGGAATTTAGACTTGTGTATCTCAAGTTTTATATCCACCTAATTTTGCTATTTTTTAATCAATGTGGGATTTTGCTCCACTTCTTTCATTTTTCAACATTCCTCCTAAAAAACCTTTTGATTTGTGTTCGTAGGTAGGACTAGGCAGAATATATATATATATACCAGGATTCAGCTTAATTTACCTAAGTTCAAAGACTAGAAGACTAGGAAATGGTACTTTTACACGAATTATTAATTGGCTCAACACGTTTAAAGTAGTAATACATTATTCATACTTAAATATTTACAGATCTATATAGTGACTTTTACTTCCACCCTCTTTTTTACTAGAATATTTTACATATGAAGTTAATTAGTAAAATATTATATTTAGAAGGGAGCTCTTATTTTCACACCCTAGTTTACTAATGATATACATTCTTTAATGTTTAAATATGACATAGACTATTACTCTCATTTTAAAATAAAAAGTTAATTAATAAGAGTTAGAAAGAGAATATATGATTAGTTAATTTTAAAAAAAAATTATTTTTAAA
Organism: Cercis canadensis; assembly: GCA_003255065.1. Classification (NCBI taxonomy): domain Eukaryota; kingdom Viridiplantae; phylum Streptophyta; class Magnoliopsida; order Fabales; family Fabaceae; genus Cercis; species Cercis canadensis. The sequence continues at coordinate 1,038,391 of QAOA01003368.1, read as the reverse complement.
TAAGGATAATTTAGTTTATATCATATTTAGACATCAAAAAAAGTGTGACATTAGCAAACTAAGATGTGAAAATAACGACTTCCTATTCAGAAAGGCATGAACTCATGATAATAGAATTACAGAATAAATATATCATAAATTCGTAACATGATTCATTTATTTACTGAGTTATAAATTACATTTGCGACAGACTTTAACCACTTCAATATATAAAACCAAAAAAAAGTAATAGAATTAGAGGAAATAACATAAAATTACATAAAAACGAGATTACAACTTTGTTCATGACAAAATTTCATGGTAACTAAAGTAAACTACAAAGCATGAACCTTGAAAATACAGCATATCTTCCTCAGAATGAACTTGCCTATAAACAAAAGAATGAGTTTGGTTTGTGACTTCGATGAATGCTTGAGCATTACGCAAACTTGATCTTCAAGTCGAAGCACATGATAGAGGGTTTTGCAGTCTCATCCTTGACACTGCTGAGTACCCTCTCAAACAAATCTATGGAGCAAGGCAATTCTATGGGACCTGCTCCTATGCCTGCAATATGATCTTCATACTCTTCTAACAGTTCTTGAAACGACTTTGATGACAAGCATGAGATTGGAATCTCAAAGCGTTTAAGTTCCTTACCCTCTTCGCCTACATGCACCGGCACGAAACCGCTTTTGATCTTGTTCTTCAACTCTTTCTTTCTCTTTGACCATCGCTCTGCCATTAGAAACTGAACTCTTCGGAAAATTTTCATCGTAGAAGGAGATGAAGTTTGCTGAGATAACTCTTGCTGCTGAAACCCTTTGATTTGTGTTAATTTGTAATTATAGCTAGCTTGGTGAGGAACAAGAGAGTGGTAGAAGATTAATATATATGTTAGGTTAAAAAATTCAAATGAGTCTAGGATCTCTTTTGTTGACGTGTTATCTTTTGTTGTGTATCAACTTGGTGATTTGAGATCATCAAATACACCATTTTAATCAAAATTTTGAAGATAATTAAGGATATTATAGTCCAACAAAATGTTAAATTGTTGACATTTTGTTGAGTGGGGCCCTCCATCCAAGTCTTCACTTATAATGTGAAAGAGTGTGGTAGTATTTCTTCTTATGGAATTTATGCTTAAGAATACAACTTTGACCAAAATGTCTAAAAATGTCTAAGGGAATTTAGACTTGTGTATCTCAAGTTTTATATCCACCTAATTTTGCTATTTTCTAATCAATGTGGGATTTTGCTCCACTTCTTTCATTTTTCAACATTCCTCCTCAAGTCCAAAGCCTAACCCAGTTGTGACGTGCCTTTTTTTAATCTTTCTAGTTTTCTATCTTCGCCATGAGCTTGTACTTCAAGCTTTTTGAGCTTCAAAAGCCACAAGTCTCTCTCTTTCGTTTATCATCTAGGCTTGTGCTTCTTTTCGGGGCTTGAGTCTCAAAACTCTAGAGGACCTTTTGATTGGTCTGAGTGTGATCTTCATACTCATCTAACAGTTCTTGAAACCTCTTTGATGACAAGCATGGGATTAGAACCACATAACGTTTACGTTTCTTGAAGCATTTCTCCCTCTTCAACCATGGCTTCCTCATCAGCAACTGCACTCTTTTGAAAATGTTGATTGTTGGAAGGGAATGAATAGGTTTTCTTAAGAGCAATATTATAAGTGAACAAGGGTTTTAATATGTGTGGGCGCAGAATATTAATTGGTCGATGTTGATTGTAATGGATTTTGTATATAGTTTTATAAGTCCAACGCGAGTTATTTTTTGAGTTATATATTAATACGCTTCTGAGTTAATTAGAATACACAAATTTAACCAAACATTTGAAAATAAAAAATTATAATAATCCAACAAATTCTTTAAATTTCTCATTTTTGTAATATTGTTAATGGGTTTGGATCAATACTTTCAGCAGTGTGCTGTGTTGGGAGATGAGGTAATTTCTCCAAATAATATGATCCTCATACTCTTGTAACAGTTGTTGAAACGCCTTGGATGGCAAGCATGAGATTGGGACCTCGAAGCGTTTAAGTTCCTTACCCTCTTCGCCCACAAGCATCGGCACCAAAACCCTTTCACTCTTCTTGTTCTTCCACTCTTTCTTGCTCTTTGACAATCTTGACAATGCCAACTCAACTCTTCTCAATATTTTCATCATTCAAAGGGATGGATTTTCTTCCAACAACGTCTTTGGTGAAAGCCTCAGGTGAAGCAGAATCTATATTATTATTATATATGTACACAGATAATGATAATCTCAATAGGTCATGGATTTCTTTCTCATATAAGATTTACTTTTGCTTATTGAGTTCAAGGAATTTAATTGCGCACTAATTAGTAATTACTGCAATCCAACATTAACTTTATGTATTTAATTGTAATAGTTAAAATGTAATTCATCTATTAACATCCTTTTTTTAAAAGAAAAAACAAGGAATAATTACAAATAGTTTCCTTATGCGCCAAAACAAAAAATAGAGATTGAGGACCATAAGAATTTTCCCTTTGCATTTTTTTTTTCTTTATTACGTACTAACCTCTTCACCTGTTTTCACGTGTGTTAGAAGCTCTTTTCAGTTATATAATTGTTATTTTAGTTTTTTAACTCAAAATATTTATTAAAAAATAAAAAATTTAAAACTTTAAATTAATAAATACCACATGTACTTAAATATTTGAGTTCTTCTCTCTCCATATTCTTTCCTTTTATCTCTCTAATTCTATGGTTGTATTAGCATAGCGAAAGCCTTTTGATTGTGTTCGGAGATAGCTAGGACTAGACAGAATATATATCCATAAAAAGTTTAAGACAATTGTTTATTCCTTGGATTTCTTTTCTACAGATTTACTAGGATTCGGCTTAATTTACTAAGTTCAAAGACTAGAAGACTAGGAAATGGTACTTTTACACGAATTATTATTTGGAGATAACTCCAATAAACAACATATTTTTTTTTTTTTTTAGTAAATCTAACAAACTTATCATTTCAAATTTTAATTTGTATAACAAGGTACACTACAGTGTTGAATTGCTTGAAAATACGTGTTTTTAAATTTTAGGGTTAATTGTACTCTTTTCCTTCTAATCTATAGCGCATTTGCAATGCTCCTATTGATTCTTGATTCTTCAATTGTGCACATCATCCACTAATCTATTGGTAATATTTGTAATGTGTTCCACCAGTAGGCCAACCATTTTCTTTTTTGGCCCATAAAATGGAATCTAACAACAGATAATGCTCAAAACATGACATTCACATGCTTAATTTTGGATTATTTTTTGTATAATAACTATAGTCCTCTGTGTTAAGTTGCTTCTAACTTAACATCACACATGATGTGTTTTTTTTTTTTTTTTTGTATGATTATCACTACAAATTTATTTTATGTTTTTTATGCAATTTAAATCCCACTGGAGCCGCATAATATTGGCGAGTCAAAATAATACGCAAAAATGTGACTGTCACTCACATACCCTTTTGATAAGGGTAAGGCCGTAAGGGTAGCACACAACAACCGTTTGAGTTGAAGTGTTTCAGGCAGAGTAAGTGAGGTGATTTGGAAGAAACTTTCACTCGATGAGTCTGCAAGATTTAATGTGGCATGAGAAAGATGACAAGAGTTGTCAAAAGCAAATTAGTAAGTTATCCACTTAGGCCATTGATGTTTTTGTCAATAGAGGGGTGCTCTGACTGTTATTCTCAAAATAAGAAACAAGACGAATGTGTGATTTCGGCACATTGATGATAAATTCCTTGACTGTTTTTAATATGAATGATTTGCTTATGCTGCCTGCGGCTACGACATTAACAGGGATGCACTTTGCCACTACAACTTTGATGACGCTTGTACTAAGGTTTCTGGGATACGTCCAACCATCTCATTTGCCCCTGCCAGAGCTTCTAAAATTTGTTCTCTTTGCTAACTTCTCTATTGTTGGAATGAACGTTAGTCTAATGTGGAACTCAGTTGGATTCTATCAAGTGAGTTGGGCTGAATTTTAGCTATTGATCCCTTAATGCCAACAGAAGTTATATTTACTTTTTAACCATTGGCAGATTGCAAAGTTGAGTATGATCCCTGTATCTTGCCTATTGGAAGTTGTTCTTGACAAGATTCGGTACTCAAGAGACACAAAACTGAGCATAGGTGTTGTTCTTTTGGGTGTTGGAGTTTGTACTGTTACTGATGTGAGTGTTAACACAAGAGGATTCATTGCTGCCTTTATAGCAGTATGGAGCACATCTTTGCAACAATATGTAAGTAGTTCATTCCTTTACGTGATATATACTGCATCTGTTCAAACCCAAATAGCAGAGTTAACTCAAACGGACTCATGAGTACACACATTCGTGCATACACAAGTTTACAAATGGAGGCATGAAGAATTTGACAAAATAAATGTATGCAATATACCTCTGTCTTAATATAACTGTGATATTAAACTTAAGAAAGGTGTTATATATAATGCTTATATGTCTGCATGAATGTATTTTCTTCATATCACTGTATTATATAAGTTTTGGATGTTTCAAACTGCTGTTAACTTTCTTCCCTTAACTGGTTGAAGCTGTCTTAGTTTGAATTTATTTTTAATTTATCTGCACTGTTCAAAATTCATGGACTGTCAAATCTTCTATGTGCAGTATGTACATTTTCTTCAACGGAAGTATTCACTAAGTTCTTTCAACCTGTTGGGACATACGGCACCTGCACAGGCCGCATCGCTAGTGGTAGTAGGCCCCTTTCTAGATTATTGGTTGACAAACAAAAGAGTTGACAAATATGACTATAGCATGTCCTCCTTGGTAAGTACTGGTTCACTGAAAAAATACATGCTAAACAAAAGAGAGGATGCATATTTATCATATATTGCTGTTGATTTGTTTTTAACTCCTATAAGTGAACCCTTATTGCTAATTTACTATTACGTGTGGCAATTCCTCTTTAGAATTAATGGATGGTGCCTCCTATGAGTTTCTGTGTTTAGTAGGTCTTGTATTTTATTCAAATACTAAGGATATAGCTTTACAACATTTGTTCTGTGCATGCTATATGATTAATGTAAATTGATGGTATGTGTATGTATATGAAGGGATACCAAACATTGGAACTTGTCAAGAAAGTTGTGCCTTAGATGAGGAATTGAAGTTTGGTATGGGATCCAGCTATAAGCTTTCTTCTTCTCTGCTTCCTCCTCCTCCTTCTCCTCCTTATCTCTCTCACTTTTCTCATATTTAAATTCAGTATTCTCTCTAAGAAATTATTTTATTTTAAGATTATGAAATAATTTTCTATCCCTCTTTAAAGATGCATCCAATGTCAGTTTTTCCCTAAACTTTTATGGAGTCAATTTATCATGACTGTCAAATTTGCATTTTTGTTTTCCCTTCATTATGGCCTCTGCAGTAATTGCAGGAAATTCTGCTATATGGTTGTTGGGAGTATTTGTAGGCCTGTGGGAGCTAATAAACATGGTAGTCTGACATATGATTCTTACACATGGATAGGTAGGAGGTTCATCAAATGTTTATCGGTTGCAGAAAAGAAAAATATTCAAAACAAATTTGAAAAGTTTACTGATGAAATCAAAACGTAAGTTTTGTGGGCAAATTCAAAACCTAGTGAAAATTGAAGAACATACTTTAGCATTGGATTGTGTAAGTATTTTACTGTGTGGATCAACATATATACTTATGATAATCATGAGGACCAAAGGATGACTCTTTGTTACTTTTGGCTATTGTCTTGTATCGGTTCATATTTACTTAACTGGCAGTAACTAGAACTTGTCTATGTCTTGGTTTTGGCAGATGTTCATATTTCTATCATGCACTATAGCAGTTGGGACCAACCTCAGCCAATTTATCTGCATTGGCAGATTTACTGCTGTTTCTTTTCAAGTACTTGGCCATATGAAGACAATACTTGTTTTGATCATGGGATTCTTTTTCTTTGGGAAGGAGGGTCTCAATCTGCAAGTGGTTTTGGGGATGATAATAGCAGTAGCTGGAATGATTTGGTATGAAAATGCCTCATCAAAACCTGGTGGAAAGGAGCGTCGGAGTCACTCTCTCCCTACCATCAAAACATAAGCACGATAGTTTGTCAGAATCCACGGATTTTGGTGGTTAAGTGTACTAGGGGTTTTCTTTGCCAAAGTTGAGCATACAAGATAGTTTGGTTCTAGGAAGATATTTAATTATTTGAAATTAAAAACCACTCATTGGTTCTAATTATTTTCAATCTCATTCTGTAATTCTCGAAATTTTTTAATTTGTTGGATTGGATTCCCTGAGTGGGTACCTGCAAAAATTTTATATTTTCCATGATCAAAAGAAGAATATATTTATAATATTCTTTCTTGACTCAAAATTGTAATCTGTACTTTTGAACTTGTGCACTTGAAATTGATGTCAAGGTCAGTTAGAATGATTTTGCTGATAATTAGTTTGCTAAAGCTTTAATTGGCTCATCTGCTCATGGAGTCTGAATTTTGGAATGTTCAAAAGGCGAGTTACAAAATAGAGTCTCATTTACCATAGACTTTATGAACTTGCATAAAACAAAAGGAAGTTGTATACAACTATAGAAAACAACATGAGGATGAGGCGCAGCTCAGTTGGTCAGCTTGTGCCTCCGCCTCCGGTGGGTCCCTTACCTTACCAGGTTCGGGTTAGAGGCCGATCCCCTCTCCCTTCGTGCACCGCCATTTGTTTACGGGTTAAAAAAAAACAAAAAACACTAGAGAAAACAACAAAAAGTACATGAAAACGAGGTTGCAATTTGTTGGTGACAAGGCCTCATGTTGCGTATACTTAAATCTTTGAGAGGCATGTGAATGCCATGCAGCGTTTGGCATTATTCTGATCCTTAACACTGCTGATGCTCAGTAGTGAGTACCTTCTCAAAAAAATCTAAGGAGCAAGGCAACTCTATAGGGCCCATCCTCATACTCTTGTAACAGTTGTTGAAACGCCTTGGATGACAATCATGAGATTGGGACCTCGAAGCGTTTAAGTTCCTTACCCTTTTCGTCCAAAAGCATCGGCACCGAACCCCTTTCGCTCTTCTTGTTCTTCCACTCTTTCTTGCTCTTTGACAATCTTGACAATGCCAACTCAACTCTTCTCAATATTTTCATCATTCAAAGGGATGGATTTTCTTCCAACAACGTCTTTGGTGAAAGCCTCAGGTGAAGCAGAATCTATATTATTATTATATATGTACACAGATAATGATAATCTCAATAGGTCATGGATTTCTTTCTCATATAAGATTTACTTTTGCTTATTGAGTTCAAGGAATTTAATTGCGCACTAATTAGTAATTACTGCAATCCAACATTAACTTTATGTATTTAATTGTAATAGTTAAAATGTAATTCATCTATTAACATCCTTTTTTTAAAAGAAAAAACAAGGAATAATTACAAATAGTTTCCTTATGCGCCAAAACAAAAAATAGAGATTGAGGACCATAAGAATTTTCCCTCTGCATTTTTTTATTTTCATTACGTACTAACCTCTTCACCTGTTCTCACGTGTGTTAGAAGCTCTTTTCAGTTATATAATTGTTATTTTAGTATTTTAACTCAAAATATTTATTAAAAAATAAAAAATTTAAAACTTTAAATTAATAAATACCACATGTACTTAAATATCTGAGTTCTTCTCTCTCCATATTCTTTCCTTTTATCTCTCTAATTTTGTGGTTGGATTAGCATAGCGAAAACCTTTTGATTTGTGTTCGTAGCTAGCTAGGACTAGGCAGAATATATATCTATAAAAAGTTTAAGACAATTGTTTATTCCTTGGATTTCTTTTCTACAGATTTACCAGGATTTGACTTAATTTACCTAAGTTCAAAGACTAGAAGACTAGGAAAAGGTACTTTTACATGAATTATTAATTGGCTCAACACGTTTAAAGTAGTAATACATTATTCATACTTAAATATTTACACATCTATATAGTGACTTTTACTTCCACCCTCTTTTTTACTAGGATATTTTGCATATGACGTTAATTAGTAAAACATGATATTCAGGAGAGTCTTATTTTTACACCTTAGTTTATTAATGACACATATTTTTTAATATATAAATATGATATAGACTAAATTACTCTTATTTTGAAATAAAAAGTTAATTAATAAAAGTTAGAAAGAGAATATATGATTAGTTAATTTTAAAAACTTTTTATTTTTTAATAAGGGTAATTTAGTCTATATCACATTTAGATATCAAAGAAAGTGTGATATTAACAAACTAAAATGTGGAAATAGCGACTTCCTATTCAAAAAGGCAAAAACTCATGATAATAGAATTATAGAATAAATATATCATAAATTCGTAACATGATTCATTTATTTACTGAGTTATAAATCACATTTGCGACAGATTTTAACAACTTCAATATATAAAACCAAAAAAAAGTAATAGAATTAGAGGAAATAACATAAAATTACTTAAAAACGAGATTACAACTTTGTTCATGACAAAATTTCATGGTAAAGTAAACCACAAAGCATGAACCTTGAAAATACAGCATATGTTCCTTCAGCAGATTCCACATGCTCGGATTCATCATGTTTTTAGAGAAGCTAATGGATGTGCTGATGCTTTGGCAAAAACAGCTCATCAAATGGCTTCTAATTTTGAAGTTTTTGATCAACCCCCTCCTTTTGTGCAACCTTTCTTATTCTCGGATAAAAGAGGAGTTTTTCTTCCTAGGAATATTAGATATCCTATGAGGGGTGATGCATTTGTTGTTTAGTTTTTAACTTTTATTTCTGTTTGCTTGTGTACTCTGGTTTGTTTCTGCTATCTATGAATTCCTCTTCTACCGGAAAAAAAAAAAGAATGAGTTTGGTTTGTGACTGCGATGAATGCTTGAGCGTTACGCATACCTGATCTTCAAGTTGAAGCACATGATGGAGGGTTTTGCAGTCTCATCCTTGACACTGATGAGTACCCTCTCAAACAAATCAATGGAGCAAGGCAATTCTATGGGACCTGCTCCTATGCCTGCAATATGATCTTCATACTCTTCTAACAGTTCTTGAAACGACTTTGATGACAAGTATGAGATTGGAATCTCAAAGCGTTTAAGTTGCGTACCCTCTTCGCCTGCATGCACCGGCACGAAACCGCTTTTGATCTTGTTCTTCAACTCTTTCTTTCTCTTTGACCATCGCTCTGCCATTAGAAACTGAACTCTTCGGGAAATTTTCATCGTAGAAGGAGATGAAGTTTGCTGAGATAACTCTTGCTGCTGAAACCCTTTGATTTGTGTTAATTTGTAATTATAGCTAGCTTGGTGAGGAACAAGAGTGGTAGAAGATTAGGTTACGTGTTATCTTTTGTCGTGTATGAACTTGGTGATTTGAGACCATCAAATACAGCATTTTAATCAAAATTTTGAAGATAATTAAGGATATTATAGTCCAACAAAATGTTAAATTGTTGACATTTTTGTGAGTGGGCCCCTCCATCCAAGTCTTCACTTATAATGTGAAAGAGTGTGGTAGTCTTTCTTCTTGTGTAATTTATGCTTAAGAATGCAACTTTAACCAAAATGTCTAAAAATGTCTAAAAATGTCTAAGGGAATTTAGACTTGTGTATCTCAAGTTTTATATCCATCTAATTTTGCTCTTTTCTAATCAATGTGAAATTTTGCTCCACTTCTTTCATTTTCTAACACTCCTCCTCAAGTCCAAAGCTTAACCCAATTGTGACGTGCCTTTTTTTAATCTTTCTAGTCTTTCAATCTTCATCATGGGCTTGTACTTCAAGCTTTTTGAGCTTCAGAGTCCACAAGTCTCTCTCTTTCGTTTATCGTCTGGGCTTGTGCTCCTTTTTGGGGCTTGAGTCTCAAAGGCCCCAAGTCTGTGCAACATTTTGCCTAGGTATTTTTCACTGAGTCTTTTTTTTTTTTTCTCCTTTTGGGTGTCAGGTCTTGGGCCGCACAAGTCTTCATCTGGAAATTAAACCTTAAATCGTGAATGAGTTGTTAGGCCATATGAGCTCTGATACCATGTTGACATTTTTGTGAGTAGGTCCCTCCATCCAAGTCTTCACTTATAATGTGGGAGAGTGTGGTAGTCTTTCTTCTTATGGAATTTATGCTTGAGAATGCAACTTTGTCCAGAATGCCTAAGGCAATTTAAACATATGCATCTCAAGCTTTATATCCACCTAACTTTGCTCTTTTCTAATCAATGTGGAATTTTGCTCCACTTCTTTCATTTCCCAACATAAATTTAATTTTTTTTAGAAATATTCTTATTGGCTCAATACTTTCAACCCTAAGTGTATTAATTTGACTAAGAAGACAGAGATAGATTATGTTTTCTAGAACACACAAGATATTAGTCTATTTTATTTTATGATTACCTTGTATTCTTAATTAACACACAAAAGAAAAAAGTGTTTCGTAATTGACATTTAATTTGTTCGAACGTGAAGTAGGAGAACTAAAACTCTATATATTCAATTTTTTATTTTTTTTTGTATTTTGATTGGAACTTTGTAGTCAATTTTGAAGCTAGGGCCTAACATGAGTCTGAATAGGGAGATGAACACATTGTAAACTTATATATGGATCGTAGGGTCAGCCTTTGGGTTTTATCAAAATAACCCAATCCGATTATCTTATTAGTTAAATAGCTTATTCTTATGTTATTATTCTATTTTTACACAACAAATTCTTGATTTTTCTCTTTTGAGATTTTAATTTACTGCTGTTTCGTTTCAAGTACTTGGCCATATGAAGACAATACTTGTTTTGATCATGGGATTCCTTTTCTTTGGGAAGGAGGGTCTCAATCTGCAAGTGGTTTTGGGGATGATAATTGCAGTAGCTGGAATGATTTGGTATGGAAATGCCTCATCAAAACCTGGTGGAAAGGAGCGTCGGAGTCACTCTCTCCCTACCATCAAAACAGAAGCATGATAGTTTGTCAGAATCCACGGATTTTGGTGGTTAAGTATACTAGGGGTTTTCTTTTCCAAAGATGAGCATACAAGATAGTTGGTTCTAGGAAAATTTTATCTTTTCCATGATCAAAAGGAGAATATATTTATAATATTCTTTCTTGACTCAAAATTGTAATCTGTACTTTTGAACTTGTGCACTTGAAATTGATGTCAAGGTCAGTTTAGAATGATTTTGCTGAAGCTTTAATTGGCTCATCTGCTCATGGAGTCTGAATGTTGGAATGTTCAAAAGGCGAGTTACAAAATAGAGTCTCATTTAGCATAGACTTTATCAACTTGCATAAAACAAAAGGAAGTTGTATACAACTATAGAAAACATGAGGAGGCGGCGCAGCTCAGTTGGTCAACTTGTGCCTCCACCTCTGGTGGGTACCTTACCCTACCAGGTTCGGGTTAGAGGCCGATCCCCTCTCCCCTCGTGCACCGCCATTTGTTTACGGGTTAAAAAAACCAAAAAACACTCGAGAAAACAACATAAAGTACATGAAAACGAGGTTGCAATTTGTTGGTGACAAGGCCTCATGTTACATATACTTAAAACTTTGAGAGGCATGTGAATGCCATGCAGCGTTTGGCATTATTCTGATCCTTAACACTGCTGATGCTGAGTACCTTCTCAAATAAATCTAAGGAGCAAGGCAACTCCATAGGACCCTCTCGTATGGCCACGGTATGATCCTCATACTCTTGTAACAGTTGTTGAAACGCCTTGGATGACAAGCTTGAGATTGGGACCTCAAAGCTTTTAAGTTCCTTACCCTCTTCGCCCACAAGCATCGGCACCAAACCCCTTTCACTCTTCTTGTTCTTCCACTCTTTCTTGCTCTTTGACAATCTTGACAATGCCAACTCAACTCTTCTCAATATTTTCATCATTCGAAGAGATGGATTTTCTTCCAACAACGTCTTTGGTGAAAGCCTCAGGTGAAGCAGAATCTATATTATTATTATATATGTACACAGATAATGATAATCTCAATAGGTCTTGGATTTGTCTCATATAAGATTTGCTTTTGCTTATTGAGTTCAAGGAATTCAATTGCGTGCTAATTAGTAATTACTACAATCCAACATTAACTTTATGTATTTAATTGTAATAGTTAAAATGTAATTCATCTATTAACATTTTTTTTTTAAAGAAAAAATAAGGAATAATTACAAATAGTTTCCTTATGCGCCAAAACAAAAAAGAGAGATTGAGGACCATAAGAATTTTCCCTTTGCATTTTTTTTTATTACGTACTAACCTCTTCACATGTTCTCACACGTGTTAGAAGCTTTTTTCAGTTATATAATTGTAATTTTAGTTTTTTAACTCAAAATATTTATTAAAAAACTACAAATTTTAAAACTTTAAATTAATAAATACCACATGTACTTAAATATTTGAGTTCTTCTTTCTCCATATTCTTTCCTTTTATCTCTCTAATTCTATGGTTGGATTAGCATAGCGAAAGCCTTTTGATTTGTGTTCTAGCTAGCTAGGACTAGGCAGAATATATATCTATAAAAAGCTTAAGACAATTGTTTATTCCTTGGATTTCTTTTCTACAGATTTACTATGATTCGGCTCAATTTACCTAAGTTCATAGACTAGAAGACTGACCAACAAACGTGTAGATTAGCTGGTAAGTAGGTGTTCTAGCTTAACCAAGGGTCTCGGGTTCAAGCCCTTGGGTATGCAACTGCGTCTGTTGGGAGAGTTTTGTTGCCTTTGTGGTTCTTTTCGGCTCAAAAAAATAGATTAGAAGACTGAAGTTGACGTATGTATTACGTTGTTTTGGGCTTTGTATAAAAACTTTGTGATTTTAGAGCATCTAATAGACCATTCTAATATAGGAAATGGTACTTTTACACGAATTATTAATTGGCTCAACACGTTTAAAGTAGTAATACATTATTCATACTTAAATATTTACACATCTATATAGTGACTTTCACTTCCACCCTTTTTTTTACTAGGATATTTTACATATGAAGTTAATTAGTAAAATATTATATTTAGAAAGAAGCTCTTATTTTCACACCCTAGTTTATTAATGATATATATTAACAAACTAAGATGTGAAAATAACAACTTCCCATTCAAAAAGACATGAACTCATGATAATAGAATTACAGAATAAATATATCATAAATTCGTAACATGATTCATTTATTTACTGAGTTATAAATCACATTTGCAATAGACTTTAACCACTTCAATATATAAAACCAAAAAAAGTAATAGAATTAGAGGAAATAACATAAAAACGAGATTACAACTTTGTTCATGACAAAATTTCATGGTAAAGTAAACTACAAAGTATGAACCTTGAAAATACAGCATATCCTCCTCAGAATGAACTTGCCTATAAAAAAAACGAATGAATTTGGTTTGTGACTGCGATGAATGCTTGAGCATTACGAAAACTTGATCTTCAAGTTGAAGCACGTGATGGAGGGTTTTGGAGTCTCATCCTTGACACTGCTGAGTACCCTCTCAAACAAATCTATGGAGCAAGGCAATTCTATGGGACCTGCTCCTATGCCTGCAATATGATCTTCATACTCTTCTAACAGTTCTTGAAACGACTTTGATGACAAGAATGAGATTGGAATCTCAAAGCGTTTAAGTTCCTTACCCTCTTCGCCTACATGCACCGGCACGAAACCGCTTTTGATCTTGTTCTTCAACTCTTTCTTTCTCTTTGACCATCGCTCTGCCACTAGAAACTGAACTCTTCGGAAAATTTTCATCGTAGAAGGAGATGAAGTTTGCTGAGATAACTCTTGCTGCTGAAACCCTTTGATTTGTGTTAATTTGTAATATAGCTAGCTTGGTGAGGAACAAGAGAGTGGTAGAAGATTAATATATATGTTAGGTTAAAAAATTCAAATGAGTCTAGGATCTCTTTTGTTGACGTGTTGTCTTTTGTTGTGTTTCAACTTGGTGATTTGAGATCATCAAATACATCATTTTCTTCAAAATTTTGAAGATAATTAAGGATATTATAGTCCAACAAAATGTTAAAATTAATTTTTTTTAGAAATATTCTTATTGGGTCAATACTTTCAACCCTAAGTGTACATACTTGACCAAGAAGAAGACTAATGAAAGGATTGGGTTTCTTTAACCCTAGGTATTGGTTTTTTAACCATATAGGACAGAGATAGATTATGTTTTTTACAACACACAAGATATTAGTCTATTCTTAAGAAGGGGGGCAAAGAGGAGCACGCAGGAATGCCGACCACTACATAAGCCACTAGTGGCTGAGAGAAAACTAGCAGCACCTTGTATAGGTTGGGCGGAGCAACAAGTCTCTTTTTAGAGGCAAGTGCTTAGGCTTAAAAGCCTATTATCGTGACATAGGTGAGCTACCTTGTTTCGAACTATACCGGTTTTCAAGACCGGAGCTATCAATCACTCAACCATCTCTCCTTTTATTCTATAATTAATAATTACCTTGTATTCTTAATTAACACACAAAAGAAAAAAGTGTTTCGTTTGACATTTAATCTGTTCGAACGTGAAGTAGGAGAACTAAAACTCTATATATTCAGTTTTTTTTTGTATTTTGACTGCAACTCTGTACTCAATTTTTGAAGCTAGGGCATAGTGGCCTACCATGAGTCTGAATAGGGAGATGAACACATTGTAACTTGAAAGCTTATATATGGATCATAGGGTCAGCCTTTGGGTTTTATCAAAATAACCCAATCCGATTATCTTATTAGTTAAATAGCTTATTCTTATGTTATTATTCTATTTTTACACAACAAATTCTTGGTTTTTCTCTTTTGAGATTTTAATTTTATAAAAAAAAAAATTCAATTTAAATGCTAGCTTTTGGTACATGCCCAAGTTTTGATATTATTAATACGGAAGGAGCTTTCTTAGGGTTAGGGTTATGTTTTTTGAGTTACAAAATAAATGAAACATGAGACACCCCAATGATTGAGCACTCAATCTTTTATTATATATAGAAGTTTCGTGTTCAAATTAATCTCATTGGGACTGGGTTGGATGAGATTTTGCTATTTTAGGAGAGGATAACTAGATAAATTACTCGTCGTGTAGCCTCTAATTGACAAAAAAAAATAAAAAAAATTCTCTAGAGCTTTCTACTCTGAATATTTCATCCTTAGGAAAAGATATAGGGCGATCTACACAAACAATTGATTAGCTCAATACTGTTTTAAATGAACTTTTATCATTTTCATAAGATTTTTATTATTCCATTAATAAAATTCAATTTAATTAAGAAAACCTTAAAAACTTGAAATGTTAATTTTTTTGATGTAAAAGTTATAATATATTATGTTAACATCGACCTTCAACAAATTGTTAGTAATAAAATATTGAAATTTTTTGACAAACTTATGTGATACGTAGAATAAATTACCAATTTAACAAATTTTTTTTTTCCGATGAAAAGTTAGAGCTGTACCAGATATTATAGATATCACACATACTGAACGTAAAGTATTAAGTAACAAGTTGAAAAATAATTATACTCATTTATGAACAAGTATGTGTTATTTTCTGAAAATTAATAATTAACTTTATTTTATATTTAACTTACAAGTGTCATACCAAAAGATAATATTATTTCAACTTACAATTAAATTGAAGAACACAAATAAAAGAGTGAAATAAAGAATTAATTAAAAACTAGAGTTTCTTGACTGAAGCGACGTGATAAGAAGAACACAAATAAAACCTAAATACAATATACCTAAGGATTAATAAATTACACTTTCTTATAAACAGAAAAATAAATTAAAAAAAGAAAAAGAGTGAGTTCTTGAAACAAGTCTATGGAGCAAGGCAACTGTAGAGGACCCTCTTGATTGGTCTGAATGTGATCTTCATACTCATCTCTAACAGTTCTTGAAACTTCTTTGATGACAAGCATGGGATTGGAAACCACATAACGTTTACGTTTCTTGAAGCATTTCTCCCTCGTCAACCATGGCTTCCTCATCGGCAACTGCACTATTTTGAAAATGTTGACTGTTGGAAGAAAATGAATGAGTTTTCTTAAGAGCAATATTATAAGTGAACAAGGGTTTTAATATGTGTGGGCGCAGAATATTAATTGGTCGATGTTGATTGCAATGGATTTGTATATAGTTTTATAAGTCCAACGCCAGTTATTTTTTGAGTTATATATTATGCTTCTGAGTTAATTAGAATACACAAATTTAACCAAACATTAATTTGAAAATAAGAAATTATAATAATCCAACAAATTCTTTAAATTTCTCATTACTTTCAGCAGTGTGCTGTGTTGGGAGATGAGTGTTGAGGGCAACTTTGATACGACGGCGTCGCCAACCTACACGTGACTTAGATGAGGTAACCTTTTTTTTCTTTGGGAGATGAGTGTTGACTGTTGAGGGCAACCTTGACACGACGGCGTCGCCAACCTACACGTGACTTAGGTCCTNCCTGTCAGGGGCTTTTTTTTTTGTGTTATTTTGGTTTTACACAATATTCTACACCTAACTTAATTTAAACTTTATTAAATTAATATTTGAGCTAAACTTAATAAATTGAGATTATGTTAACTTTACTAATATGATACTGTGTAGAATTAAAATAGTATGAAATAACTTTTAAGGTTTATTCTAGTTATAAAAATGCAATACATTTATTCAAGTTAATCGAAGTTTAAATTTTAAGGTCAGCATCCAAATNTTTCTTTGAACTTATTAGATTAATGTAAGGGATGCGCTCTTTAAATCGCGTATAAGGAAATTTAATCTCAATATGTGAGAACAAACTCAAAGATACTTTAAACATTAAAAAATAAATAAAGTAGGATAAAAAAAAAATCCCAATGTGACGTAAGTTACTTCTGCCGTCTGCGGGTGCGGGCTAGTAACAACCTTCATAGTTGATACGACTAGGTTTCTAATAAAAAATTGGTCAACGAATTATGTATTTGTTTTTTGTTTTTTTTGGCTGGTTCAACGGATATATAGTTGTCTTAACATCACACATGATGTTTTTTTTTTTTTGTATGATTATCACTTCTAATTTATTTTATGCAATTTAAATCCCACTGGAGCCGCATAATCAGAGTGAGTCAAAATAATACGCAAAAATGGGACTGTCACTCACATACATCCTTTTGGTAAGGGCAAGGCCGTAAGGGTAGGCACACAACAACCGTTTGAGTTGAAGTGTTTCAGGCAGAGCAAGTGAGGTGATTTGGAAGAAACTTTCACCAGATGAGTCTGCCAGAATTAAAGTGGCATGAGAAAGATGACAAGAGTTGTCAAAAACAAATTAGTAGGTTGGTATATCCACTTACGCCATTGATGTTTTAGTCAATAGAGGGGTGCTCTGTTATTCTCAAAATAAGAGACATCACGAATATGTAATTTCGTCAACCCTGAGGCTATGTTTAGGAGTTGTAAGGGGAAGGAAATGACATAAGAGGGAAGAGACGGGGAGATAAAGAAAGATTTTATTTTCCCTTGTTTGGAGAGGTTTGGTCGGAAGGTCTATAATTTACTCATCATCAAATATACCAGGTCAACACGCAACGATAGGAAAGATGGACCAACTAACTAGATAAACAAAACTCAAATTGTCACAGCACTTAACAACCAGTCACAGTACAAAATCTGTATGAGATAACATGTCAACATACTTCAAATTGGCTTTCCCAACAATATCTATTCTTTAAACCAGAAAAATAAGAGCTCAACGCTTCTTAGACACACCAACAGTCTTTCCCCTACGGCCAGTAGTTTTGGTATGCTGGCCACGAACACGAAGGCCCCAGTAGTGCCTCAAACCACGGTGGTTTCTGCATAATAGTAAGGACGTGAGCATACATAGTTATTACAGAAGGCAGAATTTTAATTCTTAACAGTCAAAGTTCATGTCAATTATTTCTCCACCAGAAATGCTTGAGGAAAATGTGGGTGCATACAGGAATAAGAATACAAGTATATATGGCTAGCATTACTCAGATACCCTCTCAGATCAGGAGAGGAAAATTCTATCATGTGCAATTGCAAGAGATCCCTTTCCGTAATATTCAAGACTGATGAGAGAAAATTTTGGTAACAAGAACTTATATTTTGATGACAGAACACATTCAAGAGAATATGTTTATTAAGAAGCCAGCAAACTACAATTATTGGATTCTAATCTGTCAAAAGATAGACTTATGCGTAAGATAGAGAGATATTTCTTTCATCATGCTGGGTATAACAAGGATAATTCCTTTTATGGTATCATATGCACAACATCAGTAAACGATTATATCATCAATGACAAAAAAAGAACAAGGTGACAATGTATAACCTTATGGGATTCTCCCAGACATCCACACGAGAGATACCATTTGTTACATATTAATCTATGAGTTCTTCTGGGATTCAATATTACATTTTGTAATAGATCTCTCGCTGACCTTTTGGGTTTTGCCAACACAAGCTTGTTTTCAACCAGCGTCTATCAGCATACAAGGGCTGCCACAGTTCAGATAACTCTAATTCTCTAACCAATAGAGTCATAGGCTACTCATTTTAAAAGCCCTATATTTTTGCATATGCTATAGAAATAAATTTTATCAATCACAGTTTTTAACCTTTTTAAGCCAATGAACTAGCTAACAACTAGTTCTAAGAAGTGATAAGCAAATACAGACCTAATTTTCTTCAATCGCTCCAAATCATCCCTGAGCTTCATGTCCAGTGCATTGGAGACCACCTGAGAATATTTACCATCCTTGTAATCCTTCTTTCTGTTCAAAAACCAGTCTGGGATCTTAAACTGACGAGGGTTGGCAACCACAGTCATAATATTATCCAGCTCGGCAGCACTCAACTCACCAGCTCTGGAAATAAATATCAAAGCTGCAATATATTATACACTAGGCAGCATACATGAAAACCATCACAACCAACACAAATCCAATCCAATTTCACTAATAGTAGGGAGATAAAGTTCATCAATTGTCCCTTCAAAGGGATTATAAAAAATTCTGGAACCCCCATCAACTATGATTATATTCAATCCATACAAATCTAGATTACTACATCATATTTCGCTTCAATATATAGCACTGCCATCAACCCAACAAAAAAATTAAAACGGATCAAAACAGAGAGATAAAAGCACAAAGTGAAACCTTTTGTTCATGTCGACATCGGCCTTCTTGCAGGCAAGGTTGGCGAGTCGCCTGCCAATACCTTTGATTGAGGTAAGGGCGAACATAATCTTCTGCTTCCCATCAACGTTGGTGTTCAGCACACGCAGAATATGCTGGAATTCCTCGTTTGCAACCAACGACTGTGAATCCCAGAAAAAAAAATTAAATTAGGCAAAACAAAAGGTCATTTTTAAATCCATAGAACCACTCAAGGAAGCAAACGAAATAGAAATTCCCGATTACATTCACAACTACTCAAAAATCCCACTATTGAAGTACAAACTTAGCACGCACACGCTAATGTAAAGGAAACGAAATGCGCTACATACCATTTTTGATGTTGAGGAATTGTTCACAGCGTAGAAGCCGATTACCGCCGAAGCTCTTAGCTTTCTAGGATCTGAAATTTTAGGGTTTCTGAGTTTACTTGTTATATACTATGCCCGCAGACTCTTGGCTAGGGTTTTGCGCGGTGAATCTAACTCACGAAATGACGGTTTCACCCTTTCCGAAAGACTAGAATGTATGTTTTCCGGTCTTGGGCTTTTTGGTTAAAATGGGAAAATGTGGCCCACTAGATACTTGGGAGGCTAGGACTCTAGATTGGGTTTTCTCTGCAACAGAAAAACATATTGGCCCATTAGTTGCCCATAGGTTATGACAGCAAATTCGATATTCAAACTTGGAACATTAGCGAAAAAAAAAANCAAAAAAAAAAAAAAGTATTCAAACTTGGAACTTATAAAGACCCTCCCAATAACAAAATAGCTCATTGACCCAAAAATTGTGGTACGTTATTTTTATTTTCAAAAGAGAAAAGGAAAACTTTTTTGTGAATGAGTTAAATTTATTAGGTTTTTTTTTATATATTTTGAGCATTTATGTAATATGTCATATCACGTGAAAATAGTCAATGTGTGAATAACACGTATATAAGTTAATTATTTTTAAATTTGTTCAAAAAAATAAAATAAATTATATTTTATATTCAATAAAATATAAAAATTATGTATACTTATTATGTCAATATAAGATAACATACTTATGTAATATCATAAAATCTTCGAATTTATTATATTTGCAATTTGTTGCACATTTGAATAATTATAATACACTTCAAGCTATGTGATTATCATGTGTATGATATGAAGTTATTAAACATGATATCCATATACTAAATAAGATAAACAGATACCAAAAAGAATAACCACAAGTTTCACACACAATAACCATATAGCTAAAGCATTTTTGTGATCATACTGTTTGACACAGAAAAACATTAGTTCAACTTCTCATACATAGATTCATTATGTAGAGTAAATTGAGGAGCCTATGATCTTGATTTCCACTAAATAAACCAATGTGAGCGATTCAGGTTTGCATTTTAGCACATAAAAATACCTAGATAACTCTAACTGGTAATGAATATTGATGACAAGCCAAATGAAGAGAAGCATAATACAAACAAGAGAAAAAGATTAATAATGATGATCATGGCCTCGTCTATTGTTACTATACATGTTTGGCCCAAAACAAAAAAAATTTGAATAACAACACAAGCTTTGTAACAGGAATAGCACAATGAAAAAGATTGCTTATTAGCAAATCCATATGTTTGAAAGCATGAATAGTCAGATTCTGCAAGTCTCTGAAAAAATCTTATCAACTACAATAGTTATACATGGTTTCATCTCATAAGGAAATAGCACAGCCTAATTCTTTTGCGGCGGTATCAAGATACTTTATGGACATTCCGTTTGAAAGTCTGCTGTGAGCTTCCCATTTCAAGCATTTTTCTATGTCAGCTTGCCAGTCAACGACATCTATATTGAAGTATTGATAAGAGGGGTTGTGGATGCCGTTTTTTCGTGGTGATTTAGTACTAGGTCTGATTGAACCATTATGCAAAATGTCACGGAGAACTGATATGCTCAGAGCCCGAACATGTGCACTTGGATGAGAAAGGCACCGGACAGTAGCTGGTAGGCGACACTGCATGTAGTTGCACCAGCATATCAGTCAAGAATTCCATAAAATTATACAACAAATAAGCATTACTCTCTAAGATCAGAGTTGAATTGTTTAGCTAAATACACATCATTCGGCATACACCCAGCTAAACTGGAAGTGTCAATAAGGAAAATTTATGTACCTTTAACAAGTTTGAAAGGCCATCTGCCACTGCCAATCCAGATTCTCCCAAATCCAGCACTGGCTGAACTGCTCTTGCTGTTGCTTCCAACAGCTGGTCATTTTTATCCAGATATAAATATGTATCAGTAAAGCCTTAAGAATAAACTCCAAAACAAAAAATATCAAGTGCACTCATCACAGTGCAACAAATTGCTGTTGAATATGTCAAGTTTATATTGGACATTTGAATTGGATCAGAGTTTTGTATTGAAAAGCCTCAAGAGGAAGCAAAGAGACTATAGTTTAGTGCACATCCAATACTAATTTTCAAAACTTTATTTCCATATAATGCCCATCAATAAATAGCATGCTACGTTGCATAAAAAAATGATTATCCTTTTACATCTTGAAAAAGATCCATAAAACATGCTTCAAGCTTTTGAGGTTTAGTTTATATTATTGTATGTTAGATAAGGAAAAACTAATTTAACTGAAAGCAAAGAAAGAGAGCTTAATGTTCCACCAAATGATACTGCATAGAGAGTTAATCCTGTAAGATGCTACCTCAAGCTGTGGTAAAGTGCAAGCTTCTCCATCAACCAGCATCCCATCTGTAGCTCGTAGTAGTAAATCTGATGCAGTTGCCACAATAACCAATGATTCTATACTATCATGATTTCTCATTAGTTCCACTATCAACTTAACAATCCGCTGATTGACTCTCCACATCTTCTGACCTAGATCATCATCTTTGGCAATCCAAGGTTGCAATTCCCTATCCGCCTGACAAACAACAAGCACATGGACGTGACTAAACAAATAAATATTATGAAATAATTGAAATAACAATAATCTCAGAGAAAGGAAGTTGTTTTGGACACCAGTTAGATGCAAATTCAGCGTCAAGATTTTTAAACTTTCTATACATATTCAAAGGAAAGTGTCATGGATATCAGAAATGGTAATAGTGAAATTCTTGGAACTGTGTGCAAGAAATGGTGATGGTTTTAGCAAAACAGAAGAGGTGTCCAAGTTAGTGGCCACTGGTCAGGGTTACAAATTATGCAACTATTTCATAGAAAGTAAAAAATTTGGACCTGAAGTACAACTGCTGTAGCTGCTTTTGTTGGTGATGCTGATACAACATTGCATAATGCATCAACAACCTACATTAAATCCATACATAACGGTCAATAATGTACCTTTTCAGTGGAAAATAGTGAAATAACTCGGATATCTAGATCCATAATCACATGCATGCATATATTCATTTGTAACTATAAATAGACTAATGGCCAAAAATAAAAAACTATAAATAGTACTTGATGGGTCTCAATTGCATATCTCTGTGTTTCATTTAGCTACATCTTCAGATTGTAATTTTCTTCATGTGTCACTGATTCAGCATTTAGGTGGTGCCACTTCCATCCTTCTTAAGTACAAAAGATATGCCTATTTTGGAGGTTCAAATGCATTATCGTTACTTATTAATTATTTATTTGGTCCTTTTCATTATCTGTAGCTCCAAAAATCAAATTCCTATGATTGACACATACTGAGTTGTTCCATCAATGCAGTAGTATGACATGTATAAGAATACCTGTCTCCATCCCTGTTGGGCAGAAGTGCTTTCTGCACAAGGTTGAGTTTCAGGAGATGCAATCAACTTGTGCCATAGCAGTGAAACAACAGAGAAACATAACTCTTGTTTCTCTGCCAGCATGGCTCTCAGAAAAATTTGTGCACTGCAACTAAATCCTATATGCCTGTCCTTTGTGAGGAAGTTGGCTAGATCAGAAGCATCAAGTGGGAAACTCGTGATACCTTTACCCACGGTACATCCAGATGTTTCATTTGAAAATGTTTTCTCAGATCTATCATTAGGTACTGTAGGGCCTGAATCTTCAGAATGTGAGACAGATGTCTTCCCAGGATCTAAGCAGCTACTATTTACACACTGATTTTGTCTTTTACCATCGAAACAAACAAGTGAATCTCTCCAAATAGGTGCATGAATTAAGTTCGCTTCCAATGGCTCTGCCTTGTTAACAATGGATGCAACAGCTTTGCTGTGAATATCTATGAGATTGTACAGTGATGATGCCCTGGAGTGAATTTCATTGTCCCATTTGCAACGCATCAAAACAGAGAGGGCATGCATGCAAGCTTTTGACCGCCTAAATAGTTCAGAAACATGGGCGGCAACCATAGCTGCCGCGACTATCTCATTTGAGCTGTAACTCCATGAGGTGCCAACTGAAGATGGCTTCAAAGAAAATAATGCCTCTAAAATTGCTAAAATCCTGTGAGTATGGCGTACTGCTGAATCTATACCATTTCGCAACTCATGTGATGAACCATTTATTTTAACATGTGAGTATGGCTTGCCTGTATCTCTTACAATTTTGGAGGTTGAATGATTATTCCCTCGGGCAACCAAAGGGAATAACTGAAGCTCACAGGCAAGAGCACAAACAGCAGCCAGAACATAAGAATCAAATGCTGCTACAGGCCCTTGCTTCTTTGTTCTCCTATTTTTTGTTTCTTTCCGGCTTTCGGAGATTGCTTGTAAGTCCTCAATGATTTCCTCAGCTGAATGACTATCTTCTCCTCTTGGTTTCTTGCTTCCACTGAATTGGGCTTCATGACTAACACAGACAGTTAAG
The DNA here is from genome assembly GCA_003255065.1 of Cercis canadensis. Taxonomy (NCBI): domain Eukaryota; kingdom Viridiplantae; phylum Streptophyta; class Magnoliopsida; order Fabales; family Fabaceae; genus Cercis; species Cercis canadensis. The sequence goes on along the minus strand of QAOA01003368.1, from coordinate 1,014,434 downwards.
ACAACAAAAAGTAAGCGTGACGCAAGCTCTACAGAGGCACATGATTCTAAGAAGAGTGAATGAACCATAGTACGAAGTTCTGCCACAGCAAGGTTTTTGGAAGCAGACCCCATGCCTGAGAGGTATCTTGTTTTCCTGTTTTGTTCTCTAGTGGACTCAGATGGAAATGTCCTCTGAAGAATAGCTTCCACTGTAGCAACAAATATTTTCATGAGACATGCTTCAGATGGACTTCCACGAGGAAGATATTCCAGAACCTTAAGTAGAGGTATGTACAAATTCCATGATAGTATGGGAGGTTGCAATGGGGTTGCGACTATGATTTCTGGAAGATCAACAACTGAGGAACTTAGAGGAATAAGGCCATAAGCAGCTTCCCAAATTGTACAAATTCTCCATTCAACCTCAGGACCATGGGCACAAAGCATTGATGCAATGCCTTGGGCAGTAGCCTCAATAGTAGCTTCAGCTGCAGGAACTTCTATCTGATGAACAAATTTTTTCAAAGATTATATTTCTTCAACATACATACAGAATCTATCAGCATAACCGCAAGAAGAAAAAGAGGTAGTTAATGCAGATAAAAATTACCTGTTTTCTGTAGGATGAAATGTAACCACCCAAAGGTTCATGCTGAACTTCAACTCCATCAACTTGCCTAAGTGGAGGAAAAAGTAGTGCAGGTTGTGAAAGTATGCGGAAAAGCAAAGCAGCTGCAGCATCAGCAGCTATGCCAGCTCTCATAGACATTGCAGTTCCTATTGCTCGCAAGAAATGCAAATGTATCCAATTTCTAGGAAGCTATATCAAGAAATACACATACCTCAGTCAAATGGATTTTAAATCTATCACAAAGTTACTCCAGATGAAAACAACAAAAAGCACCATAATAAATTGGTAATTAGTAACCTATCCTGTTTGTAGTAACTCCAACGCTTATGTCTGTTCAAAATTTACAGAAAGTGCACACTTATTAACTTCTTATAATTTTTTATTTTCTGAAGTTGTAACGTATTACAACTTCAGGCAGTTACGAGTTCTAGTGCTTTTCTGCATCATCATTAAGTTTGAAATACAGACATAAAGGCTTACAACTAACTTGTATTGATGGTTAACACAACTTAATACTGGAATTCTAATTGTAGACAGAGTACATGTACACCCTTGTCATTTAGAAGTGTTTCAATTACATGCCTGTGAAAATTTTGGTGCACTTGCAGCTAATGTGTTAAGAATATAGAGAGGGTGAAAAGATAGAGAGAAAAGTGATAAACAGAAATATATTAATTGAAAGGCTAACATAATATGGGCCCTTAAACCTGAATTTTTTCTACTACTACAACTACATAATGATGCTTATACCCTTTACCTTGGGTGCACTACAAGTAACTACTTTCCTAATCCCATAATGCTTTCCTATTTCTGCAAACAATTATGATCTAATAAGATCTGTGATATTACAATCAGCCCCATCTTCAGAGCTATAACAAAAAACTAAGATAATTTGATTTTTAAATCTTAGGCCTTCTAGATGCTAGTGTATCCCACATCACCAAGTCTTAGGCCACCTTTATTTTTGGGCCTTAAGTCCATGGCTGCAATTAAAGCTTTTTGTCTTGAACAGGATAAACCAACCAATAACCCAACTGTAGAACATGATTTTTTCACTTTTCAGCATTTAGAAAGATAAAAGGAGGAAACAGATCAAGCAGAAGACCAGACATTCAACCATCAAAATGAACAATCTGAGATAAGCTTTGTTTATATTGACCCTGAGATGGGCATTTGAGATCTCGTTTGGAGGTGGACAGCATTTTTCAAATAGTGATGGTTGTCGAACTTAAATTCACAATATTCTCTCAAAAGGGTATATAATGAAAGCCATAATGTGATTTATTTGTTAATGCTTAAAACTATGCACTAGCTTAGCATCACAGCATGTGTTTTTTTATTATTATTATTTAAATTTCTGTGTATCAAAATGATACAGCTTACCCTTATGCCAGATGCATAATCTTCAGCAGCTCGAAGGAGTTCCACAAGCTGCACAGCAGCATCAAGTGCATCTGGAGCCCATGATGGAGGTGCTTCTAGAAGTCCAAGAAGAAGTCTCTGTGTAGCACTTGGAGTAGCAAGGGCATAATATCTACATAAATTAGAAATATAAATTCACTTAGGCAGATATACTCAAAGGAAGTTTTACATAACAAGAAAGGTATTGAGTTCAGAATAACCTGTGAAACAAACGTGCATATGGTTCAAGAGCTGGTAATCCAGCGACCAGATGCTCATCCAAAGCTGTTGTTGGAGGAGGAAGCAGAAGTGCAGGGACAGCAACTGCTGTTAAAGTAGCAGTCTCATAGCGAGCAACTTCATCATCACAAACACTTAATATAACACCAGCACCATTGGCAACAGCCCACCTTGGAGTTGAAGGCATGAGCTGAGGATGCTTTCCAGACCCACGAGAAGAAGCTAAGGGGAAAAAAAAAAAGACCTTANGAGAAAAAAAAAAAAAAGACCTTAGAACAAATCTTCTACGCAGAGAAACACCTCTATATTGTATTAAGAACCTAAACATAAGTGTTTTGTTAATATAATAGTAACAATTGATAATCTTGGTATTATTGGATAAAAACCATCAATAATTTTGTATAAAGCTGTTCAATAAGTGTTTTGCACCAAGTATTTTCAATTAAGTTTGCCATTAGATTCACACAAGAAGAATTATGTTGCCAATCTATCAGGATTCATTTTCATAGCATAAACCCACTATCAAGGAACCAACTATGCCAAAAGTTAAGTTGTTAAGAGAATGCCCAAGATTGGTTTTAATTTTATCTCTAACACACACCCTCATGCGAAAGTCCTTTAGGCTTAAAGCCTGGACAAAGCACAGGCCCACTTACGCTAATATTCAACTTAATTTAGGAGTATGGGAGCAGCAAGGATTGAACTCTTGACCACTTGGTTGAAGAGGCTCTGGTATCTTGTTAAAAAACCAACATTCCAAATGCTTAAGCTGTAACATTCCCTTAGACCCAATAGCTTGCTTACAAACTGAAATTAAACTAAGTTCCACATCTCATTGTTTTCAAGAGCAAGCACGTTTTCCTCCATAGCTGTCCTCCATCCGTCATGATTCAAAGCTTAATAGAATCATAAAGAAGACACAAGTTGAGTACAACTGCACTTACCCCTTCTCAAGGCAACAGGAAGATCAAGACTAGGATCCATGTTGCTCCATACCACCTATCAAGTTCACCATCACCACAAACTTCCACTATATATATTTTTCCCCACCACTGTCTAACTTTGTATCCAAAAGCTTGGATGTGGTGGCAATTTCCTCGAACACAATAAATTTGGTAACAACCCCCGGTGCAGCCATTGCATGCAACCAGATAACAACCCAACAATGGAAATTTACTAGAACCATCAAAACCAGATCATTGAATCACCAAAACTCAACTGTTACTCCACACATCAAAATTGCAGACTTTTACCACCTAAAAGTCACAACTATACTAAGGGAAAGCTAAGGCATTTGTGGGTTTGGGTCAAACCAAGAGAGAAGAGACCACTAACAAGGTTGGTTCAGCCAATCTCAGACTAATGGTCTGGCCTTGTTTGCACCAAGAAGTGACAATTCTTGGCCAGAAAAGTGGCTGGAGCTCAATCACAATGCAGAGTTTTCTACCCTGGAGCAATGTTGTCATTTGACATGACTAGGGCCCTAAATAGGAAGTTTTGAGGGCAGTGGGGATCTTGCCAACATCTGTCAGCCCTCTTTAGACAACTTTTGGGGTTTTTATTTTACTCTTTCTTATTCTTAAAAGAATTATGATTGATGGGATTAAAGAGGCTCTAAACCATGTAACAAAATAGAAGAGAAGAAAGAACTTTGTTCACTTGGAAAGCACTAACTCAAATTAGTTAGTGCCACTATGCTTATTTATATGGACACTGTATATAAGGATACAATGGGACTAAAATTAAAATCAATGTTCTGAAAGCTAGAGTAATATAATACAAGAAACACATACAACTGAAACAAGTTCTCCACAACCTTCTAGTATTTTGTTACTATTGTTTGGCCATCTCACACAATATTGTATGTAACTATCATAAAGAAAGCTATATATTCTAGAATCAGGATTTAACTTACAAGTTGTAGGTGGCTTGAGTTCTCCAGCAGCATATTTACCCATAACACCACTGCACCTGTTAATGAAANGAAAGCTATATATTCTAGAATCAGGATTTAACTTACAAGTTGTAGGTGGCTTGAGTTCTCCAGCAGCATATTTACCCATAACACCGCTGCACCTGTTAATGAAAATATTCATTTACTTAAGTAACACTATAATCAAGACCAAGGGTACAAGATGCTTGAACAGATTGGTGTCAATTATGAGGAAACTTTATTAATTTTAATTGATTGATTTAATCAAATTACTTTATACTAGGATAAAAGGAAGACTAAGTAAAACCAGATTAGGTCCGCTGCTCTATTTTATACTACTGATAGAAATATATGAAATTGCACACCTCTGAACTTAGTTGTATTATTTCTCAATATAGGTAAACCCAATTAAACAAGAGTTCGGATATATCCTTTTTATTGCTCTGAAAGATGCAATGCAAGACACTGTTACTTTGCTCAAGCCATATACTCCCACGACAAACAAATCCAGAAAGCCTTCGAGCAATTAGATCCAATTACTTGTTCCAATGGCCTCTTTTTTCCTTCTACTTCAGCACTACTAGATACAAAAATAGTTGAGTTCTTTCTTTTTTATTTAGGGTTGGGGGAAGCAGGGGGCATAGAGCATGAGAATGGTTCAGCTTGCATGGATATAAATTTAAAACTTATACATTAAGCTCTTTCAAAATTCTGGTTTAATAAAATAGTAGTAATGTAATATTAGAAAGATTCTTGTGTTATTAATACCCCGAATGAAAATAGCAGCCACTCGTCCCAGTTAGACTTTAAGAAAGAAACAGAAGCTCCAATTGATGCCTTATTTCTTTATCTTGGGCCTTTTGGATTTGCTTTCTTTCTTGGCTAAAACATACTTTTTTTTCATTTAAAACACACATAGACACACAAACCTCTAGAAAAACTAAAAATTTTAGCTTCTGAAGAGAGAGAGGAAAAAAAAACTAGCTTTCTGTAGAAATCTGATCATTTAAAGCTTTTTCAACAGTGCGTTCTTCAGCCAAGAAAGCACTTTTGTATTCCTTCTTTTTTCTTGCAAAACAATAGAAGCTTATCCAAATAGGCCCTTAGTGACATCATGTAAAGCATGGACTAGGATTCTGGATAAAATAATGTACAACATGCTATATGATTCAGCCAAACTGGGTTATTTGCCTTTTCCCCCTTAGAAATCAATCTGTATTGAAGGCAGAACAAAAACATACATAATCTAATATTCAAACCACAAGTCAATTTATATCAAGAAAAAATACTTACCAGCGAAAATAGTCACTTCTAATGCCCAAGGGTGCAGCCAATAATATATCAGTAATCCAGGGAGACAAAGGCCTTATAGGTCTCTTCTCCTGATGCATCAACGAATTATTGCCAGATTCTCCATCAACAGAATCACTTGTTGTTGCATGGCTGCCACTACTGCTTCTTTCTGTTTCACTACATTGTTTGTTCACTTTGTATATAGGGCGATTGTAATGAGTTAAAATGCGCAAAATTTCACCACATGCCAGAGCCCATTGTTCTGAGTATTCATTCTGTACAATCAGGCAGAAAAGAAATGAAAAACTTAAGAAGGAGTTCTCTGCAAAGTTTGAATCAGATTAAATGTCTAACTTAGCCAGTATAAAGCTGACAGACAAAATAGGCATTTTCTAAAGCAAAAAAGTTGAATCCATGATGCATCTCACAAACAAAAAAAATATGTTTTTTAAACGTGAATTATATATGAAGACAATCAGAATATCAGCTAAGAGATTATACCTCAGTTTTTGGGTAGACTAAGGATATGAAAGAAGCAAAGGGAGGACTCGTCTTATCATAGACTAGTGTGCCATCTATAATACATGAAATAATTGGAAGTACAACTGCATGCCCGTGCTCTGGATGATGAAGGACAAAGGTTGCTGAATGTACATGTAAACACATCAAGAAGTCATTATACATGAAACGAAAATGAACTTATTGCAATAATAAATTCTTACAGGATCAACCATAATGTAAACTAACATGAGTTAAAGCATAAATACCCAAAACATCATCAAAGAGGCGCATTTCTTTTGATGGATAACGGTTACGGATCAACTGCCAACATAAAAGAGACCAGTGAGCAACATATGATACAAACTCTTGGTTGTCTTAACTCTTTAAGTCACAAAGAAATCAAAATTTGCATGTATAATTTTTCCACTTTTTAATGTTTTTCCACAAAACGAGGTGCATTTTTCATACCTCAGTAATATCATCCGGAAATTGTTCTGATGTAAACTGACCAAAGTACTCAACATAGGCAGCAATTTGATCCTAGAAAAATACAAGAGTAAGTCAAAATGATTAAAGAAATGGGATAACGATGATCAGATTCAAATATTGCCAAAGATATGAGAATGCATAAATATACACTTGGGAACATTTATTGTCAGAGTCATCATTGACAAAATGACTAATCCACTCACTGACTAGTATGATGTAGACTGAATAAGCATTCAATCTATTTACGAAAAAGGTAAAGATATGCTTTTAGAGATAGTACTCAACAATGAAACAGTTATTATGTTTATCAAGGAAACTCATGTGAAAAACTACAAGGAGAAAAGTAATACAAGATCATTGCTTATATTTTCTTGTGTCAGGTCATCATTCTCAGTTTGGATTACTACCCTCAGCCATTTATATGCTGATAGATGCTAAGACCAATCAGTACAAAGTAGAGAAATGCATTCTTCCATACAATTTTATTTTCATTCAGTTTGAAAAGCCTTAGTTTAAACTGCTGTCAGCGGTGGTGGAGCCAACGAAACCATGCAGAAGAGAGTGAGGGCTTTAGTATTTTGATGGTCTTTTTTTTTCCCCCTCTTTGGTCCTTTATAGTTTAATGTTGTCTGTGGTGAACATTTTATCCTCTATTTGGTAATTTCTTCATTCCATGCTCAACATATTCTTCTTATATCAAAAAGAAAAGCTGACTATGGAGAGGACCAAAAATTTATTACAAAGCTTACAAAGTATTATTCAAAAAAAATAATAATAATAAATCCATTAAGGAAAGAGAAACAAGTGAAGATAGAAAATCCTCCTTCAAAAATACAGAAGGGCACTCCAATCTCTCTAAACATCTATGAACAACACCATTTAAGACAACCATCGCTAAACACCATATAGAATCCAGAAAATACAATTCATCCCACAAAAGATGAATAGGCAAGATTAAAACAAAATCGGTATAACAAAATATTAGTTATCCCCCAACCTGAAAACTGAGTGATAAAAGCTGAAGCCCATTAGTTAAGCCAGGATTTTATGCACCAAGAAGAAGAACCAGAACTATGCTGATAGTCAAAATGTTCCAAAAGCATCAGACTCTAAACTTCCAAATTATGTTAAATCTGGTTTCATGATTAATGTCTCCATTAACCAAAACAGGAGTAGGATTTTCTGTCATAACAAGATTCACTACTGAAAGTTCCATAAAAAAAAAAAAGATTTACTACTGAACAAATATTCTAAGGTTGCATTGGAAATAAATCAATTCATGAGGAGTCTTCTTCTTGAACAAAATTAAATTTGGTATCTCCTTTTCTCTTAGTTCCATTTGCCATGATCAGTGTCTCCCTAAACTGAATCAATACTAGGGTTTTACTGCTAAGAAAATTTTCCTAGGTTGCATACAGGTACTTGGAATTCTGAAATTTTTTTTGAACATATCATTTCTGGTCTTGACATATTGAATCAAGAATTGAAAAATAAAAAAATGACAAAGATCATATTTCATTGAAATACCTTGAAGAGTGTCTTCCAAATAAAAATTTCCAAGTTTCTAGTACAGTAACACATCAAAACATCATGGAATTTGTTCAAACAATATAATATACTTTTTTCAACTTCACTTAACTATATAATATAATATTATATATGGAAACTAAGATAAAAATAGCTTTGATTTTATGACTGCATGTCTCATGTCTGCATCCAAGTGCAATGGTCACAAAATTCTGGAATGATCAAAGATAATAAAATCATAACTAGTGATGATAATATGTTCAACCTTTGGTTTTGTATTTATACATAAAAATTAATGTTTACAATTTGTATATTGATGTGCTGCCAGCAATGCTTTCTGTTTTTTAAATAGGTAGGAATTTTGGATATCCTGATATCAGCTTTAGCACAACTTGGAAAATAATAGATTGAAATCAAACTTATCTCCTCAAAATCATATATTAATTATATAACCTGAAAAGGATATTGCAACAGTGCCCCAGCAAAAAAACTCTGTACAGCTCAGCTAGTCAAGGTTCAATATCAAAGCACTCATTTATCAGAGTAGACCAAATTTATGATTATTAGATATTAAGTTAAAAAAATAATATTGCAATTAGTGATTTAACAAAACAAATAGTTCTAAAATTCAATTCCTCTGGAAAAAGGATATCTCCTTGAATAATATTACACCAGAATTTGTTATTCATGGTTGAAATATCCAACATATTAAAAATTGTGTTGTGAGGAAAACATGACACCTTTCAAATTTTAAGCTTTAAAAATATTATATTCTATCTCACTCCAAAAATATCCATGGAGAATTTTTCAAGGAACCAAAAGGCCTTGAAATTTTTTACTCTATCAACAGTTCTTAAGTTTTATTAACATAGACTTCATATTAAATTTTGGAATGTAATGGTTTATGAATATACACATATCTGGAAATTATATGTTCCTTGAGCACAAAAATAGAATATTTACTAAAATCCAGAAAAAAAAAATGCAAGTGATATTCATCACAGAAGAGTACAATCTGATTATACAAAAAGGAAAGAAAAAAAATAAAAAATAACAATAATATCATACCTTTCTTTGTTGAGCATCTTGTGGGGGAGGCCAAAACAATGAAGAGAATTGAAGACGGTCAATCCACCTTCCAGTTGAAGCAGCCATGGAAGAAGAAAAATTCTACCTTCCAGGTATTCCCTTAAGTTCTGACACTAAAACCAACAACCCAAAACCCAGCCAAAACCGGCTACCAGTCAAGAATTAAAATATCGTAATTCAACATCCCCTGTCGAGAATGCCCACATATTATACCTTTGTGTCCAGCAACAACAACTGATCAACCAAAGCAAACGCAAAAAGCTTCTTTTTTTTTTTTAACAGAAATTAAAACAAAAAAAATTGTTTGATGAAAACGCAACCAAATGCATCAGAACAGAGATAAATCTCAGGCAGAGTCATAGCAAACAGCAAAAACCAGCTAAACTTAATCCAGCTGAAGAAAAGAGAAACAAACATGAGAATGAAACTTCTTAGAAAAAAAATCCATTTTTTCTTCTGTTCAGCTAATCATCTCAAGCTGGTAAAAGAAGCAAAACGAAAAAAAATCTTCAAATTTTTATTTCAAAAAAATGGTCATACAAGTACCCAGAAAAAACTTTAGATTTACCACAGGAAATCTCAGAAACCATCATCAAAAAATTATAATTCAAAAAGTAAAAAAAAAAATTAAGTACCTGACAGTGGTATATACAGAACTAATCTCCTAAGGAATAAATATTTCTGATTTGGAGGAGGAGGCGCTGTAAGCCTGTAACTGCAGCAAAATGAGAATTTCTTTTCCCTTTTATCCGAATAATTTTTCCCTGAAATATTTAAGAGGTTGTGCTAGTTTCGCTGAGAGAGAGAGAGAGAGAGAGAGGGAGAACGAAGATCTTTAGGAGCTTTGAGAAGTAAGGAGCTTAGATTGTGTGCGTACGTGGCAATGATATTTTCCTCTCGCTTTAAGAGGCTCAAAGCCTTGGCGTCACGTCATCACCATCACATGCATGTATGTATGTATACATGATGCATGCCCCATCCTACATACGTACATACGTGGCCAAGTCGTTAAAATGTAGAAGAAATTTCTTACACGTAAAATTGTCAAACACGAGGACGAAGTGAATAAAGAAAACATGAAATTGGTGGATGAAATTACGGGAGTGACCTCGGCATGTTGAGGAGGTTAATACAATACAATATTGTTGCTCCAAGTTCAAACTTCAAAGGTGGAATAATTGTAGGGAGATGCCCGTCAATAAAATATTGTTTTCGTTTTGCTGTGCTTCATTGTCAGTGTCGCTTGTGCTAGATATTTATGGTGGAGTTAGGGGTAATGCGACGCGACGATGAGACGCTGTAGGTGTTCCTTAGGGTTTAAGCCGTTTGATTTGCTCACGCGAGCTAATCAAGAAGTGATAATCACTGGGAGAATCTGATCAGGGAATGATTCCAATGACAAGTAGAGTATTAACTATTAAGTCACAACCACTTCACGAGTCATCTAGTGATAGGAGGACTACTACCCTTTTATTCTTATAGGATTGTTGGTCTAGTTTATTTACATTCACTTTTCACGGTCATTTTTTTTAATATTGTAACTCTTTTAACCACACGTGAATTGAAAATAGCATGGTAAACCATTTTATTACCGAAGAGAGGTATTAAGATCGGTTCTGTATTTAAATTCTGCATCATAACTAAAGTATTTAAATATAAAAAAAAAAAAACCACATTATTACTTCTTTTTTTAGGTAATATAAAGTTTAAAGTAAAATATGGTTATCACATTTTAATACTAGAACATGCAACAAGTTTCGACGAAAACTTATAATAATATTTACACTACTAGTAATACGAATTAAACCTACACCTTGCAAATAAAGTATTTTAATCCTTATTAGTTAAACCAACTCCTATTGACAACCACACTATTACTTAAGTGGTCTTACCCTATGCTTTATTAGGTTTAAGTGTGCTAGGATTTATCATTCTACCTAAAAAATTCCTTATTTGTTAGAAAATAAAAAGAGAGTATGAACTTTATTGTCATTAATCACTTGTTTTTTTGTTTACTTTTTTTTCGGTATTTTAGTTATGATTTTAGATTTATACATAAAACTCATAAGTCTTTGGATGACCTCAGTCTTAAACCATTTGGTGTTGTATTTATTTTAGATAAATGATAAACCTGTAATTATTTTTTCACAATTTCTTAAATAGGAACCATGAAAAAAAATTAGTGAATTCAATCAAATTTATAAAATGCAAATTTAATTTAAATAAAATTAACTAAAATCTATTTAAAAACTAAACTCAATACAAATTTGTATTTAATAATAATACAACTAGTATTTTTTTATAGATAAAATGGGTTAGTTATCCAATAATTCCCCGAAAAGGGATGAAGGATATATACCATATGAAAAGCAATTAATAAGTGTTTATTAATAAATGGATTTGATGACTAGTCACATTTTCCATAATTTGTAATTTACAAATACTATTATATTCCATCATCAACTCCTTCAAACAGCTAGGAGGTTCCAAGATCTGGGTAATGTTGAAACTTCCCTCGTGTCTCTTACGAGCGAGAGCATCAACGCATCTGTTTGCTCTCCCTGAACACATGTTTGATAACTAAATCCCGTCTTGGATCAGTAAGTCAATTTGGAGATACGAACTTAGTCTCTTGTATATATATATATAATTTTATTATANTGTGTGTATATATATATATATATAAAATTTTATTATATAATCATTTTATTATACGAACTTAGATAACTATCTGCTGGTGTGATTTAGCTTTTGCTAACGAGCAGTTACTGTATCTTAATCTTGTGAGTGAGTACACAATCACTCCAATTCTAAATTACATAAAAGAAAGTGATAGCGTGGCTTGCTAACAAAAATTAAAGTTTTTAATCAAAAAGCATGGGGAAGACGTTTAAATCATTAAGGCAAATAGGACCAACTCGCAAACTGTTAGATATAAATCTATTCATGGGTCTTCACCTATCAGCTTAAGCTTTTAGGTTGAATCTGTTCTTGACATGATATCAGAGCCTCTTTGAGCAAACGGTTAGGAGATTAAATCCTTTTGCCCTCACTTTCTCAATTAAATTAAAATTTCAACACATGGTATAAATGGGTCTGTGTTTTGTTTACGCTTTAAGCCCAAAAGGCTTTTACGTGCAGAGACGTATTAGATATAAATTTATTCATGGGTCTTCACCTATCAACTTAAACTTTTAAGTTGAATCGGTTCTTGACACCAACCTCCCTCATGTGACTCCTACCACAAAGTTCACGTTTGTGAGACATGAATTAGGCACAAAAAGTAGGCATTTTAAACCATCATAGGGAGTATTTCATATATTTTATAACTATTAGATAATATACTTAATTACACATTAGTTAGCCTCTATCTGATACCAGTGAGGGATTTACAATGAGGCAAAAGGGGCACTGGCCCTCACATTTTTTTAGTTTAATCCTCCACTCTCATAGTTTTCTCTCCCATTGAGTTATTTTTAGATTCGCTAACTGAAACCTACTATACAATTGGTAATATGTTACAAATACTTATATTGTTTTCCTTTTTTATTCTTTGATTAAAATGGTAAAACTGTAGGTTTACCATGACTTGATCTTATCCAATTCTTATCGCCTTATAAGAAACTGACAAATTATAAGGTGTTGGTGGAAACATATCTCTTATTGTCATGTGCCTGTGCATGACGGAAACAGCAATTGGAAAACCATCCCTAGTTTTTGATTACCTGGGTTTCCCTAAATTATTGAATATACAAAAGTTACTTTAAAAATAACTTTCCCCATCTAGTAGTGCTAGTGCTGGTATCTTTCATCCACTCATCATCAATTAACGTGACTAATTATTATAAATTTGCACTAACCATTTATTAAATCAATATTTATGCACTTAGTGGGAGTTGACTAACCAAGATTGATCAATTTGGGAGTTTTATACTATTGCTGTCATTTTATTTGACTTTTCCAAAAAGTAAGAACCTATTAGTGTTTGCCAAAGTTAGCATGCTTCTCAAGTTAGGTCTACCACTTATAAAAAAGTAATTTTTTTTTTTTAAATCATGTGAGTCTTAATTTAATTTGTGTTATATAGTTTTCAAGATCTTTATCACATACTAAAAATGTATGTGATATATTTTTTACGTGACAACATAATAATTGTTAATATAAAAAATATTTAATTTTGGCCGTTAAGAAAATTAGAATCACTCTAATTTTAATTATATCTAATTAAATTTTCTATGAATAACTCAAATTTTGCATATAAGATTTTTTCAGTAAAATGTGGTGAGACAGACTATCATTTTTCTATAACAAATTAGCCCAATACCAGTAAAAAGATGACTAGGAATTGTTTTCGAGCAGGAGTTTCCATTAAGCTAGTACAAGTTGATTGACTTGTTGAGATGCTATGACCACTGAAAATACTTGCAAGTGTGAAAAACACGTAATGGAAGACATACGGAGGAAGAGGTTAATTTCTTGCGTTCCATTATTTTAAAATGATTGCGCTTTTAAAATTGCTTGGAAAAAAATTTAGTTTTAGTACATAAAAATTTGTCCGATAATATTCTTACTCTTAAAATTAAAAATAAAATAACTAAAAAAGAAAAGTAAGTGGGAAACATATTATTTTAAATAAAAATAAACGTTTCATTAGTTTTTCAATCATATTTATAACCCTATTTATTTTATTTATTTAACAAATTTTTAATAGATAAGGTTATTTTTAAAAAATTTAGTATAATATAGAGATGAGAAATTATCAAAAACTATTTTTTGTTAGTAGAGATTTTTAAAGACTCTCTGATGTTTTAATTATTTTTAAATACCACCATTAGTTTAATTGATTTACTATTTGAAATCATTTTTGTACAATGGATTTTGAAATATTTCTTCCTTTCCTTACATGACATAAAGTTTATTTTTATCTTTGTGGGAATCAGATGTCAAAAAGTTAGCACCACAGTAATTGAGTTTGTGAAAGGTGTCCACGATTAGTACTAAGTCAAGCTCGATATAAATTAGTTTCATATTCAATGTACTTAATAACATATTAATTTAACTAAAATTACTTAAAATTTTAATTGAATCTATGTAAATTTTTCACATACAAACAAGTTTTACCCATTAAATAATTATTTTAACTTTTGAACGAAATTAGACCCATACTTAAAATAAAAATATTCGTAATATTAAAAAAAAAATTAGCCATTAACATACANATTATTTTAACTTTTGAACAAAATTAGACCCATACTTAAAATAAAAATATTCGTAATATTAAAAAAAAAAATTACCCATTAACATACAACCTGATGTGGTGTGTAACGATGATTATAACTTTGGTTAAAAAAAATCAAAAGAAGACAGGAAATCTGTCCACCGAATTTTGGGTTCACTCGTGGCAGATGCGTCTGCCTTTTCCAAGTTCAGATCCGGTCACAGATAGACACAGTCGTGTAGTACAGTGTCTCAGTACAACCTCGTGAAACCCGAACAAATTCCACTGCAGAAACCGAAAGCTCCCCATGTGGGTCCCACATCCAACGACCGTTTAAAAAAAAAAAAGGCTCGGGCAGCTTCTTTTGGGAACACATCGTGCCACGATCTCTGGACACGTGGGCCTACTAGTGGCTGGGAACGAGAGGGCAGAGTGACGGTCAGCTCCAAAATATCTGGTGGTAGACGCACCACTGTGGGAGCATCCCGAAGATATTTTCTCCGAGTCCACTGTGTCAACTCGGAGAGGCGTGGCCAATCAGAGAGTAGCTTAAGATATATATAAAGATCTAAATCTTTATATACACTCAGCTTGGTTGTTTAGGCCATTACCACTTGCCGCGTGGGTCCATGTGACTTGGATAGTTATCGAGTTATGGGCATCGCCATGCATGCGAGATCATTGTCATCATGTCCTCAATGGCCGCGTTTAATTGTGATTGGCTGCCTAAAAGTGATTTGTCTAATTCTCTTTGCCTGCGTTGGATTCTAACTTTTCCGGAATTAACTTGGTCTTCTCGTCAAATTGACAAATATACCCTTTTTATGGTGGCTTATGCTTAAAATATTCATTTATGGGTTTATATAATTTTAGAATAATACTATTTATACATTATTTACATATATACTGTTTCATCCTTTGTCAAGATGGCAACACATGGATTCTAAATCACGAGTGAATATATATATATATATTGTTTAATACTATAAGTAATATCATTTATTTATATAGTTTATTTTATTTAATAAATTTTTTGTGCGATCTACAAAATACACAACCTAAATCATCTTAATAATTAATTATGTTTATAGTATCGATATCATTTATGATAAGAAATAATTAACTTCCTCTCTCTTAATAGACAAGACCTGAAAGAGTAAGTTTAATAGAGAAATAATCTTATTAAAAAAATACTTTGGTTTCTAATTAAGACAACAAACTTTTCTATTGAGAAATTAATTTGATGAATTGTTGATTGGATGACTTTAATGTGGGTTTATAATGAAGATAAATTAAGTAATAAAAAATTTATAGAAGTTGGTATTAAAATAATTTGAGGGGGTTAACTGTTAGAATTGATGTTTTATGGATTTATTTATCAAAATTTTAAAGTTAAAGGAGATTATGTACATTTTTCTTATAATGAATTTCAATGCATTGAAATCTTCAAGGTATATATTTTTATCTGTCACTTTAGGAAAATTGTTTGTTTCATTAAATGAAGGAGGTATAATTGCTTTTTTTCTACTTTGTCCTTGTTATCTCTATTAAATGCTCAACTACTACACACATGAATTGATGGAGTATGAGAGAAAAGATTAATGGAGTGATAATCTTTTTAAGTATTTTAATAAAAAGATAATTTAGTCAAATGCAATTATTTTTTCCTATAATTGGTGCTATTTAATACCTTCCTTAATCCTTGTGTAATTACCTACAAGTCGAAGAGAGTACCATTTTCTCATGTTAGTAATCACAAATTAATTTTATTTGTCCAAAAACTTAACAAAACAGATCCATTCACAAGAAAATTGTTATAACTTACTATTTAATTACCCACATTATTCATATAATATAGTTTTATTTTACATATGCATGAAAATTCAAAGACATAAATTGAAAATTAAATTTAATTAGAATTCTATGTTATTAAAATTACTACCATTTTTTCCAACAACAAAAAAAAAAAGTTACATTAATCATCAATTTAATATTTAAACTACATCTAAATTAAACACCCTACATAACTAAACCCGTGTACTTTCTTTTGGATAACATGTGTTCTTTCTATATAAGTTTCTCATATTTATGTTCATATTTTCTTTAAGCTTGTGTGTGTATATAAAGATTACGAGATAAAATATAATAAAATTATTATTTAAAAAACTAAAATGTCCTTTTGGCCCCCAAGTTTAACTCACTTTATTTACATAACAACAAAAAGGATCAAATTTAATATCTCTTACAAACTATATCATAACAGAATAATCTTTTAACTTAATAGCTTAAAAAGAAAATAATCTTTTAACCTAATGAAAGTGAGTTCTTATCCCCCTCACGGTTCGAATAGGCTAAAATTTAATACTTGACATATTATTTTGTTTCAAATGAAAAATGTCAAATTGCCTACAAAAATTACAGTTGTTGGTTTAGCTCGTGTCAAAATTTAGACATTGGTAGGATGCTCTAAGGCCATAGCAATGGATAAGTGTGAGTTGTGAGACACAAAAGATAGTGGAGTTTGGCCTCATTCTCAACTTGTTCAAAGTATTACAACGAGTCTCACAGTCATGTTCATTTGTTGGTGCGGACCACATGAGGACATATGTTTGACATCTTCAATGACATTCTCGATTTGGCAAGAAAAGGTGGCAAACATGAAAAGGAGACTTAAGATGGTATCGAGGATATTGGCAAAGTGCAATAATGCGTTGGCTTGTATTTACTATATATATTTAGTTTGTCTTTGAAAACTTATACATTTATATATATGTTTTTAAGGTTAATTAGAGCTCGGTCTTGTTGATTAAATTAAATGTTTTTTTTATTGGATTAAATTTAATGTTTGTTAGTACCTAATAAACTCATTACCCCTTGTTATAGTAAAGGGACCAAAGTGTCTTTACTATAGTAAAAAGACCAAAATGCCCCTGCTAAGGTATACATTCTCCTTCACACTCTCTTATCTTATCTTGATTCCTCTCCCTTTCTCCCTAGGGGGACCTAGCTAACTTGAGTGTCAAAGGTGTCACTAGAGCTCTAGCTCTGGCCTCTCCCTGACAGTCCCTCTCTCTTTTTGCAAGTTGTTGACCTCACCTAACTCAATATTGTTAGAGATTATTTCAAAAATTAAATAGTTTGCGTCAGTAATACTGAAATTGTTCTCAAGACTTATGACTAAAGAAAAAAAAAAAANAAAAAAAAAAGTTACATTAATCATCAATTTAATATTTAAACTACATCTAAATTAAACACCCTACATAACTAAACCCGTGTACTTTCTTTTGGATAACATGTGTTCTTTCTATATAAGTTTCTCATATTTATGTTCATATTTTCTTTAAGCTTGTGTGTGTATATAAAGATTACGAGATAAAATATAATAAAATTATTATTTAAAAAACTAAAATGTCCTTTTGGCCCCCAAGTTTAACTCACTTTATTTACATAACAACAAAAAGGATCAAATTTAATATCTCTTACAAACTATATCATAACAGAATAATCTTTTAACTTAATAGCTTAAAAAGAAAATAATCTTTTAACCTAATGAAAGTGAGTTCTTATCCCCCTCACGGTTCGAATAGGCTAAAATTTAATACTTGACATATTATTTTGTTTCAAATGAAAAATGTCAAATTGCCTACAAAAATTACAGTTGTTGGTTTAGCTCGTGTCAAAATTTAGACATTGGTAGGATGCTCTAAGGCCATAGCAATGGATAAGTGTGAGTTGTGAGACACAAAAGATAGTGGAGTTTGGCCTCATTCTCAACTTGTTCAAAGTATTACAACGAGTCTCACAGTCATGTTCATTTGTTGGTGCGGACCACATGAGGACATATGTTTGACATCTTCAATGACATTCTCGATTTGGCAAGAAAAGGTGGCAAACATGAAAAGGAGACTTAAGATGGTATCGAGGATATTGGCAAAGTGCAATAATGCGTTGGCTTGTATTTACTATATATATTTAGTTTGTCTTTGAAAACTTATACATTTATATATATGTTTTTAAGGTTAATTAGAGCTCGGTCTTGTTGATTAAATTAAATGTTTTTTTTTATTGGATTAAATTTAATGTTTGTTAGTACCTAATAAACTCATTACCCCTTGTTATAGTAAAGGGACCAAAGTGTCTTTACTATAGTAAAAAGACCAAAATGCCCCTGCTAAGGTATACATTCTCCTTCACACTCTCTTATCTTCTCTTGATTCCTCTCCCTTTCTCCCTAGGGGGACCTAGCTAACTTGAGTGTCAAAGGTGTCACTAGAGCTCTAGCTCTGGCCTCTCCCTGACAGTCCCTCTCTCTTTTTGCAAGTTGTTGACCTCACCTAACTCAATATTGTTAGAGATTATTTCAAAAATTAAATAGTTTGCGTCAGTAATACTGAAATTGTTCTCAAGACTTATGACTAAAAAAAAAAGAGATTATTTCAAAAAAAAATTGAATTTTATTAGGACTTGAAATGGACAGGTGATACCTATGAATAACATTAAAAACACTAAGCAGCCAACTGTGAACACTGGCTAAAAGGAAAAACTATGGCACATTAAAAAAACAAAAAATTTATTACTACAGATAATTAACTTAGGCGACCCATTTTAGACTATATGATTGGAGTTTTTCTCGAGTTGTCTAATTAGGTGATATTGCAGTTAAATTAAATAGTATTTGGGTCATGTACTTCGACTTCACTTCTCTAATAATGCTAAGATTCGGGATTTAGAAGTACCTCCTTGGGCTTAGCCCCAGTAGTTTGGTGATGGTAGACTCGAACTGGTGTGACCATGTTTAATTATATCATATTGCATACTCATCTTTATCACTAGGCCAATCCCTTAAACTTTTATTTTTTGTTGGTTAGACAACCCCTTGGGTTTTTAATTACGTTAAGTTGGACATGAGATATTATAGTTGTAATAGTATCTTTTTTTGGGTACCAAAATTGTAAATGTGTTTTTGCTAACATGTAAATTTCAGATTATAAGATTATAAATATATTTTAACCAAAGACTAAATTAGTATTGAGTTGATTAAAGTTTAGAAATAAAAAATAAATAAGTATAGGATATCAAAGGATAAGCTTGTGAAATGTGTTAGAATTTAGAAAAAAATTATATACATAATTATATTTATCAAGTCATGTATTTTTTCTTTTCTTTTAATCTGTAAGTAAAGAGCGATTGTATTTGTAATTTGAGGGAATTCAAATCAGAGAAGGAAATTAAGAGACCATCTTTATGATTGTGAGCACATTCTACTAAGCTAAAACTCTTCCTCGAGTCATGTATTTCTTATGTTTGATATTTTCTAAAATCTTTGATGTCAAGAATGTATTGGTGGTTCATAGACCAAACGTTCTAAAAGAATAGTTAACCACGAGCTGATTTATATCCTTCAGAGTGAGGGTTGTATTTTAAAGAGGTGCAAACCATAACTATTGACGAAACAATGGTTGAAATTTTGATAAACTACATGCGCCTCGATGATAGTATATGAATATTTGAAAATTCATTTTCTTGATTTTCTTATTAACAATTATCCAAGTGCACTTTTATTATCTAAAGTGTATTTCTTATTTTAGAGGATCTAATTTTTTTTATTTTCCTACATAAGTTACNAGCTACCTTTTTTTTTTGTTGGTCATAAATTGATAAAGGACATAGACAAATGAATATTTAAATTTGAGATATTTAAAATATATTTTTTTTTTAATGGTAAAAATATCTTTGAGCCATCTTTAATGCATTAAGACTAGATCTATCCTAAATTCATCCTCAAACGATCTTAAAAGCAGAACTCTTACATCACTTTAGTGTGTTCATTGTATAATTTTAAGTAATGCACTCTCTCTCTCTCACGAAAATAATCACCAATGAAGTTAAGAAAAAATAAAAAAGTACATGTGGCCAGGATATATAATAGTGAAAATAACATTATTTACCAATGATATAAGGAAATATAAGAGAAAATAAACAAATATGTAGGGTAGGTTGGGAAGTTAGGAAGTTAGTCAAAGTCTAAAAGAGAAACATGACAAAGAAGACAAACTAACCAAGTTTGAATGAATTAAATAGGGGGAGGTAGACGAAAGAGAAACCACAAGATGGAAAAACATGAACTTGAAGAATTAATAAAGTTATAAACAAAAAGGCAGCACTATAAAAGTTAACTAACTTACAAAGCAATGGAGCATAGGTATAATTCATAGATTAGATACATAGGGNAAACATGACAAAGAAGACAAACTAACCAAGTTTGAATGAATTAAATAGGGGGAGGTAGACGAAAGCGAAACCACAAGATGGAAAAACATGAACTTGAAGAACTAATAAAGTTATAAACAAAAAGGCAGCACTATAAAAGTTAACTAACTTAGAAAGCAATGGAGCATAGGTATAATTCATAGATTAGATATATAGGGTAATGAGGAACTTGTAATAGTTAATTAATTACTTGCAAGTAAAGAGAAGGCATATGCATGTGCTTGTAAGAGCGCCGGTGGGGAAAAGCCTTTTGTGATAATAATTTTCAGAATTAGATACTCAATTTTCCTTTGTAGTTTTTTTGGTTTTTAACAAACCAAATTTTATACCATTTTTTTTTAACCCATAAATCAGGGTTTAATCTCAACCTTTAGATTGAGCCAAACTTACCAAACCTGGGATAAGTCATCCATGCTATTGGAGTCCAGTTGTCGAAGCACTAACAACTATAACTTTGTGTGAAGAAGCACTT
The DNA here is from genome assembly GCA_003255065.1 of Cercis canadensis. NCBI lineage: Eukaryota > Viridiplantae > Streptophyta > Magnoliopsida > Fabales > Fabaceae > Cercis > Cercis canadensis. The sequence goes on along the minus strand of QAOA01003368.1, from coordinate 993,389 downwards.
TAATACTCTCATTTTCTCAATGAGAGGTCTTAAACACAATATCTTCTTCTTGCAAGAAGTTTTTTTATAATCAACTGATTTATAGCCCCCAATATAGCAAACCAAACTCTATGCCTTTGAAGCATATAGTTATATTAACTCAATTAAGTATTTTGATACATTCCTAATTCAAAGTATTTCAGAGTAAATCATAACTTGGATTGATCCTCTCTAGTCTCTACAATGTTCTAATCCTGAACTTGTTTCTTAAGTCTTTGTTTTTAGCAAAATGAGGGGAATGAAAATAGGAAGCAATACAAATAAAAAAAAAATATCAAATAGAAATTGATGCATTATTAATTTTGATTAAGATGATACTTGGTGAAAAGAGTAAAAAAAAATTGTTTGGGCCAAAATTCCACCTCATCCCGTTTTAAAGTAGACATATCATATGTGCTCAATAGCTACAATATTCAAAGTTAATTAAAGTTGGAATATAAATTCACTCAAAATAATGGAGAAATGAAATTTTCTAATATATGGGGCAATTTTCTATAGGTTTTTCTTTATCACCCATGTCTAAGCAAGCTTAGAAAATCGATGCCCTTCACTTAGAATGCGACTCTAATAAACTATAAACAATAATGACCAGATGATGGAGAAGAGAATGGCTCGGCCATTGGATTTATTATGTAATTTAGAAGTGCATAATTTTATTTTTAACTTTTTCTTCACTTCCTCACCTGATCATCTTTTGAGAAGTTGAAATTTATGGAGTTAAAACTAAGAAAGTTTCTTAGATACTTTTAGTATTTATGTGATATATCATACCACATGAAAATAATTCGTGTGTGAATGACATATATACAAGTTAACTATTTTTAAATTTATTTCAAAAAATAAGATAAATTTTATTTTATATTTAATAAAATATAAAAATTATGTATGTTTGTCACATTAATATAATATGACATACCTATATAATATTATAAAATTCCCGTAAAACTAAATATTTTTCTTACACATTCCATATGTATTCCCTAGCTATTACCTAAACAATGTTATTCAGCTTGGGTACCCCTAATTTAATTTCTTCCAAACTATTTCCTCTATTTTCGTTCTTTCCAAAATAAAATGCTTAAAGAGTGTTTGGAATTCAATTCATTTGCAAATGAATTAGTTCTTGACACTTATTTCAACCCATTTTAACTTGAGAATTCAGTTTGTTTACAAATAATTTTTCATATAATATATAATGGTTTGTAAATCCAACAACTTTTGAAAAGATTGTTAAATAAATTCATTTCATTTCTATTTAAAGCTTGTTACAAAACACTTTTGTAAATTTTAGGGGGAAAAAAAAAAAGAGAAAACAGTATTCTATCAATATGAAATATGAATGCAACTTATCAGCCGATGCATGTATTAAGCATGATTACATAAGCACACATAATACAAAATGGTTCAGACATATCTTAAAAGAGTAGTAGGAAAAATTATTCTTGTTAGATTAGAAAATATCAATATTTATTAATGATTTTAATAATTAATTTGGTTAATTACTCTAACATTCACCCTTTGGTAACAAATTACAAGCACCGACAGTAGTTCTAACCATTATATATCCGTTGCTCTTTATCATATAAATATAATATTACCATATACGTAAGTGTACAAAAATACATATATTTATAGGTTTGCAAACAATATTACTTTAAGCTGAATAGCAACACTTATTTTTCATGATTTTTGGTTCTTGTAATAAATTTCATCCTTGGTAAGAAATTCTCATAGGGTAGGTAATAAGGTAATTCTAATATCACAGAAAAATTGTCTGCAGTTAAGAGGAACAATCTAGAATCAAGACAAGCAAAGTAAGCTTCCATGCTATATGATAATTGATAAAGTGAATGTCGGCTACGCAATCACATTAACAAAGTAGATGTGGACATAATTGGTCTACCAGTTGGTTGATTCCAACGGCCAAAGAAATTAGTTATATATTCAGGCAGCTTGTTCTTTTCCATAAAAACGTGGAATTTACATAAATGTCGCGCAAGGTGTCATCCTCATAACCGTACACGTATCTCTAATTAAGTGCTGGGTTCTTTTAAGTGGGCCTCTCTCTATACATCATAGTCACCCTGTCGGCCAATGATATGTTATTATACAAGGTTTGGACGGCTGAAGAGATAATGCATGCATCATGTGACACCTAATTATAGTATAATGCTTTCCTTGATTTCTTTTGAGAGAATCAATGACTACTTCGGTTATGCTATTCCATTTCTTTTTTAAATGTATTTTTTATTATAATTTTAGATTCAAATTAATACAAAATTTACAATTTCATTATCACTTAATTATAAATTATTTAATTTATTTTTTCTTTTTGAATGGGAGTATTTTGTTGATAAACGAGTAAACATTAATATTATACATGGAGATATATGTACTTATATGACATTCACATTAGAAAGAAAGATCATAGACAAATTCTTACAAAAAAACTTCAGCTATTAGATCAAAGATATGATAAAATGTTACACTTGATTAGTTGGTCACGTGATTTTTAGATAGCAAGATTAGAAATATGCTTGTACCCATGGTTTTTGTTTTGATAAATCTGAGTTCTAGATAAATAAAATTAGGAGGTTTTTTTGGCATGTCCAATTAAATTTGATGTATAATAAACTATTCAATGCATTCTAGTAATTAGAAATTGGGTTACTTGCAAATTATAAGTTAAAATTTTCATGCCGTGAAGTGTCAATAAATTATAGTATATTTCTTTTTGTTTTGGTGTTAATTCGATGTATAGTATGCATTCCATGTATAAATTATAATCATATGACCAGTTAAAAATCGAAGAGAATTAAAAATTAATTTTAATCCCTCATACAAGTTTTTTTTTTTTGGCTTGATGTTCATGCAAGTTGATAATTGATATTCTGCATGGTCTTGTATGCTTTTTGTTGGAGATCTTTAACAACACTAATTCCTCGTCCTACGTAAAATCTTCAATCTGTGTAACTGTGTAAGGGCTCTATCACCAAAAAAGAAAGAAAAAACTAACCAATTGGGGCGTTTGCCCATTTTCAGGCATTCACGGGGCAAATACTATTCTTTAATGGAACAAGATGGTAATAGCTCTATCCATTATCCAATATCCATCCCATTTCATTGGTGGCACCACTCACTAATCCATAAAATTATCACATTTGATTGGCTGTTAGATTTTCAATAAATTCTTTAATATTTTTTTAGTTTTTCGTCTTTGAATTGTTTCTCAAATGTCACTCTAATAATTAATTAATTTTTTGTATCATTTTAGTCTTCAAATAATTACTCTGCTTACTAAATTATTTTGTGTTACGAAAAATTGATTTAAAGGGTAATATAATTATTTAATAATTAAAGTGACAAAAAATAAGAAATAAAATGACATTTAAAAAATAATTTAATAATAAAAAATATATTTTATTATTTTTCTTTTTATAATACAAACTTTTATATATATATATATATTATGTGTATCAACGAGTCTTTGGTTCAATAGTGAGAATTTTATAATATTGAATAACATTAAGGCTGTGATAATTTGTTGGTGAGACATTCAATGTGAGCTTGTATTTGATTTCCTAAATTTTTGTATTAAAAAAACTTATATATGTGTTTATAAAATAAGTGGTGATCATTGTTAAACTGCATGAGTTTATGTGTCGGCTTTTAAGTCTCCCAATCAAAATCACTCTGTAGAAACTTGGTTGCTGACTAACAATAATTTTAGTGTTCATTTGGTATAAGGAATGTTGATTTCATTCCAAGCTTTATTCTATGGAATGAGCATTCTTATGTTTGGTATTAAAGAAATGTATGGAATGGTTATTCTATTCTATGCTTGATTTTATAGAAGTGGGAATCTGCATTCTCACTTTAATCGATGAGATTGTTCATTTTATGTTTCATTAAATCAAAATGCATTTTTTTTTTTTTTAAAATATACTCTTTAATTTTATAAAATGACCTAAACTTCCCTTTTCTAACACTCATAAAATCATATTTTTAATAAGGAACATTTATATTTTTT
>QAOA01003368.1:881992-983405 GCA_003255065.1 Cercis canadensis | reverse complement strand
GAGGATGAAAAGGTAGCAAGGTGGATTCATGGCTCACCAAACAAATTAACTCATTCCTTTTCTTATTACTCAATTTCAACTAAGGGGAATCATGCATGCATACTTAATTACCATATTTCTTTACACTTTCTTTCCATCCAAGTTCTCAGTATAACGTTTTAAACTATAATACGGGCACAGTGTTAGTGGATGTATGTATAAGAAAATGTTAAAAATCTAAGTTTGTTTAGTTAAAGGTGATTGGGTGTGTTCGGATGGGACTCACTCAGTGATTTTAGTGTCATTGCGAAGATTTTAAAAAATTGAGTCACTTAGTATATGTCAAAACACACAATTCTTTGTAAAATATAAGAACGACATAATATAAAAAAAAACATATCAAAAAATAACTTTTTCAAGTTTTTTTTTTTGACATATTTTTTTATATTATGTTATTATTGCATATAAACATATTAAGTGACTCAATTTTTTGAAATTTTTACAATCACACTGTAAATCTCACTTAGTCCCCCACCCAATTAAGAGGGTGTAGCATAACACTCACCTTAATTAAAACCTAATTAGATTCAGTTAAATTTACATGAGTATGATAAAGTGACAAGACACCTAGAATGAGTATTCACCAANCATATAAACATATTAAGTGACTCAATTTTTTGAGATTTTTACAATCACACTGTAAATCTCACTTAGTCCCCCACCCAATTAAGAGGGTGTAGCATAACACTCACCTTAATTAAAACCTAAATAGATTCAGTTAAATTTACATGAGTATGATAAAGTGACAAGACACCTAGAATGAGTATTCACCAACTTTCATGAATATTATCTTATGCTTTCAGCTAATTAAAATTGAAAGAACATGGCCATTATGACCTGAATCTATCCAAGCAAATGCAGTCCTTGATGAAGATGAGAGCATTAGAAAAGGAAAATTGGCTTTGAATATGATGAATGAATCAAAGATTTTATTACTGTGGTTGACAAATAGTAGAGTACCAATTTTGCAGGCGTACGTGAGAGCAAGTATCACACTCGTACTCATTTACAGCTAGATATGGACTATGGAGGACAATAATGATAACAGAGCATAGAGAAGTTTGGTGAAGTCGGTTATAGTATTGAGTGGGAGCCAGTAAAATATGTAGCCCACCCTAAATGCCCACCATGGACCAGACCAATACAAAGGAAGCCCAAATATCACCCAACAACACACAATAGCTTGCAAATGAATCTTTGACAAATTTAATATATATATATAATGTAATTATTTACTAGAGCTTGCATGGGAGAGATTGGATTCAACGCTTAAATGGGAATCATTTTCTAGAGCATGAAATCCCATTCTCTATTTTTTTCCACATTCTTTTCCTTCCTATAACTTTGGATCTACATTTGGGCCCACCACAACTTTTATGGGAATAAATGTTAATGCAAACGGATAGTACGAATCACATAAATAATATTCAGCAATAAAGGGGGAAAAAAAAAAGCCATTACATCAATAATTTTGTTAACTATACGAGTTTAAAACATGGCATTTATATACACATTGATGATAAAAGCAACAACACATATTCATTTTCATGCTATTCTTATCCAAATCGTAGGCTATTTGATATGCTAAAATTGGGTTGGACGCAACCAAATTTCTTGAGAAAATCTATTATCATACAGACTCTTCAACCGACAAATCTTGCATTCCCAACAATTAAGGACACTGCCTTTTGTTTTTAAGGTGACGAACTATATCTATATAACTATTTAATATCATTAGTGGTATTCGTATTATAGATAAAATTATGTTGTCTTTTACTTAACTGGTATATGGATTCAGTAAAACATACGACAACCAAATGGCCTATAGTCAAATAGTACTGAGGTTGTCATCGAGACTTGTAGGGTTTGTTTGGGAGTTAAAATTTGGGGGAAATAAGAGGAAATGAAATGAGTAAATGTGTCTATTCCCTTGTTTGGGAGTTCAAGATTTTTTTAAAAAAAAAGGAAACCAAGGGGTAATCTCAAACTATTGCATTCTTTTTTTGCCTCACTTTTATGTTCTTCCAATTTGGGGGGGAAAAGAAAAAAAAAAGTAGTTTACTATTATATCTCTATTTATTTTTTCAAATTCTTTTTCAAATACTATTTATATAACATTATTAAATCTTATATTAAATATATTTACTTTATAAATAAAGGATAAATTTGTAAAATTATAAATTTTTATTTCTTTCTTTTGCTTTCCTCTCTTTTTGCTCATTTTAATCATCCAAACAAAAGAGAGGAAAACCTCTCCCTTTTCATTCCCTTCATTTCCCTCCCTTTCCTCTCCTCTCATCTCCCCTCCAAAAAAACTCCCAAACAAACCCGTAAGTTTTATGTTTATGTTCGAATCTAGAGTTATGGCAAAAATACCAAAAAAAGTAAAACACACAACACAAGTCAACTAAATAATCAATTATATTTGTGATATAAATGATGACTTATGGTATTGAATAATTTACCATATATATATATATGTATATGGCTTCCGTACTAATTAAGCAAACACTGAAAAAAAAGTGATAGTTAGTTTAGGATCTGTTGCTGAGTTAGGTGATGACACGAAAATGCATGGATTGATGATTACACAGCATTAGGTTTAAGTTGTTGTGATTTTGTCCTTATGATACTAAGCATGACGTGTTTTATTCCACACCATCTTGTAATGTGTTGTTATGATTAGGTAGAGAGGTGTGGTTTGTTTTAATGAAGGGGAACATCTTAAAAGGGAAACAAAAATTAGTTGGTTCATCAACTTCTTCTTTGCCTTTCCCTCTCTAGAACAACCCCCATAACTAAATCCTAGACTTTCAACTTTTCCAACTAAAAGTGATATTCACTCTTCACCTTTTGAACTAATGTATATTAACTAATGAGTTAAATATATATATTTTTCGTTATTTTTAGTATCATTTTAGTTCTCAAATAATCACGTTGTCTACTCATTAATACCTGTTGATGATGGGGAATTAGATCAAGGTATACTACTTTGATATGGTTAAATGTTTTTATGTCCTTGTCTTCAATTAAATCATCTCACACCTTAATAACACATCTTAACTTAGGTACACTTGTCTTCTTTTTATTGACAAAAGTAAACAAATATCTGTCGGAAGGTGATTGGTATACTAGTATTTTATTTTGAATGTACTTATAAATATCAAGTATATATGAGAATATAATATCATCATACTCTATTAGAATTTATCTATTCTCAATCCTATGTATGTATATTAATTTGCATAATGTTTAGTTATGCTATAGCCTATACTCCAAATATGAAAATTTTAAATTCTTTTCACGTCTAAGGTATACTCAGATATTTTGCATTTCTCACACCAAGAAAAATATATTTTACGTACAATTAATCCCATCGCAAAATATTATTAGCATAGGGAATGTGTTGGAACTATGAAGCAAATCAAAGCAAAGCAAAGCAAAAGCATAAAAATAGGTGTTTTAAGTAGAATAGTGAAGTGGTTTTGATGATGTTTTGCTTATAAGAGAGAAACAGGTAGCAATAGCATGTGCCCTTTAACCATAATAACATCAACAAAGTACCCCTTCCGTACGTCATTATTTATGATGCCATATGCAGCGTCCGACCAAAAGAGGAAAAACTCATGTGCAAATGCCATTTACAAGTCATTGCCACCACACAAACACTATCTTTCACTGCATTGCACCTACCATCTTCCATCTCTATCTTGAAATTTTGATCCTACCATCTATATGCTCCAATGGTGCTGCAGGTAACTGCCCACGAGAGATTGGAGCTAGCATCAGCCTTCGTGAACGTGGAAAATGATAAGTAACTTCCCATGATGGAGCCTATTTGATCTCTACATCTGTTGGGTTGGGAGTATTAATTTGAGCTAAAGAAGATGGAGATTTGTAAACAAAAGGTGGTTTATATATGGAAAGGACATCTTCTCTCAATTTTGGGATCATATAGAGTCCCAACCCCTCTCAACGTTGTAAAAGAAGACAGAGGGAAAGAGCATCAATTTCAGCAAGTCTTATTATTGTCATGTCACCCAAAAAAAAAAATAGAAATTAGGTGAAGACGTATTGCTGCACCCCATTAGAAAGCCCCTAAAATTTTACATTATTTTTGTCGAGATTAATTTTCGAAAAAAGAAAGGGAATAAATCCTAAATAATATGGGATTAATTAATTAAAACAAAATTCAGGGCAAACAAATAATTAAAATTAGTGGCATATTAAGTCAAAGTATAAAATTGGGGTTTTGATGAGACTCATAATATAAAATTAGTGACATTACAAAGATATTAAAAAATTGAATCACTTAGATAAAATAATTAATTTTTTGTAAAATGTATAAATAACATAATATAAAAAAATCTTTTAGAAAAAATAATTTAAACATAAAATAGTAATTTTATTTTATATTATTAAATTAAAATTTTGTTAACTGTTTTAAAATATAAGTCACACTAAATAATTTAATTTTTTTAAATTTTCACAATAACACTAATTTACATATTAATTCAGCCAAAATATATCGTTTTCACAGAAATTAATGTACGGATTGATCTTGTTATGGCATTGGCATCCCCCTCTTCTCTTTCTTTCTACTTATGCCATCAAATATCAATCCCCTCCTTACCTACCGTGTCTCCCCTCTCTCACCCTCTCTCTCCCTATTTTAATAGTAATAATGCTAATAAAGCCGCCGTCGAATAAAACGTCTTTCAATTCAAAGCAACAGTAACACACTAACAGTGTCACAGACCCAATTTCTCTCCCCTACCGTCATGGAGAATAAATTATTATCCTTCTGTTGTACTAGTCTAGACTTAATTTTTTTTAAAAAAATAATACTATAAAGATTTAAATGTATTATGTTTTTATATTACTAACCAATTTTAAATTAAATTTTTTTTTATAGTTTTTTTCTTTGGGTTTTATTGTTTATTTTTTTTTAATTGAGTCAATACTATCATCCTAATTATAATTATGTCAGTTTAGTATTCACATAACAAATGATTTGTCTATATAATAATAAATAAAGTTGAAATGACATCAAAGTAACACAAAAATTGAGTTATATTTGTCATTCCTCATCTTAATTTTTATAAATTTGAAAAAAATTAAGTCACATACTTTGCATGTGTATTTAATGTGTTACAATTTGTATGTCACTTTGGCACTATATAAGTTTCATCTATTGCTATATAGAAAAATCGTTTACCATNTTAACGAACTTATAATTTGAAGTGATGATAGTGACCTAATTAAAAAAATTTAAACTATGGGGATCCTAAAAAAAATAAAAATTATAAGGACTTGATTCAAAATTCATCTAAACTATAGAAATTTGTAATACATTTAAACCTACTATCAAATTATTATTCTTAATATTCTAAGAAAAATAATATAGTTTTAAATATAAGACACTTTATTACCAAAAAAAAATATAAGAGACTTTTAAATTGGTATTTTTTATAATATATAAAATAATTAAAATATTTTTTAATATTATATAACTAAGTTGTTTCAGTCCAAAGACAAGCTAAACCAAAATTCTTTTGGTCAACACAATTTCGTCTCACAATTGAGTCAGCTATTACTAGCACAACCAAATATTTTGAACAGATATACACGTAAGATCATTTGACATTAATTTTGTTTAAATTGTTACAACTTACAATTTACATTTAAATATATAAAAATGTTAAATATTTTAATTACAATTTAAAATTGATATAAATGCTAAGAATCACGTGAATACTCGTTGGATAAAATGTTGGAGAGTCTAAGAAAGATTTGTGATTTGCCAGCTGGAAGTGACCCACTGTTTTTCACTTTCTTCTGTGTTTGTGTTTCAACTTTCACTGTTATAGTGATACAGTTTGTACAGTTAGAGGTGAGGGCGGGAAGAGTATGGCGGGTATCTATTCTAAACAGATTCGTGGGGTCCACAGTGGGTCTCTTTCTTTCTCTGTGCCAAAGTTGAAGGAGAACGTGGCCTAGTTGCTCTTGCTGCGCCTTCTTCATTTATTACGTGGGCGCGCTTTTGCTCCGAAACGTGTACGCGCCACTGTGCAACTGGGGACCACTTCAATCTCTTTTTTATTTTTGATTGCGGTGGGAGTAGGCAGGATAGCATAGCTCACGCCCCGTCACTCACGCCCACTTTGTCGGTCAAGTGAAGACCTGTCCAACCGTATTCACTTTGGCGGGAAATGTTACACAAACAAAAGTGTTTAATTTTTAATGTTAGAGGCATTTTACAAAATAAAGTATATTTAGATAAGTATTAATATAAAAAATTAAAGAGATAGATTTAGTTAGATTTAAATTTTAGTAAAGTGTATAGATTTTTTTTAGTATTTTAATTATAACTTTAAATTCGAATAAAATTTGTTAACTTGATTTTAATATTACTTAGTTATAAATTATTTTGATAATATTATATAAATTTAATGAGTCTGATTAAATTAAGTTTTTTTTCTTATATTTACACTATAAATCAATATGAAGGACCTAGTGTAAGTAACATTATTCAATACTCATTTACAAATTGGTTGCTACTTGTAAGAATCAAATCTTATACAATACCTTACATAGTTTATAAATACACTTTTTTGTTTCTTGTTTTTTATATATTTTGACTATGACTACAAATTTAATTATAAAATTTATAAATTTTAATAACGATTTCAGTATGAATTAAAATAACTCTAAGCTCTATTTTTTTCAAGGATACTACCACACGAAAAGTGCACCTATTTGTTTCAAATTTTTAACATAATCCCATGCCTCCAAAGAATTTGTGATCAAAATTCAATTATATTATAAAATAGAAATTAAATTAACACATGCTTTTCATCTATTACAAAATAAAGGTAATCTTATATTATAAAAGAGAAAATAGTTTTTATTATTTTTTTTGATATTTTTAATTATGACTTTGAATTCAAATATATAATTCATAAGTTTTAAGATGATTTCAGTATCACTCAATTATAAATTATTTATAAATTTAAAAAATATGTTGTATTTTTTATATAAAATAAAATATATTCTATTAAAAGATAAAAGTGGGTAGAATAAAAGACTTATTTAAATTTAAGATTTATAAGATAGACAACACTTTTTTATAAAAATATTAAAAAAATAAAATATTTCACGAAAGTGTAGAAGACAATATATTAATTTTTAGAGCTTTTTATGTAAGCCCCAACAAGGACCCATTTCCTCAATATAGGGGTCCAGACCCTGCCCACATGCTTGCTGGACTTAGAAGAAAAACAAAAACAAACCCATCAAAAAATTTCCTATATTTTTTATTTTGTGGTTAACATATGTAAAATTTATAAAAAAATTCAAAATTTAAAGTTATATTATATTATATTTTAATTATTAGTCAGTAATTATTTAAAATTTTATATTATTACTGTTATTTTATATTTTTAATGATTAAAATAAAATAACCATCAATTATATAAAATTAAAAATAGTTGTGTACAATTATGTATAATAACTAAATTAAAATAAAATATAATTTTAGAAAATATGTTTATTTTTTCGGGGATTCTATGATACTATGTAAGTATGTTATACTATACTAACGTGTCAAGCATACATAATTTTTATATTTTATTATATATAAATATAATTTATTTAATTTTTTAAACAAACATAAAAATAGTTAATTTGTACACATATCATTTATTTATTAATTATTTTTATGTAGTATGACATATTACATAAATACTAAAAATATTAAGAAACTTCCTTACTTTTTTATTGAATTTTTTTTCTTAAATTATTTTGCACACAAAAGAACAGTTCCTGTTGCAGACGTCAGATTGCACACCACCAACCCCCCCTTTGAGCTTTCTGACATACCTATAGTATTTGCGACCCCTCATATAACCCAAAGGTCTTTTACATATTTCTTTTTTTTTCATTTTAATTTTTATACATAACTATTTTTTTAAAAAAAAAATTCCAAAAGGAAAAGAACATTATGACCCATCCTACACGTGCTTGGACCGTGACTCCCATGCCAGCTCTTACCTGACAGATCTGCCCTCATGTCACGTGCGCCTGTGCCACCTCGAAAAGTTAAAAATAGAAATAATTAAAAATATTTTCTCTTTTAACTAAGAATAAAAAAATTAAACATAAATTGTTAAATTACGATAGTATCCGGTAAAAGCAATTGAGGTCTAATCAGTTTGACCGTTGACTGAGGTTCAATGAATTATGAAGCACAGTTAGGCAGATGCATAAACTAACTAATCATGTTTAGAAGAAGTCGTTAGCCGTTAATAGGCGGGTAAAGTTTTTGTAAGATACGGCATGAGCACGTGGTGTTGCTGGGCTCAATATCATGATAGGCACTCCATGATAATTTATGTCTGAAAATATTGTAAATTAATAAATTACTAATTTTACATCAAAATTAGATTTGAGTTGAAAGGGATTAGACCATTGCATGGGGTGCATGATTTTGTTTGGGTACAGTCACTAATGATTGCTATGGTTATATGATATGTAAGTTTTTTTTTTTAATTTTTAATTATGTATTTTCATTTGCATATGGCTATATGATGATTGTGGAAGAATAGTGACATTAGTATAATACGAATGTGGTGATCCCTACTCTATGTTATCATAGGGGTAACCACCTAGCTGGGGCTATAAATCATCAGGAGCTTGCTGTANTTTTTTTACTTCTTCTAATTTTTTATTTATTTATTTTGATAGATTTATTTCATTTAATTGATCCAATTTATTTATTTATTTATTTAATTGATTGTTTATATCGCCTATATAAGGTAGTCTCTTTTGGTTGCCTGCCTACGAACTTTATTTATTTAATAAATTAGGGTTTTTTTGGTACGACACTTGTGTATTTTTGTAGCTAACCTTTGCTTATGTTTTTATGATAGAGCCGAATTTGACTGCTGGTCTTCCTAATGAATCTTTGTAAAGTTGGGTACAGCCACCAAACATTTGCTGCTATTGCCTAGTGGCTGCCTTCGAATAGCTTGATAATTAATACAAGTCTTAATTATAATTTTAGTCCTTTTAATTTTAATAATTTAAACATTTTAGTTTATCTTATATTCATAAAATATATAATTTTAGTCATTCAGTCATTTTTTAAGTTTAGTTTAAGGTATAAAGTATTTTAATTAACATTTTACTATTCAGATTAAAAAGTTACGTCTTGCAAATATTTCTACAAAATTTCAGCTTGATCCAACATTGAGACGTAGCCCAAAATACTAAAATTAGAAGTTTTTATCTAACTGCAGATCTAGATTTATTCACCGTTAGATAGAGCTAAAATTTTGCGAGGAGGTTCACAAGACGTATATCTTCAATCTGAACGGTGAAATTATGAATCAGATAACTTTACACATTGAAATAGACTTAAAAAATTTAACTTAAAGACAAAATGACTAAAATTGTATATTTTATAAATATAGAAGAACTAAATAGTTTCATTTTAAATAAGATGGACCAAAAAATTCAAATTGTTAAAATAGAAAGACTAAAATTACAAATACAACATAAATTGATTCTTTGTCCTCTCTCTTTTATGTGTTCGGATAAAAAGGTTGATTAATAGCTTCCAACACCATAGGCGTTCCATGCCCTGCTTATTATAAAACGCAAGCAATGATTTGTCCCTTGAAGACTCTAATAAACTTATTATGAAATCTTGCATGTTAACAGGCCAGAAAACATTTAAACTTTTGTTATTTCTGTTTAATAATGTAAGGTTTATTATCATTAGNGATAAAAAGGTTGATTAATAGCTTCCAACACCATAGGCGTTCCATGCCCTGCTTATTATAAAACGCAAGCAATGATTTGTCTCTTGAAGACTCTAATAAACTTATTATGAAATCTTGCATGTTAACAGGCCAGAAAACATTTAAACTTTTGTTATTTCTGTTTAATAATATTGTAAGGTTTATTATCATTAGATATATCCAAATTAACCCTATTGTTCATGGGTTGCTTTCCTTGCATGTGTCTTTCAGATTTCACATGTTTTGGGTCAGAGTGAAACACCTAGCATGTACACAGACACGAAGTCAAATAACCTTACTGCTACAAAACGTGTCATGTCTGATAAATTTTACACAATGTCAATAAGAAATAAGAAGAGAAATTAATTGTATTACCAAACTCATCCATCACGCTTTCCCTTTCCCTTGAGAAACAAAACTGGAAAAAGAATTGAACTCGTAAGGTCTTGTTAGATCAAGAATCTCAACATCGTATGTAATTGACCACAAGTGGGGAAAATGCAGCGAATTCCGAAACAATAATGTTTTTATATACCTAGGAAAGTCACTAGTCATGCAAGTTATCTCCAAAAAAGGTGGCTGATTAGGACACCACTTATGGTGGGTCTCGTGGGTTGCCGCCCCCATATATGGGAACCAATATACTTCACACTTGACAATGTGTTGGTCAAATAGCATAGACAAATTACCCATAATGGGTGCCTATACCTAGTTTCCACACCCAATGTCTCTGCTAGGGTTAGCCATGCCCTTCCTTTCAAAGCCAAAATGGTCAAGTGGTAGTCACTTTGATGAAACACCACCATATGTTTGCATTAATTACCACAGCCAGCATTCAGCACCAAATTAATTCGCGTGGTGGGAGTGGAATGCACCTACTTCACACCAAAAACCAAATCCCCTTGGAGAGATCTAGTCCAAATTCAATGGAGCAATTTTGACTAGTCAATACACTCGTACACTACGCTACCCTAATTAATTAAAATGACTCAAAGACTTTTAGTTTTTCTAAGTAGTTAGTAAACAATCTCGCCTTTTCTAATCAATTTTCTTGACCACATGTTATAGTCTTATTATAAACAAACCATGCATGTTGTATTAATTGTTATTAATTCTCCTTTTAATTAAAAAAATTTAAATAATACTACTTATTTAAAATCACCTGAATTCAAACAAAGCCATTTGTATATTCACGTGTAGTAATGGATATAAACATTGTGTAAATAATGTTATGTTAAAGGAGTGTTGAGTATATCGTTATGTTCATCATGCATTTAAGATATACCTTAGTATCTTGTATATCTATATCTTCATTATGCATTTGAAAGTAGACTAATGCAATTATTTTTAAATAAGATCAAGTTAATTATCTTACTAAATATGAGAGATTTCAAATATCTACATCATCTTAAAGTTATGGAGGAATGAATCAAAATAGTAATTATGAGAACAGCTCCTAAATATGTTTATATTATTATTATTATATTAAGGTGATGAGTGTGATGAGTTTGAGGCAGCACTTAGCATGTCCCCAAATGAGTGCTATAATTTGTATGGTAGTGGAGGGTTTGAGGGGTGCTTAAATAAAACTATGTACACCTAAATGAAAGAGATAATTATAGAGTAGTAGTACTTTTTTTTGGTCTTTAGCCGATATATTTCCAGGTTTTGCCTAAGACTAATCCTCCGAGGTATTGTCAGGCGCTCTTTATAGCGGGGACCTCTCATAAAAAGGTAGAGTAGTAGTACTAAAATAAGAGAAGTGAAAAAATAAAATAAAGGAAGAAGAGGCCAAGAAGAAGAAGAAGAAGAAATCAAAGATGGAGATGGGGCCACGTGCGAGGGACATGAGGCCGGCATGTGACCGGAAGACACGCGTGTGTGCGAGCGCACCTTTCATATCATTGAACCACAAAGCAAGTGCTTCATCCATGTGCATGATTGGGGGTTGGGGTACTTATACAAATCAATTATTTCCACTAATTATATATTATCTTCTATATTACCATCACATATAAAATTAAATACCTTTTTCTGTGTGGACAAAGATAACATTAAATACACAGTAATAATAATAAATGAGGTTTTGTAATTTTTAAAACCTCTATGTAATTTTATTAAATTTCAAGAAAGATTAATGTACTTTTTTTTTTTGGTTACAGAAGAGCACATTTGCACAATGTGCTGGGGAATAAAACCCATGACAATAAACCCTCCAGTTTCTATGATTAAAGGAGATGCCACTAAATTTATAGGTTATTGACAAGATTAATATACTTTATTTTATTATTATTGTTGTATGATCGCATGCATGTTCTAAGTTCATTTAGGTTTGATTAATAAGTTAAACGTGGAAAAAAAAGTTGTATATATATGTTTTGCAGGGTATAAATTGTATAAGCTACATGAATTTGACCGTACAAAGAATTGAATAATACTATTTATACATTAATTAAGTTTCTCTTATATTGATGTAATTGATAAAATTTGACTTGATCTAACAAAAATAATTAATTGAGTTTAATTAAGCTCAAATTATATCAACTATATCAGTGTAAATAAGTGTACATTTAATACTGTGTAAGTAACATTATACCAAAAACCCTAAAGAGAAGAGGATCGATGCCCGTGATAGTTTATAAGAGATAACAGCAGAGATTCTTATTCCAATTCCATAAGGTGCTGAACTTGGAAGCACATCATGTAAGTTTGCTTCCTTTATTCTGTGCCTGATGCCTCATGCCTGATCTGGTCGTGAAATCTTTGTGTAAAGATCACAGATATGAAAACGTTTTCCACCCAAACAGAGAATGGCCTTCCAAGATTTGCATGTCTACGTGCCATCTTGTCTCCTTTAATTTTATCTTTTTGTTTCATTTTTTCCCCTTTAATCGGATAGAGGGAGGTTCTATGGAAGATCTTCTGAATCATCATCTGACTTTGAAAAAATATTAATAAACAAAAAGGCATGCAAGTAGGGGAAGAGAAACACTTAAAGAACAAATTAAAGTCATGGATAGGATTTCCAGATTGATTTTTATCGTGAACTTTATATTATAATTGATTTTCATCATCTATGACTTTGCCATACTTTCGTGCTAAATATACTAATTTGGATAAGCATAAATAATAATTCATTTGTGTACTTGGTACAACTAGCTACACGCCTTGCAAAGAGGCCATTTTGTATGATTAACTAGGCAATGCAGCAATCACAAATATAAACAAAATGAATTATTGGGTCCTTATTTCTAAGATGACATTTATTAGATATATACAATTAAGCAGTTAAACCTCATCATTCTCTGCTAAATCTAATCTAATTATTTTCTTGAATAGTTAGTTTGTTAACATAGTGTTGGATCATGATTCATGCATGGATTTGAACTTCATATATATCCCAAAACTTTCATTATACAAATTAATTGTCAACAGATTACCAGCCACCCAAGTTTATCTAATTAAGGTGCATGGTTGAATAATATGAAAATATGTGCAAACAAAAAAAAAAGTGTGCATTCTACTCTGAATAATGCAAAACATTAAGAATATGTATTTTTTAATCAGTCATTATTAAGTTAATGACAAATCACTTCTAGGCTTATTCTAATAAGGGGTTAGACTTTTCACTTAAAATATCTTCTCAAAATCCCTCTTGTGAAAACACAAAGAGATGGGGAAAGAAAAAGAAAAAATGTTAGTTTAATTATTTTTTGTGTCAATTACATTAGTTTAATCTGATAGCAAAGCTAGGTAAATTGACTAACAAAATATACTTTGACAAACTATTTACCAAAATAGAGTACCGTGCAAATTATATATTTACTAAAATTGTGCACTTTTAATTACAAAATAACATGATATATTCTTTTGCGTGCCTATCAATGATTTAATCAAAATTACTCTAAATTAGTAAATAATTTTCAAACTACAAATTTACATAAATACTTTGCAAAACTGTATTTTTTTTGGTCATTTTATTTACAATAAAAATTGTGAACCAATATGACCTTTGGACTATCATTTATATTAACTTTCATATTTTTATCAATTATATATGCTGTCTGATTGCTTCATCACATCAATATAATCAGCATCAACTCCATTTCGCAAACTATAATAAAGAGGGGACATTAGGCAATCCTTATCAAATATATCTTATTGCTACAATTAATTTGATAAGAAAATTACATGTTAAACATAATTCATGCATAATGATGATCCATCAACGAATGTGTAGCAGTATATAAGTATGAAACACGTGTCTTATCACAATTGATTTATTACACCATTAATTAGATGATTTTTCTGAACATTTTTTGCTTAATTTTTTTAAAAATTAATCTACATAATAATCACACAAATAAACTGTTACTTAAGGGGCTATTATAATATATACTATAATAATATTAGAACATTAGGGAAAATATTACGACATCTTTTGATTTCCTGATTTAATATTGAGGAAACCTCATTCAACGGTCGATATTCATATAATTAAGTTGGCTAAGTGCATAATATGGTTTTGATTCAGCAAATAAAGGCGATTTTGTTGATTGATGATGATGAGAATTTTCCATTTTAATTTTGCGAGGAAGAGAAGAATTTTCAAATCAGATAATCTTTGACATTTCTTTCTCAAACGAAGAAAAATATAAAGTAATAGTATGATTGGTTAGAGGAAATTTAAGATTCTAATAAATCATATCTTCTGAAAATGGGAAAGAATCAAGATAGGCAACTTGATTGGAAAGAATCACTAAGTACTTTTCAATCAAGGAATAAAAATTTAGAATTGCAATATTTTTATTAAACACACATGACGAGACCACTAGAACTAATGGTAAAATTAATTTTTTTGGTAAATAAATGGGACTAAGCTCGTGGTAGAATTGATTCTACAAATAATTTACAAGGGAATAATTGATTTTGAAAAAAGTAATTTATTAAAAATTCTCTGAAGTTGATTATTCAAAAATTAATTTTAGTGTACCAGAGAGTAAAGAATAATTTTGTGATTATGAAACAATAAATATTATAATTTATAGAGACAATAAATAAAAAATAGATTATCTCAAAATTAATTCTAAAAGTTTTTTGAAACATGCTTGAGTTCTTTTTTTTGTTTGTTTGTTTTAATAGTAAGAAAATTTTTAAATAAACTTTTATACATCGAGACTAAGTCTCTTTCTAAGCGATTTTAACGGTACACATTTCACATTAGCCTTATGTATTTAGGAAAATCTAAAAAAATATTTCCTTGCCAGGATGTTTAAGTTCTATATTTAAGGGTACAATTCATTAATTTATACTAAAAATATATAAATTAATTTAGAATTTTATTTAAGAATTTCAAAATTAAAATAAGAAAAAAAAGTAAATTAATTTACGTGTGAATTGTCAATGGAAGTACAGTAACCGATGATTATTGGGCGCGTTGCTTGGTGACAACCCATTCATCCATTGGTCCGTTCCTCAAACTTTGGAGGCTATTAGTATTAGTCCTGTGCATTCCTTTAGAAAGTTAGAAACACGTGCTTATATTAGTCCAATGTTACCTTAACCACTGCGTAGTTTAGTACGTGCCCCACTCATCCCCTTCTCCACGAACACTGTTTCGCTAACATGCGCCGTTGGCTCCTTCACAGTTCATATCGGCTGCCCCCCTCTTCGATTTTTAGGAACTTTCTTTTTAAGTACTAGAAAATAGTGTTTTTGAGAGAAACCAAAATCGGAAATTTAGAGCTTGGTGAGGAGAGAGAAAGGGATAAAGAGACGGATAGTGACAGAGACAAAGGGAAAGAGGGTCTGCGTTTTTTGGGTACTTTTTGAAGTTGCAGGTTTTGGAGCATCGTGTCGGGGGGTTCTGATTTTGGAGGGATTATTTTTTCTTTTCCGGGTCGAATTTTTTATGGGCAAAGAATTATGATAATAAATTTATTCGTTTCCTAAGTTAGAGAGGATCAAAGAGGGTGTGTGCAAGATCTCTGGTGTGTGTATATATATATTTATATATTGTGTATATATATACCGTTGCTGGGTAATACACAAGCCTCTACCTTGAGAGAACCGAGAAAACTTTGGTGTAGCAGATCACGAATCCTCAGGAGCTGCAATGGGTAGGTGATATTTTCCTGTTTAGTTTCTCGTGCTCTGTTCTTTGATTTCTGTTTTCTTCTGGGTTCTGTTAATCTCTGTTCGCTTTTGGGGTGAGCCGTCTTCTGTGTGGTTTTTGTTTGTTTGTTTGTGTCCTTCCTCTGTTTGTGTTATGTTCGCAATTAGGAAACTGGGTTCATGGGGTTTCTTCCGGGCATGGTTTCTCGGCCTTGTTCGTGAAAATTCGTTGGTTTTCATTGTTTGTAATCTGAACTAGCCAATTGGTTTTGGCTTCTCTGGGTTTCTGTTCCTCGGATTTGGTGTGGCTATTGTGGCTTTTTATTTCTGGCAGGAGGCGTTTTCAATCCAGAGGAATAGTGGGTTGGTTGGTCCTATCTGTGTGCTTGATTCTCTCTCTCTCTCTGTGGTGGCTCACTCTCTTCCTCTCTTCTGTGTTGAATTAGTTCTTGGATTCCATTGGTCTAATGGGTTCTGTTCTTTGATTCTTTCTTTTTAGCATATTAACAGCTAAGCATACCACAAGACTTACTCGTACACACACGCTTTTCTGCTCTGGCTTGCTTTCTTACGCGGTTATTCTGGTGTCTTTCAGCTCTTTACAATTGGCCACTTCTCTTTTTACCCCCTTATGTTCTCTCTCTCCCTTGGCTGTAATATTCTCTCTTTTGGAATTGGCCAGTTCTTTCTTCCAGTAACTTTTTGTTTTCATTGGCTATGGAGGTTCTGTTTACATGTTTTCTCCTCTGATTGGTTGTTTTCTTCTCTTAGCTTTTATTTCAGAGGTCAACATGAGTTTCTCTCACTACATGGATGATGAATATGAGAAACTCTTCAGAAGAATGAACCCACCTAGGTACGATTTGTTTCTTCCTATTTGATGAAAGAAACCGTCCCTTTAATTTGAATGATTCCGTCCTCACAGCCTTCTCCACTTGTCATGTTAGGGTTGTAATTGATAATGAAGCCTGCAAGAATGCCTCAGTCATAAGGGTATGGCTATTTCACTTTCTTCTTCTTCTTCTTCTTCTTCTTCTCTTTGCCCTCTCCAATTATTACCGCTTTGATTCTTAAGTTTTGCCTAGCTAAAAGTTATATCTTTTCTGCAGGTTGATAGTGCAAACAAGCTTGGAATACTTCTTGAAGTTGTACAAATTCTCACTGATCTAGACCTTATCATAACCAAGGCTTACATATCTTCTGATGGTGGATGGTTCATGGATGGTAATATTTTTTTTTGTGTTTGAATCAATTTCTTAAACGCTTTCTCGTTTAACATAATATACCGTTATACCCATTATCTTTGGGGAAAAAAAGTTGATTTTTTTTTTGGTTCTACCAGTTTTTAATGTCACTGACCAAGAAGGAAATAAGGTGACAGACGAAGCTATTCTGGATTATATTCGAAAGGTTGGTCTCATTTGGTGTTCTTAGACCTCTTCTCTGCTTTTATGCACATACGCACTGGCTAATGGTTGCTTTGTTTTATTTTTAGTCTCTTGGGCCAGAATCTTGCTTTACATCTCCCATGAGATCCGTTGGGGTCAAGCAATCAATGGACCACACAGCAATAGAACTATTGGGACGTGATAGGCCAGGATTACTTTCAGAAGTGAGCGCCGTTTTAACCAATCTCAAGTGCAATATAGTAAATGCAGAGGTCTGGACGCACAATAGGCGTGCTGCGGCTGTGATGCAAGTAAACGATGAAGAAACAGGATCTGCTATCATTGACCCTGAGAGGCTATCTCTAATTAAGGAGCTTTTGTGCAATGTGCTTGGTGGTGGCAAGAAAAGCAGGGGAGCTAGGACTGTAATCACTGATGAAGTCACTCATACTGATAGAAGGCTTCACCAGATGATGTTTGCTGATAGGGATTACGAGCGTGCTCATGATGATGACTTTGATGAGAAGCAGAAACCAAATGTGAATGTTGTTAATTGGTTTGACAAAGATTACTCAGTAGTTACTATCCAATCTAAGGATAGGCCGAAGCTTCTCTTCGACACAGTTTGCACTTTGACAGACATGCAGTATGTGGTTTTTCATGCAAACATCGATGCTGAGGGGCCAGAAGCTTATCAGGTATCTTTTACTCTTTCTGCTCGTAACACAGACTTATGTCTTTTGTATTATTACTATTTTGTGAGCTTGAATGGTCTCCTAAGGACTCTAGCTTATTTGTTTTTGTATGTATTTGTAGGAATATTATATCAGGCATATAGATGGTTCCCCTGTAAAATCAGAGGCAGAAAGACAAAGAGTGATACATTGTCTTGAAGCTGCAATCGAGAGAAGAGTATCCGAGGTGAGGGACTTTATATGACTGAATCTGTTTCTGTGTTACCTTCTTGAGTAGTTCAGCAACTTGTCCATGGAACTCGTGCTTTGAATTGTTATGCTTTCATAATATATTATTTAGGATACTTTTCTAGAAATTGTGATTTATGCTGTCTATTTATATTTTAATTTTTTTATAAACTTACTAATTGTGACCTAGGTCTAGACTCTAGAATGAAATTACTGGTGGTGGACTTATCTGCATTTGTCATGTCCTACTGTCATGAAGTGAAATCATCCTAAACAATTTTCTTTCATTTGTCAAACAGTTAACTTACATTGAATAAGAGTCACAATTTTGATGGCTTAACAGAACGTATATGAACAAATTGTTTATTAAGCCTTTGTTCTTGACAACTTGTTCTATTGTCCTGTGCTGTTTGATTCTGCCAAAATTTAGTTCTTTATTGGATAAGTCCACCCCTTAAATAGTCTTTCTGCATTATTTATACAAATGCCAGTTAGGCATCTTTGTTTTGTTTATCTGCTTCTTTGTTAGTCTGAATAAGTAAATAGACTACTAATTTGTTCCTTCCTCATTCAGGGTTTGAAACTAGAACTCTGCACCACTGACAGAGTTGGATTACTATCCAATGTCACACGAATCTTCCGGGAGAACAGCCTCACCGTTACCAGGGCGGAAGTCACCACCAAAGGCGGCAAAGCTGTTAATACATTCTATGTTCGCGGTACTTCTGGTTGTCCTGTTGATTCCAGAACCATAGAATCCATTCGCCAAACAATTGGTAACACTATTCTTAAAGTAAAAGGAAGTGTTGAAGAGTTGAAACCTGCTTCTCAGGATTCTCCAACCAGATTCCTCTTTGGTGGTCTTTTTAAGTCGAGATCCTTTGTTAACTTTGGCTTGGTTAGGTATTCTTGAGAAAGTGATCATATATTTCTCCCTTCTTGTACAGTGAAAGCTGAAGCTACAAACTTCACTAGACATATCACATATCCACCCTTAGAGGAAGTGTGACCTAGTTTAGAGAAAAAGAAAAGTAGGAACACTATCATCTCTCAAAAGCATGAAGCGTAGAGAAAGTGCACTGTAAATTCCCCACAATTTCCCCCTACTTTAGCTTTAGTTTGTCATTTTGCCTCCAATTATGAGTTGGAGTGATGAAAGCTAAGAAAGGAGAACCTCATCATGTAATGCTCTTGAAACAGTCTGTTTCAAGCGCCACCATTTGTATATAAAAATTTCATCATTTTGCTTTCTCAAATATTTGCATACCATGTTATATCCGAGTTCTTCTGTTTGCAAACTACCTTACTTCTCATTTGCACTAGTGTCTACATCTCGCGCTCTTCAATTAAGATGGCGACACCTACGTTAATATATACTCTAATAGTGTATAACATTATTCCTTATATAGCGTCTCATTCTTGCATTCTTTTTTTGGTCTTATCTGCTATTCTTGAAAGCTTTCTCTTTCGTCTTATTTGCTTTTCTAGAAATAGGGTTTGACGAAATCTTGGTTTGATATCATAAATTTGGACTCAAAAGATTCTTGAAAATGGACAAGAGATGGAAATTAGAGGGAAAGATGGTTGTATTGCGTCAGAAAGTTACCAAATGAATATATAATATAATTTTTCTTTGCCTTTTCTCACTACATTATTGGTGGATGAAATTTCCAAGCCTTTACCAAGCTATATCTTCCTTATATATGTCTTGTTGGACAGGCAAACGGAAGTGGCTGCTTACTTTTCCAATAGTCACAGCTATAGTAATATACAAGTCTATTTATCACCATCGCTATCCGAAGGAGACTGGCACTTCAGATGGGTTTGGTTAGAGAAAGAGTAACTTTATTTTTTCACATTTTTTATTATTGTTGTAAGCTTTAGTTAAATTTAAATTCAGAGAACTGTTATTTTTATACTTAATTTTATTTAATATCTAAATATAATATAAATTAATTGAGAATAATTTAATTTATGTTATATTTAAACATTAAATAAAATGCAGTATTAATAAAATAAAGTGTAGATTTATCGCTTATAATTTTAATTTAATTTACTGAAATATTGTCTTTGGATGAGTCAAATTTTACGGAATGAGTGGGTAGTGAATCCAATAAGGGGGAAGAAATTGTGAGAGGAATCTGAATTCCCATGATTCCATTTGAATGAATAAAAGAGTTTGTTTTGAGGACCAATAAGAGGCAATGGCAATTTTGTCCCATTATTTTGTTGCTCCATTTGAAATGGTCCACGCCTGATACTTGTAGTCCAATCCACACCAATTTTGAATTATTCCCTTTGACCAAACAGTGAGAGTGGCTCCAACTTTACAGAGAAAAGGCACAACCAAAAATGTGGAAAGGGAGCAAAAGCTAAATGCGTTTTCTTTTTCTGATTTTTGGTAGCTCACACCCAATAATTCTCTATCCTCTTTCACACATATCATTGGCACATCATTATCGGTTAGTGTGTAATGGGGTTTTGCCACGTGGTACCTTTATTCGATTCAAGCATTGCCACCTCACCTCAGGTGGTGACCAAGATTGGATAAGCAGCTAATTAATGAGCTACATAATTGCCATTCCTTTAACTTTGTAGATAATTGGTAAGTGGTTGTCATTAGTCACCTATTAGTTTTTACTTTTTACTTTTTATATATCCGGAAAAAAAAGAAAAACTACTTTTTATATGGTAAAAAAAGTGTTCCTTTTTTATTTTTTTTTAATAGGTAACTTTTGGTGCTTGAAAATTGAATGTGTCATCTATTTTAATCAGTTGAGTTTTGTTTAGCATTATTCTCAAATCTCAATGGCTTAGAATTGAATCTTATCTTCACTAAACATTTGGAATTTAAAGAAGAGAAGATATCTCATAATGTGTAGTCGATGCTGAAAGTTCAGAACTTCTAAAAATGGAAGATAAAATTAGAAATTATGTATATATATATTTCAACAATTAAGTTGCACTTTAAACCCAATGCTTTTATATGCTGATGAACTGATTTATACCAAGAAATTAGGGGGAGAAAAGGATACTATAGTAATTTGCATGTGTATGTCAAACCAAAAAAGAGAAGGTGATTTTGTCCAAGAACTCAATAATACAAATCCTCTATAATTAAGTGTGTGCTTGGTAGCAGAAAAAAATGGAAAGAATAAAGAATTAATGAATAAAAATGGAGAATGCATCTAAATCTAATTTTGTACTTGACTCCCATTTTTNGAAAGAATAAAGAATTAATGAATAAAAATGGAGAATGCATCTAAATCTAATTATGTACTTGACTCCCATTTTCTTTCCTTCTCCCATTTTTACTCTTGCCTAGTGCACCATTAAACTCCGCTATGCTTCTCTCTTATTGCAGGATTTTTCTATATAAACATTGCCTTTTTATTTTCCTTTTGTTGCATGTTTTATTTCTTTTAGAAGATGTTGTCTTTCATGAGATTAACTTGGAAAATTTTCAATTCTATGCCATGCCCATGACCTAAAATTTGACTCACAAAAAGATTTGTTGTGCCTCTCCTTGTAAGTGAGCTAATTGCTTTTAAAACCCTATGCTTCAATCTGAATATGTGTTTCTAGTGGCTTCCAACTCTCTATCTCTTGGATTTCACTTTTGTTGATGACCAACATTGAGGGACCTGCACAGGAGGAAGAAGTACAGTTAGGAAAAGTTGTACCCAGAGATTCAGCGCCTCCTTTAACGCTCAAGTCAGTGTTGTCAAAAGGAAGAAAGTAAGTTAGATATATAAAAAAAAGAGTGTTGAGAGAGACCTAACTCTAGCAACGACAACTTTACATACTTACCATTTCAGATGCATTAACATGTAAATCTTATCATCCACTGTTTAGTCAAGAACTTAACCATCTATTTTAAATTACAAGTTCATGCACCTTGCAAGGTCAAGAACCAGAGAAATAAACAGAACTGCTCCGAGTTATAGAAATATCCATTGTTTTTGTATTTTCTGTTTTAGACTAGTCATCAGTCAATGCCCTTTCCATGTCTCATGAGCATAGGAAAATGAACAATAAACAAAGAGAAAAAAATTCAAACAAAATAATGTTAAAAAAGAGTAAAATATCAGATATGTCATGTAGTTCAAGTTGAACTGAATCAGCTATAGGTTGGCATGACAATCATAACCAAATCATGACCTAAATTTTGAGCTATCATATTGTAAGCTCTGACTGTGCAATGTTATTAAGCTTCATTTTAAGTGGCTTGTTTACTTGACAATGGCCATAACTTTTGCTGCCAAATCTTATAAAAATGGTTGTGTCATGTTACCCACTTTCTAGAAGTTAATGGGAGAAAAACAATGCAGTGAGAAATGGATAATTATTAAGAGTGATCATGTGCTTTCTCTGTGTGTCACTGTCACTGAAAACTTGGGGGGATATTTTAAAAATGTGTGCATTTGATTCTTCCCTCACATGAATCAGAAATGGGCAAATGGTAGTTTCTTACAGCAACAGCAATCTCCATACCTTTTCCTCACATGGAAGGGTTCCTCTTATAGAGAAATAGATATTACATGATAGTATTAATTAATCAATTTAGATTATGTAATTAACTTGTGATCTGAAACTTGAATATGACATGCTGGTCTACCATTGGCCAACCATTGAAGGCAAGGTAGCCATTGACAATCTTGGAAATTCCTAAATGAGCCAGAATGAGTTACAACACACATTGAAGGCAAGGCAGCCATTCAATGATTTAAAAAAAAAATGCAAACTTGAGTTCACAACGGTCCATAATTGTCTTATGTGTCAAAAAATTTAACTGGGACAAGATGAACTAAGATTCATTATGAGAAAAATTACTGTATATATCATTACTCTTACTTATATCATCTTTGAATATTCGATTATTCTTATTGTTGGTCGTCTCTAAATCTATTTTCATATTCTATTATTGGTCTCATTGAGATAGTCATAGCTAAGTGCATAAAGAGATCCAAAAAAAAGAAAGTGCTGAGAGAAGGAAGCAATAAGCATGGAGGAATCTGGGGTTGAGTTTCCTGGTTTTCAGACAAGCAGTCACAGGGATGAGTTTGTATTCAAAAGGCCTATGAGTAGGCTACAAAAGCGAGCTCCATGTCCACTTCAGATAAAGCCTAATGTGTCTTCTGCTTGCAATGTCTCAAATAGCTCAATGGGGGTCTGTTCATCTTCCTCTTCTTCCACTTCATCTTCATTGAACTCATTCTTCAACAACAAAGATCCCATTCCTCTACTTTCTCCTCTTGTGGTGTTTGAATCAAAATGTATCAGAGAAGAAAACACTGCAAAATCCCATTGAAATCTGTATGTTGTATAATTCTATGATGTGGGTTTGTGATGTTATAAACTTTTGTATCATATCTTGTAATGTAAATTAACTAAATTTGTTTCTGTGTCTTATAATAAAATTATGCAGTATAAAGGTGATGCTTTTTTCGATGTTTAGATTCACATTTTTTCTTTTCGCAGATTGCAATGTGTTCTTCAGATCCACTAATGAGGGTTGAGTCATAGCCATTACTTGAGTAAAATTTGTTCTCCTCCTCATTAATGTCATCTCTTTCTGCAAATTGTAGCCACACGTTCTTGCTGAATAGTTAAAGTTGAGTCATTATTCATAGTTCTAGCGTTTCCCAAAAGCTTGGCAACAAATTAAATTTCATTACAAGTGCAATGTGTTGTTAGAACTAAGAGGGACCAAAATTGCTGATTCTATAGGAAACTACACATGGAAATAATAAAGGTAGAAACTAGAAAAAGAAGACTCATACTTGCAATTGTCACATTGGAATCCCCTTTTGGATTTGATCTTGTTCCACTTCAGTTGCATGCAGTAATGGGGAGAAGAGTCAATTCTAAAACTGGCTGATTCAAAGTGTGGTAGATGATAAGTATCATGTAATCTATGCATAGATTAGTTCAAGATTAACAAATCAATAAGTATCACGTAATCTAATCATATGAAAACTCAGATGTAAATAAGCAAAATAACCAAAGAGATGTGTCAAGAATGTAATCTAACAATAAGATTAATCACTTTTTTATAATCTCAAATGTGCTTATTCATGTGTGAATGGTAAGGAATTAATGAAGTTAATTTTTCTTCCAAAGGAATATGATACTTGCACACAGTTTCTTTTACACAATTTTTATGTATAGTCAAGATTTGATAGAGGCTAGTGCAAGGTGTTTTCTAAATCTTAGCCGCACACTTGAGCACTTGCAAAAGTAATATAAAAGAAAGTGGGCAAGTAACACTACTCTTCTCCAAATTCACAAATTGTTAAGCTGATATTCAGTCCCAAAGAAAAAAATTAAAAAACCCATAACAATATATTTACTTATTTTATTTTCTGATGAAAAGAGGAGTCTCTCAAAGATTTGCCAATGTTTATGTGTGAGAGTATGAACATGTGAAGGCCCAAAGAATTGGGTCAACATTTCTTGAATGATGAAAGTTGATGGCAAGTCAATTACTTTTTTTTTTTTTTTTTCTAATGAAAATGAAGTCCATTAGTTGATTAGAAGAAAAAATAGTCCATTAGTTAGATTGACTATATGTTTTTTTTATTTTGGGCTTTTTTTTGGGCTTACCAAATGGGTTACCCTAACCCAATGCTGTCTCACCAAAGACAAAAAAAAAAAAAAGAGACACATGAATACATTATGTCTTGGTTTGGCAGCATATATTAGACTTGATTGTAATTTTGGTCTTTCTATTTTAACAATTAAAATTTTTTGGTCCTCCTTATTTAAAAATGAACTATTGAGTACAACTATATTCATAAAATGTACAATTTTAATCATTTTGTCTTAAGTCAAAATTGTTAGGTTTATTTTAAGGTGTAAAGTTCTCTGATTCATAATCTCACCGTTCAGATTGAAGAGCTATGTCTTGTGAACCTCTCCACTAAATTTTAGCTTGATCTAATGGTAAATGAGTCTAAATCTTTGGTTGGATAAATTTTTTTTTTGTTGTTGAAAAATAGTTAGACAAAAAGCAAACAAGGAGAATGTGAAGCTTCCTTTTCTTTTCCTTTTTGTGCCTTTGCACTCTCCGCGTCCCGAGAAAGATCCAAGTAATACCTCAACACTTTCAACAAAATTGCATAGTTCAGAAAATTTGCTTAACACCTTTCTCGTCGAAATTTCTTGTCCTAAATCACCATGTCAACTATCAAATTTTACTAATTAAATAATTTATAATTAAATTATAGTGAAATCGTTGTTAAAATTTGTTAATTCTATGTTTGAATATAAAATTATAATTACTCATATTTTTCTTTTGCGTTCCATTATTGTTTGAAACAGGCCATTTTATATACCAACTATAGATCTATTGTCCAAAGTAATGTTATTTTATCCAACGTATTTTAATGAGCCTCATACTAATAAAGAGAATACAAATTTTATTCTAAAATTATATCATAAAAAATAAGTAAATCTAAATTTAAATAAAACAGATAAAATTATTTAGGTATTTGTCATCAAAATATTCAATTATCTATATTTTACAGCTCATATGAGTCATATAACACCACTAATATTTGTGTAATTGCTCATTTTTGTTTTCCTACTCAAGTTGCTCATACTGCAATTTCATAATAAGCTTCACTAAAGCTAAAAATACAAGTAACTTTTATCTAGAATCTATGTTTTTTCGGAGTAGGTTAAATTTTAAGATTTCAATCTTGAGAGTAGATTTTAGAGAGAAAATTACATTTTTATAGTAAATAATGAGAGAATCAATAGAATAAATTTTAAAAAATTTATAAATACTCATTTAGACACATATTTTATCACAATTTTAACTGTTAATTTTGTCATTATTCGTATTCTCTTGCGTTTTATTATTTATCAAAATTGGTTAAAATTTGTCTTAATCAAAACGGTCCGTGTCCCAGATCGCCTGTATCCAACAACAACAACACACGATTGGGCGTACTCCGCAAGCCAATCACCTAAACGGCACTAACGATTTTCGTTTCTTCTTCTTGGTTGACTTTTTTTTTTTTTTTTNTTTTTTTTTTTTTTCATTGTTTATTTATTGAAATTTTATATTATAAAGACAAATTATTTATTCTTGTTTTTCCTCTCTTTAGTGACGCCCTCTCTTGCCGTAGTTGGGTTCTGAGCTTCTGCTGTTCTTGTTTTGGTTTTCTCTGTCTCCAAGTATTTTTCATTTGCTTCCTCGTTTCCTCTCTTTCAATTTCCGAAGGACCCAGAGGTTTTTGAGGGAAGATCAAAAGGGAAATTCGTCTTTTTATGGAGGTAGGGTTCAATTCTGGATGCTTCATATTCTATCACGTTTGTTCTGCACTTTTGAATTTCTGATGTCCAAACGATTCAATTTGACGGTTACGGTCTCGATGTTGAATGTGGGCATGGTGGAATTCATTGAATTTGATGCATGCTTGAGTTGGGTTTTAGTTTTCTATTAGTTTTTCGTCTAATTAGGGTTCGATTGTTTCATTCAATCAAAAAAGCGTTTCCTTTTGTGCTACTTGGAGCAAACCTTTGTGGCATTCTATATGGGTCGGAAATTTATCCATGTAGAATTTGAATTTCTGGTTTTTTCTGTTAAGGGTCGTTGATGGGTATTTGATGGTGTGTTTCATTAAATTTGAGAAAGCTTTTAGCTCATTGAAGAAGGAGAATGAATTAACATGGGAAGTTATTTGCTTGATGTAGGTGCTGTTTTCTATTCTGTGAGAATTCGGGTTGGTTGTTTCTTATTTCCTAAGGTGATTCTATTGGCCTACTGTTGAATTTAGTGGGAGATTTCTGGATACACTTTTTGTTCTGATGCTCCGTTGCTTTAGAGAAGGTATTTCAGCACTTGCTTAAACTCACTATATCATTTATCTTACTAGGGTATAAATTTTGCAGCCACACCAACACTGTTGATGAAAAATTACTATCTGTATCATTTTCAGTCTGTCACTAGTCTCTACCAATATAACATTATTACTAGGACCATTAATGCTATAGATTTTCTGATAAATTATGCTCTTCCATTAGATTAGTTTTATTTCTATCTTCTTAACAGAAATTTTTTCTTTTCGGCTCAGGATTATTATTGCCGACTTACTCTATTGCATGCATGCATTGTGTAAAAATTAAAAATAAATAAAATGCTATGACCACCTTATACTCATACTTTATTGTTTTAGCGAACATGCCATGTGTTTTGTTTGTGTGCATTTGGCAATTCAAGTTAGGAGCATTAAATAGGGTTGGAAAGAGACCAGCATTTGCAGAGAGAAGATATTTTTGAATGGAAATACAGTGCAAGACCTGTGGAGGGAAATATATCTCCAGATAGGGCTATTTGGTGCCTAAGTCTGAGTTCCTTGCGTGAAGCTGCCAACTACCCTGAGTGCTTAAGTCTGCCTAGTGTTTTGAAAACCCTGATGTTCACTAACTGGCAATGGTTGGCAAAGAGCACCTAATATTGGTCTCTAGTAGTGGTTAGGTGAAGCCACACAGTTAGTGGGTGGGGTATGGTGGTTGTCTAGTGTGTGACTCTTTCGATTTCTTACAAGTAATTTCTTTTTAGTGGGCTGAATTTCAATATGCTTCTCTGGTCTTAGTTTTTTACACTGGTGAAGTTCTTTTGCTGAATTATTATGTTTATGTGATTCCCCATATGCAGAGATAAATGATAGGAAAACGAGTCTCAAGTGAGCGTTTTCAACCCCAGATGTGTTCTGGAAAGAAAACACCCAAGACTGGTCATGTGAAAAGGAATTGCAAAAATGTTGTTTACATTGACATTGACATCGACAGTGATCAAGTAGATGATGTGGTAATTATAGATTATCCTGAGTTCATGCAACAGAAGTCGCATGGCTCCAGCGGAAAACGTCCACTTCAGAGTGTTATCAGCATTGATGATGACGACAGCGATGACTTTCCTGGAACCATTGCTGAAGGTGGTGGGGAATTGGATAGTGATGCCTCCTCAAGCAAAGTACATTTTCCTGCCTCTACTTCAGATTGTCATGTTGTCCATGAAAAAAGTTCTTCATCTAACTCACCAAAATGTGAACAAACATGCTCTGCAAAAGCTTCTCAGAAAAACCGTTATGGTTTAAATAATGAGTCTGAAAGTGGGTCATCTGACAGTGATTGTTCTGATTGTGAACTTATGGAAGCTCGTGAACAGTGGGAAAAGGCTTCGGTTAAGAGAAAACGTCATGTATTTAATGGTCAAGCTGGTTTTGATCAGCATGCCAGTTCTTCTGGTTTCCCTAGTAATATTTACACCAATATTGAAGTGGAAAATAGGACAGAAAAGCATTCAGGAAGTTCTGTCTGTTATGGTCCCAGCAAAGGAAAATATGTGAAGGAGAATCTATCTTCTTTCTCTGTTACAGGTGATGGCAAAATAAATGGGACCGACTACAATCTTGGGACAGATAATCCTGATCAGAAAGTTGACCAAGAGAGATTCAAAATGTTTAGATCTGGTTCTACAGAGGAATTACCATCCGTGCATCAGAATTTCTATTCTCAGCATGGAGACAACACAAGAAGAGAAGACTTTCCTCCTTCCACCAAAGATAAAAGTTATAACTTTGCTAGCGGTCTTTTTGGTTCTTCAAGTTTCAAGAAGGAAATGGGTGATAAAGATTCTAAATTTATGAGTTCAAGCAAAGAAGAAAATGAAAGACAAGTTGATAATGATAGATCTGCATCAAGGTATAAGGATGAAAACTTTTCAGAAGCTCGTTCTAATTCTGCCTCTTTCGATGAAAGACATGTTAATTATGATGGGGTTGTGTCTCAACAATCTTGTGATAGGCAGCTTAATTCTGGTCTGAGGGCTGAGGAAAAAATTGGACTTGCTCCTGAAGATTCTTTATTCTGTAACCATCGGCTACAAGGCAACTTAAGAGCCTGCAATTGTTCTGAAGCAGAAGTAACAGCTGATTCAGAAGTAATTTCAGCTCCTGATGATTCCCAAGACAAGCAAGACAGATCTTGTTTGGTGGAAAATGAGAAACCATCTGATATAGGTGATGCCGTACATGCTCAAGATGGTGGCATTTCTGCCAGAGATATAATAGGTGAGAGAGAAAAGCTTAAGGAGACGGATGAATATAAGCGAGCCATAGAAGAAGAATGGGCGTCCAGGCAGCGACAATTGCAAATTCAGGTTTTGCACATATGCCATCATATTGATATATTGTTGCAGTGTTTATGTATACTCTTACATTTCTTTGTGCTTCACTTATGCATTCAGTGGTCTAAAAGTTTATGAGGGACCAATTGGTCATGTGGCGTGTCATGTCATATCAGTGCCTATGGAGTCTACCTTGATATAAACAAATTGCTTTTACATATTGGTCTTTGCATATGTAGTTGCATCATGCATGGTTTTGCATGTTGCTTTTTCTTGGATTGCTTTTATTTTTCAGTAGCTTGCCTTGAGCTGTGCCCACAGAATCTCATTTAAATCAATAATGTCATTATGTAAGTTAATTAATTCTTTGAACTCAGATTAGGCTTACTTGTGCCTTTACAGGCAGAGGAGGTGCACAAGTTGCGGAAAAGAAAAAAGGATGAAAAACGCTTGTTGGAGATGCAAAGAAGGCAAAAAGAACGTATTGAAGAAGTGAGAGAGACACAGAAGAAGGTTGGAATTATGCTTTTTACTTTTACTAAAATTGTTTCTTATGATAATTTGCCTTAATCTATATTTTATTATCATTTGTTTATGTAATTTTTTTTTCTTTCCTTTTTATCATTTTGGCCTTTTGAAAATATGTTCTCATGGTTATCATTGATATCATTTAGTCATGGAATATTCTCAATATAAGTTATGCCAAATTCAGGATGAAGAAAATATGAACATGAAAGAGCAACTGCGAGTCGAAATAAGGAAGGGGCTTAATAGACTGGAGATGACATGCTTTGACATGGCCTCATTGCTTCGTGGCTTAGGAATACAAGTAGGAGGAGGCTTTAATCCCTTACCAAAAGAGGTAAGTAATGTTTGTTTCTGTCTTTGCTTACCTGTAGTTTTTAATAATATATAATTTTCTACCTCACTCTATTTTAGATTCTGCATGGTGTTTTTTAAAATCTTCATTTTTCCTTGGTTACAAACATACATATTTTAGAACTCAGTTACCTAAACCTCTTGTTGAATTTTTAGATCATGGTAATTATCTTATAATGTGAAGTCCTATTCCTCCAAAAAAAATTTCTTAAAAAAATCCAAGAGGGGAAAAAAGGAACTACAGACATGGGAATTTCATTTGCATTTTAGAAGTCATTTGTCAAACACGTGAGGTCTCAGTTATGTTAACGTAGATCTTTTAACATCATGGGCATTCCCTTCACAAGGCAAGTGGTCAAGTTTTGTACTATTTTGTGTTTGATTCAAGTATTTAACCCTATGGTCATTTCAGGTGCACGCAGCTTATAAACGGGCCTTGCTTAAGTTTCATCCAGATCGGGCATCAAAAACTGACATTCGTGAGCAGGTTGAAGCTGAAGAGAAGTTTAAGCTTATCTCTCGCATGAAGGAGAAGTTTTTGTTAACTTCATGTTACTGAATGCTAACAACTGACAGGGTATGGTTGGTGGCATTTTAGTTGAGGTGCCTTTGCTTCATGGGTTCTTATTTTTTATTTTTTAAAATCGTTGTAGCCCCCCCTCTTCTGCTTTTTTATTTCTGCCAAATTTTATAGAAGGCTGTTAGAAGAATAGACGAGAATATGTAAAGCAGTTATATTGCCTATAAAATTCCAATTGGGCAATGCGCCAAATGGCCATTGGTTACAAGTTTATATACAATATGTTTTTGGTAGTAGGTCTACACACATACTTGTGAGGCACCTTGTGGAGCTAGAGGCCGGGGATGATAGACCAAATGAAACTATCTCACAGCCTGTGTTAGGTGTTTGCAAATGAACAGGCTGTTGTCTTCAAAATAAAGATCTTACAATGTGTGACAAGCTTCTGTTCCAACTATATTTTGCCTTTGTTTTTCTCAATAATATTCATCTGGCTATATGTTCCACATGAAAATTTTGTAGCTAAAATTTCAGTTGGAGTAACTAGTATAATTGGTAGGGAAGATATGGATTGATACATGAGGAGCATGCCCAGATCAGAAATCTTTCCCAAGGATGCTTGATAAACAGTACCTTTGGTGATCCTTTCCAGATTCCAACTTCAATTAACAGTAGCAAATTAAAAAAAAAACCATATCATCCTAAAAATTGCCCTGTTGAAAATTAATCTTAAATATGAGTTGCTGACATGCTGGGGCTGAGAATCAGGCAATTTACTTGTAGTTTATACTTGATATAGAATTTCATGTTATTCTGATCCACAGTAAGTTCCATTAAGGCAAATCCCATTTCCTTGACAAGATTAGCAGTTATGACGGCAATATTATTTTGACTGAAATGAGGTTAGGAAAGCAGTCATATGTAGAGATTCCTCATTCGTGATGGAAACCTTTAAGGATCCCAAATTCTGGTCCTGCTTCATATATTAAATTAATAATATTAGGAGTCAAGTTTCAACAAAAATCCCAACTTGGGTGAAGCTGGATCCAAGTGTTACAAACAAGTTCCTGTTGAAACATTGATATTACAAACAATTTACATCTGATAATTTTTTTTTGTATTATTTTGATTCTATGACACAATTGTTATAATTTAAATTTGAGTGAATTCATTTAATTTTTTTTATTTAAAATTTAAATTATGTCAAACATATCAATATAATATATCATCAAACAAAAATAATATAAAAAAATATCAAACTGTAACTTATGTCATATCTAAGGTAGATGATGATAATCTTCTCCTAATATCTATAATTTCAGAGTTTTTCTATACTAGTCGCGTGGGATGTGACTTATGTCACATTTTGGTCTTGGTGCAGAGCAGACAAGTCAAATCTGGAAAATTACAAGATAGGAAGTCCGTGAGAAGGAGATGGGAAGAATTATCCAAATCATGCAAGCCATAGAATTTAAAGAAAAGAAGATATCTCATAATGTGTAGTCGATGCTGAAAGTTCAGAACTTCTAAAAATGGAAGATAAAANGAGCAGACAAGTCAAATCTGGAAAATTACAAAATAGGAAGTCCGTGAGAAGGAGATGGGAAGAATTATCCAAATCATGCAAGCCATAGAATTTAAAGAAAGGAAGATATCTCATAATGTATAGTCGATGCTGAAAGTTCAGAACTTCTAAAAATGGAAGATAAAATTGGAAATTATGTATATATTTCAACAATTAAGTTGCACTTTAAACCCAATGCTTTTATATGCTGATGAACTGATTTATACCAAGAAATTAGGGGGAAAAAAAGGATACTATAGTAATTTGCATGTGTATGTCAAACCAAAAAAGAGATGCTGATTTTGTCCAAGAACTCAATAATACAAATCCTCTATAATTAAGTGTGTGCTTGGTAGCAGAAAAAATGGAAAGAATAAAGAATTAATGAATAAAAATGGAGAATGCATCTAAATCTAATTATGTACTTGACTCCCATTTTCTTTCCTTCTCCCATTTTTACTCTTGCCTAGTGCACCATTAAACTCCACTATGCTTCTCTCTTATTGCAGGATTTTTCTATATAAACATTGGCTTTTTATTTTCCTTTTGTTGCATGTTTTATTTCTTTTAGATGATGTAGTCTTTCATGAGATTAACTGGGAAAATTTTCAATTCTATGCCATGCCCATGACCTAAAATTTGACTCACACAAAGATTTGTTGTGCCTCTCCTTCTAAGTGAGCTAATTGCTTTTAAAACCCTATGCTTCAATCTGAATATGTGTTTCTAGTGGCTTCCAACTCTCTATCTCTTGGATTTCACTTTTATTGATGACCAGCATTAAGGGATTTGCACAGGAGAGAGAAGTACGGTTAGGGGGGATTGGAGCCAGAACTCCAATGTCTCCTCTGATGCTCAAGTCATTGTTGTCAAAAAGAGGAGAGCAGGTTAGATATATTGATGTTATGTTTGGGAGTTGAAAGGAGAGGGAAAGAGAAGAGGAGGAAAGGGAAGGGAAAAGACCAAAAAANAAAAAACCAAAAAAAAAAAAAAAAGGAGATTATAGAGAATGTTCCTCTCTTGTTCTTATCGACAGTAAGTTCCAGTAAAGGACAACCCCATTTCTTTGACAACGTTCTGTGGGAGAAGAAGATCCTTCCTAACATTTTTGTCGGCAACATTTTGCTGAAAATATGGGTGTTTCTGTCTTGTAGTTTTTTAATATTGTTAGATCATGTAGGTTTTTAATATAATTTTGATTTTAAATTAGATCATATTAACATAATTAATATAATTTAAATTATAATTTAAATTATATAAAAAAAGTTTTAATAAAATCAATAAAATTTATATTATATTAACTATACCAATTTAATATAATATAACTTAAATTCATTATGTAAAACCCTTGAAACACGGCTGTAGGATAAAAATGCCAAAAAATTCTACACTTGGTTCACAAACTTCAAGTTCATGCATAATAATATCTAGGGCAAGACTATCTTATATGATACATCCTCCAAGTGACTTATGTAATGTATGCTGTAGGATAGAAGCCGTAGGATGGAAGCACCAAAAAGTTATAGACTTGGTTTATTAACTTCAAGTCCACACTTGATAATATCTAAGGCAAGATTATCTTATATGATACATCCCTCAGAGTGACTTATTTTACATCTGATAATAATTTTTTTTTTGTATTATTTTGATTCTATGACACAATTGTTATAATTTAAATTTGAGTGAATTCATTTAAATTTTTTCTATTTAAAATTTAAATTATGTCAAACATATCAATATAATATATCATCAAACAAAAATAATATAAAAAAATATCAAACGGTAACTTATGTCATGTCTAAAGTAGAGGATAATCTTCTCCTAATATCTATATTTTCAGAGTTTTTCTATACTAGTCGCGTGGGATGTGACTTATGTCACATTTTGGTCCTGCTTTATATATTAAATTAATTAATTAGGAATCAAGTGTTGAATTGGAGTGGAGCTAAAGAGGCTGTAGTTTTCATTATTAATATTTGGAGTCAAGTTTCAACAAAATGTTCCAAATGGGGTTGAGCTGGATTGAAATTGTACAAATTAGTTTCTGTTGAAACTTCAAACTAGAAGATATGGTTGATTAATTTAGCAATCACCATAGGAATCATCACTAGCTCGGTTTCCATTAAATAGAGTACTCGCCAGAGTTAGTCTCTTCACATTTTCACAATTCTCTCTCTTAACTCTTAAGATATACACATGAACATGATATCAAAAATGATGAATCTTTTGTCGTGTTCTATGTACACAATTCTCTTGTTGCACCTTATACTCTTCCACCTACTAATTGCTTTTGCTGATACTGCCAGTTATGTTACCTCAGAAAACATAGTTCTCAATTGCGGCCATAACTCATCATCACACTTTCTACCATATGATGGCCGGAACTGGGTTGGCGATGTTGGTTCACCTTATGTATCCTTTAATGCAGACATCAAGTCCATGATAGCCAAAGCCCCGGTGAGTGTTGTATCCATTCCTCAAGTTCCTTATATGACTGCTCGGATCTTTCAGTCCCAATTCACCTACAGATTCAATGTGACTCCTGGTCCAAAGTTCATTCGCCTTCACTTCTACCCAACTTCTTACTTGGGACTAAATGTCTCCAAAGCTTTCTTATCTGTCACTGCTGCTAACTTCACTTTCCTACATAATTTCAGTGCTTCTCTGACAACTAATTACTTCAACTCAACATATCTAGTGAAGGAATTCATCATCCATGTAATTGACAGGACACTAGAGCTAACTTTCACTCCAACATCTAATGCTTCTGATGTCTATGCATTTGTGAATGGAATTGAAGTTGTTTCAATGCCCCTTAATCTCTATATTCGCGGTGATAAAGCACCTCTTCCTGTAGTTGGTCAAGATCACACAATATTGTACATCAATAACAATTCTTCCCTGGAAACCATGTATAGAATCAATGTAGGAGGTGATGACATTCCACCCAAATATGATACAGGAATGTTTCGCACTTGGACCAGCGATTCATATTACGAATTTGGACGTTCAGGCTTGGACGTCTTTGATATGCATATGTCAGTTTTGTATTCAGCTACTTGTCCAGCATATACTGCACCAGAAAGTGTCTACCGCACAGCCCGGGGAATGTTCTGGTATGACGAGACCATCAATTTGAATTATAATCTAACATGGTTCTTTCCTGTTGATTCTGGTTTCAACTATGTCATTAGGCTTCACTTCTGTGAAGTTGACTCAACCATAACCAAGATAAATCAGAGAACCTTTAATATATATGTTAATAATCAAACAGCTCAGGAAGAAGCTGACATAATTGCCTGGAGTGGTGGGCGTGGTGCTCCTGTGTATGAAGACTATGTTGTGATGATTCCGGAATCAAGCATGGGAAAGCAGGATCTCTGGCTGGATCTGCATCCAGATATGGAAACAAAACCACAATACTGTAATGCTATGTTGAATGGGGTGGAGATATTCAAACTGAGCAATGTGGATGGAAATCTTGCTGGGTTTAACCCTCCGGAAAGTAAGTCTCAGTCAGCTGTCCAAGCTAGGCATATTGCACCCCCTAGAAAGCCAAAGAAGATTATATTCATCAGCATCGGATGTGGACTTGGCACATTGGCATTACTATTACTCCTATGCTTGGTTTTCTATAGGTTCAAAGTGATTAGGAGGAGGAGCATGTCATGTTTTTGTCTGTTTTTCCATGCTCCTAATCTAATGAAAAGCTCAAAGCAGTCATCTTCTCATATTAATTTTTCAATAGATGAGATAAGGGACGCAACAAATAACTTTGATGAGGCTCTAATCATTGGCACAGGTGGATTTGGTAAGGTTTATAAGGGAAGCTTTGATTGTGGGACTACCTTTGTAGCCATAAAGCGTGGAAATCCAATGTCAGAACAAGGTGCATCAGAATTTTACACTGAGATACAAAATCTCTCTCAGCTTCGCCATCACAACTTAGTTTCTCTTACTGGTTATTGCCAAGAAGAAGGCGAGATGATTTTAATCTATGATTTCATGGTCAATGGGACCCTATTTGACCATCTTCACATGCAGAGGGAAAAACCCCCTTTGCCATGGATTCAACGTCTTGAGATATGCATTGGATTTGCAAGGGGTTTACACTAC
Organism: Cercis canadensis; assembly: GCA_003255065.1. NCBI lineage: Eukaryota > Viridiplantae > Streptophyta > Magnoliopsida > Fabales > Fabaceae > Cercis > Cercis canadensis. The sequence goes on along the minus strand of QAOA01003368.1, from coordinate 946,919 downwards.
CTGCATACCGGCACAGAGCAGAAGATCATCCATCGAGACATCAAGACAACCAATTTACTGTTAGATCATAACTGGGTGGCCAAAATTTCTGACTTTGGATTGTCAAAGGCAAGCTTCCCTTCCTTAAGTAAAACCAACGTCAAAGGCAGTATTGGATACTTAGATCCAGAGTACCTTAGGTGTCACAGGTTGAGTGAGAAATCTGATGTATACTCATTTGGGGTGGTGTTATTGGAGGTGCTAAGTGCAAGGCCTGCTTTGAGTCCAGTTGAAGATGAAGAGCATGCAAACTTGGCTGAATGGGCTCTATATTGCTATGAGAAGGGCATTGTAAATCAACTGCTGGATCCAAACCTGCAAGGAAAGATAGCAACAGAATCTTTTGAGATATATCTTGGGGTGGCCATTAAATGTTTGGCTGAAAAAGCAGTGGAGAGGCCACTTATGGGTGATGTGCTGCAGAACCTTGTACTGGCATTGCAACTTCAGAAGAATGCAGATATGGCGCAAAATGGGGTTGTACATATACAAGAGAATACTGGTTCAGATAAAAATTCCGATTTGACACCAGGGATTGAGTTCTCTGTGATCATGATGCCTCTTGGACGATGAAAGTAGTTATTTTGACAGAAATTGCACTCCTGCAATGGAAAACCAAGTGATGTAATTAGTAATTAGGACACAAGGTAAGCATTTTTCTATGTAATTCAGTAATCATGATTTCATACATGTAAGATGATAATGCTAATTGACGATGGAGAAAAGCTTATTTATCAATTTACAAAAAATACTAATTTCTTTCATAATGATCTGCTTGTAGTTATGGTACAGCATTTGTTTTTCTGAGAACGGAAAAACTTGTACCAACGAAGACACCCAATTTTTCCTTCTCATTTGTCTGTCTTATGGAGAGTTACATTTGAACTTGCTCAAATTTATGTTATTTGAAACTACAAATAAGATGGGAAGATGATAGCAAGTTTGTTTAACTATGAGATTTTTCTATGTTTTAAGTTAGGAAATATTTCTTTTTGGTAGTGTAGAAAATTTGATGTTGATGTGTTATGTTGCTTGCTAGTTTAGATAAATTGAAATAGTTGTTGTTGATTGGTATGGTGTGGTATGGACTAGGTATGTGCATGTACTAGTAACTTTTGTGTATATATAGCAACTAAGATGAATGAAAAAAGTAAGAAGACCAAGAACAACATTTGCTGCATACAACTTTTAGTTTTTCTGCTTTTCTTCCTCTAAGCCTCTAAGTCAAAAATACTAACATGGTATCAGAGCTGTAAATGATCTTTGAGGGCTGTGAGTATATAGATAAAATCCAGCTGTGTGTTTGAGAGAAAACAAGCAACACTTCCCTATCTATAAACCTCTAAAAACTTGAGACATATCCATGGCTTCAAGCAATTATTCTGCAACCTCTCCACTAGCTTTCAAAGGTGAAAACTACCCAATCTGGGCAGTAAAAATGAAAGCATACTTGAGAGCATTTGATTTGTGGGAAGTAGTGGAGACTGGAAGACATCCAACTCCTTTGCCTCCAAATCCCTCCTTAGCAAATCAAAATGCATAGTGAGGAGTGTGCCAAGGAATACAAGGCCTTGGTTGCTATCCATTCATCTTTGGAAGATGAAATCTTCACAAGAATCATGAACCTAGAGACAGCAAAGCAAGCATGGGAGAAGCTGTAAGAAGAGTTTCAAGGCAGTCTAAGAACAAGATAGATTCGAGTTCTCAACTTGAGAAGAGAGTTTGAGATGCTGAAGATGAAATAATCTGAGACAATGAAGGAGTATAATGACTGACTTATGAAGGTGGTAAACTAACTTAGGTTGCTTGGTGAAGAACTCATTAAGCAAAGCATTGTGGACAAAATTCTAACAAGTGTACTAAAGAGGTATGAGTCCAAAATCTCTTCTCTAGAAATTGCAAAGGATTTGTCCTAGTTGAGTGTGACAGAGGTGGTGAGTGCCTTTCAAGGCTTGGAGCAAAGAAGAGCTTTAAAGGAGGAAGAGTCAAGTGAAGGTGCATTCCTAGCAAAGTTAAAAGAGAAGCAACCTAGCATCAATGAAGGAAAGAAGAAAACTGATCAGAGAGAAGATGGTCAGTGCAACAATGATGGAGTTAGAAGAGGAGATTATCCACCATGTGCTCATTGCAAGAAGAAAAATCACTCAAATTTTTTTGCTAGTATTGGCCAAATGTGAGATGTAGAGCCTGTAATCAGCTTGGTTACGTTGAAAAGGTGTGCAAGAACAAGGGAGGTCAGTAAGAACAACAAGCACAGCAAGCACAGGTTGCTGAGAACCAAGATCAAGTTGAAGAAACACTCTTTGCTGCAACATGCTATGCAGCAAGTAGTAGCAACAATGTTTGGCTAATTGATTGTGGTTGTTCAAACCACATGTCTCATGATCTAAGTCTATTTAGAATGTTGGATGCAAGCTATATTTCGAAAGTTAAGGTTGGAAATGGAGATTTTGTTGAAGTAAGAGGAAATGACAGTGTTGCAATTAATACTGGTTCAGGTATTAAACTCATCCATGATATTCTTTATGTACTTGATATTAATCAAAATCTGCTAAGTGTTCCTCAATTAGTAGAAAAAAGATTATGCTTTGCACTTTGAAAATAAAGCTTGTAGAATATGTGATGCCAGTATGAAGAATGACAAAAGTCATATTGAGGGAAATACTTCCCAAGAACAAGTTATAGCAGCAAAGAATCAATAACAGCAAAAGATTAAGATATGGACAACTTTGATGCTATATATGTGTTAGAATTCGAGAATGTGGGTCCCATCCAAGCCTTTATATTGTGGGAGTGTGGTCTTCATGTGTGCCACTTGTCCAAAATGCCTAAGGCATTTGGACTTGTGACACTTCACTTTATATACACTTTATGTCTCTCTTTTTTAACCAATGTGGGACTTTTCTCACTCTTTCTCATTTTTCCAACACTCCCCCCTCATGTCCAACTGGCCTTTTTTGTCCCAGTTGTGACTTGCAATTTTTTAATCATTTTAAATCTCAGTCTGGGCTTGTACTCCAAGCTTCGAGCCTCAGATGCCACAAGTCCGCTCTTTTTTCTGCCCCCTGGGCTTGTGCTCCTTTTCAAGGCTTGAGTCTCAGAGGCCACAGGACTGTGCAATATTTTGTCTGAATCTTGGATTGAATTGGGTTGTTAAGCCATGTGAGCTCTGATACCATGTTAGAATTTGAGAATGTGGATCCCATCCAAGCCTTTATATTGTGGGAGTGTGGTCTTCATGTGTGCCACTTGTCCAAAATGCCTAAGGCATTTGGACTTGTGACACTTCACTTTATATACACTTTATGTCTCTCTTTTTTAACCAATGTGGGACTTCTCCCACTCTTTCTCATTTTTCCAACAATATGTCAAAGGAACCAAAACTATTGATGAAGATTATGAGAAATGCAATGTTGTGTTGTTGGAACCCACAAGCTACGAGGAGGCAGCAAGCAAAAATGGCAGGAAACTTCCAATGAAGGAGGAGATTTCCATGAATTCAAAGAAAGAAAAAGTGGTGGCCTAATCCTCAGCTAAAACTGATCATATTTCAACAAGAAGAGCTGCAAATAAAGAAAAATCAGCAATTGAAGAAGCTAAGATTGATAAAGTCAACATTGTTCATTTCAGTTCTCAAAATCAAATTGCAAATAACCAGACCAAGGCTCTTCCAAAAGCCATATTCAAATTTCAGAGATCAAAGTCTAGAGTCTTGAAGAAAAATCTCAAAGAGGAGTGTTGAACACTGAGATTTTTTTTTTATGTTTTAAGTTAGAAAATATTTCTTTTTGTCAGTGTAGAAAATCTGATGTTGATGTGTTATGTTGCTTGCTAGTTTAGATAAGCTGAAATAGTTGTTGTTGACTGGTATGGTGTGGTATGAACTAAGTATGAGCATGTACTAGTAACTTTGGTGTATATATAACAACTAAGATGAATGAAAAAAATAAGAAGACAGGATAACATTTGCTGCATACAGCTTTTAGTTTTTTCTGCTCTTCTTCCTCTAATAACAAAGTTCATTTCTAGATGGGCCAATCACCTTTAACCTTTCCATGAAAAGGATCCCCTCCATTCTTGCTTTTATTTTCACAGGTAAAAATTGCAAGCAGAAAAGTAAGAGTAGAGCATGTGCTAGTGCCGACAAGTCAACTGGAAAATTGGAAGATAGAAATTCAGTGATTTTGCGAGAAGGATCTGGGAAACACATGCCAAGTCAAACACATGCTTCTAGTCATAAAAACATCTGCTAAGAACCATGAATCCGTTATGTGAGCCAGTCAATTTGAAAGCTTTTGCTATAAAGATACCATATGTGACTTACAGGGTAAATTAAGAGCCTTCTTATCCACTCCTCTGTTTCATCTTAACCCTGCAAGTCAAGAACTCTATGAAGAAAACCCACATAGTAGAGTCATGATAATGGCTATTGACAAATGATAAAAAATCCTTCATCAATTAACCAAAAATACTAATTTCTTTTGTTATGATCTGCTTGTAGTTATTCTACAGCATTTTTTTTTTTCTGAGAACAAAATTTCTACCAACAAAGACACCTAGTTTTTCCTTTTCATTTGTCTGTATGAGCCAATCAGATTTGACTTTTCCATGAAAAAGGCTAATCTGATTGATTCAAAGTTAAAACAACCATCGGAAAGTCAAAAAAATAAATCCTCAAAAAAGAAGACTAAAAACAAATAGAAAAAGAACCTTGAACATTCAAAGATCCAACAGCTTCAAGCTATAGGGAGCGTCTGGCTCTCCTCTATTTTCGCTTTATTTTATTAAGTAAAATAAATAAATAAAGGGTGCTTCATCAAAGTAGAAACTGGGTGTAACACCTAATACAAAGGATAGTTTATCTTACCAGGGAACAAAGTCCATCTACAATCAGAAAAGAAATAGAAGTAATAAACTAAGGAACTCACAATAATAACTTGACCAAGCATTATTTTTTTCCAGCTAAACTTTTTCATGCAAGATGGCACTTTGCAAGCAACAAATTAAGAGGAGGTGGATCCAAACTTGGTGCTGACAAGCCAAACCTGGCTCCGTGAGAAGGAGATGGGAAGAGTTATCCAAATCATGCAGGCCCTGGCCTATGATGCATAGTCAAAGACATGCTTGTAGGGGTAAGAGTGGTTGTACCCACCAGAAAATGCTTGCCAAGAACAACAAAATACAGTATGTGAGGCCAGCCAATTTGAACTAAGCCTTTTTAATTTTTTATCCACTTTCCCCTGTTTCCTCATGAAGAAAACCCACAAAGTCAAGTCATGCAATTATATTGTTAGCTTCTAGCCATAAGAGATAAGATTGGCTGTACCCACCAAAATGCCTGCTAACAACCATTAATACATTATATGAGGCCAGCCAATTTGAAAGCTTTTGCTATATTGATACCATATATGACTTATAGGATAAACTAAGAGCCTTCTTATCCACTCCTCTGTTTCATCTTAACCCTGCAATTAAAGAACTCCATGAAGAAAACCCACGTAGTACAATCATGCAAGTGCAAATATATTGTTAGCTTTGTGATGCACCTCTCTTTCTTCCATTTAACAACCTTCATCACTTGCAATTCAACTGACATCCCTTCGGACAAAATCCTTCTCAACTGTGGTTCTTCAGGAGCATCACCATTCAATGGAGTAAAATGGATAGGTGACGTTGGCTCTAAATTTTTGCCTCCATCATATGACACAAAATCTTCAACACTCTTGATCTCTAACCCTGTCTCTGGAGTCCCAAAGATCCCATACTTGAATGCACGCTTAATTCATTCTTCATTCATGTAATCTTTACCCTTCTCCCCTGGCCTCAAATTTATTAGGTTTTACTTTCTTTCAACTTCATATTTGGGTTTAAACCCCTCCAAGGCCTATTTTTCTGTCCAAACTGGTCCTTATACTCTCTTGAATGATTTCAGTCCTTCAGTTGTTGCAGAAGAGCTCAAATCAGTGTACTTCACTAAAGATTTCTTAGTCAATGTTAAGGGAAACAGATTAACCATCAGTTTCACCCCATCTCCTGTGATTTCCAGTGCATTTGCCTTTGTGAATGGCATTGAGATCTTCTCAGTGCCCCACAGCATTTACTTTTCAGGTGCTAATGCTCCTCTTCCTTTCCTTGGTCACCAGGCACCATTCTTTCTAAATGATGATTATGCACTTCAGATGCTTTACCGGGTCAATGCAGGTGTTGATGAACATACCGAAAATGTTGGAAATGTATTTGGGATATGGTTGGACGATTCCAGCTACATATCTGGCTCGACATATGGAAGCGTCCTTAATATTATGGACGACTCGTATCACGTGACTTATAATTCTTCAGTCTCAAAAGATTATCATTATGCTGCACCAGAAGAACTATACCGGACAGCCAGGACAAAGGGTAGCAATGCAGACATCAACATAAGATACAATTTAACATGGTCCTTCCAAGTTGATTCAGGTTTCAAATACCTTGTCAGGCTTCATTTCTGCGAGATCTCCTCAGATGTAACACAGGTAAATCAAAGAGTGTTCAAGGTGTATATCAACAACCAAACAGCAGAGGAGAGAATGGATTTAATTGCTTTTACTGGTGCACCATTAGTTACTTTGTACAGTGGGAGAAAGCAAGATATGTGGATCGCCCTTCACCCGAACATGGAGTCAAAACCCAAGTATGCTGATGCCATACTGAACGGGATTGAGATCATCAAGGTAAGTGATAGCAGTAAGAATCTTGCAGCAAGTATCCAGCTGAAGAATGAACAAAAGGAGAAGAAAATTCCACTTACCATCATTTTTGGAGTTACTTTTGGTGCCATTTTGGGACTGTTCATTACATGTTTCACTCTTATCCGCAGAATTCAGAAGAAGGTGAAGTGGGGCACTTTCCGGATGGTCCCATTAAATTCTGCAGGAAAAAATCACAAAGTTATGCAATTAGCAATAAACTCAGATCATTGCTATGAATTCACATTCGCAGAGATCAGAAGAGCCACCCACAACTTCAGTGAGGCTCTTGTCATCGGTGAAGGAGGCTTTGGCAAGGTTTACAAATGCTTCATCCATGAGGGAGGCACCGTTGTGGCAATCAAGCGCTGTAATCACCAGTCACGCCAAGGAGTCCGGGAGTTTCAAAATGAGATCAATTTACTCTCCTCATTTCATCACATGAATTTAGTGTCACTGCTGGGCTATTGCCATGAGGACAATGAGCTGATACTTGTCTACGAATATATGGCTCAGGGCACTCTTCGTGATCACTTAAAAAAGACACAGAAACAGCCTCTGCCTTGGAATCAAAGACTAAAAATTTGTATAGGTGCAGCTCGAGGACTGCATTACCTCCATACTGGCAAAAGGCACACAGTCATTCACAGGGATGTCAAGTCAGCCAACATATTATTGGATCACAATTTGATTGCAAAAATTGCAGATTTTGGGCTATCCAGAATTGGCCCCAGTTCAACATCCCACAACCATGTTAGCACCGAGGTAAAGGGTACATTCGGGTACTTAGATCCTGAGTACTACAGGAACAGAAAACTGACTGAAAAATCTGATGTTTTTTCATTTGGGGTGGTGTTGTTTGAAGTGTTAAGTGGAAGGTCAGCTGTGAATCCTTTTGCAGAGGAAGAGGAAGGTGAAAAGGTTGGGTTGGTTGAGTGGGCTTTTCATTGCCATCTCTCTGGGACAATTTATCGAATGGTTGATCCGTATTTAGATGGAAAGGTTGAAGCAGAGTGCCTGATGGCATTTGTGGATATTGGCATCAAGTGCTTGGCAGACATGAGCATAGATAGGCCAACAATGGGGGAAGTGCTTAGTAATTTGGAGAAAATTCAGTCATTGCAGGAAAGTTGGTATGAGAAAGAAACAAATGGAGAACAACCTGCACATGCAATTGGAGTCAATGAAGTGATCACAACTAACAGAGTAGCTGATGAACATCATTTAAATGAAATTGTTGTGCCAACTGATTGAGTATGGCATCGGCATTGTTTATACTTTGGTTACCACAACAGTTCTAAGGCTCTGTTTAAGTAAATAGCTTATTTAAATACTTATATAAAAAAAATTTATGTAAAAAACCTTTATACTATAAGCTCATTTTAAATTAAGTTATTTAGTGTTTGGATACATACTTAAAGAAGAACTTTTAAAATTAATAAGTTATTTCTAAAAATGTTTGGATAAATAACTATATAAGTACTTCTATTATTAAAATTACTGAAATGACATTTTACAATCACTCATGAAAAAATGACCGATTACAAGCACTCATGAATATCTTTTTCATAAATTACAATTTCACATCAAATTCTCTAAAATGTATGGAAACATTTTTTGAATATAGAATCAAATTAAAATAAAGGTATTAATTAATATGTAATTTATTTCATAAAAGTATAATCATTTTTTTTAAATGAATTGGGCAAAGTCCAACAAGAACAAAACAGAGACTAGACAAGGCAACATTGCAGCGTCACCAACAACAAGGAGGTGGAGATTCGGCGGAGGAGAGTTCAAAACAAATTAACAGATCCAGAGGGAGCTTGCAACAGAGATTAGCAAGCCAATCACCACATTGGTAAGCCCATTATTGTTTTATTTAAAAAGAAATGCTGAATTAGACAACATCGTTGTGAGGTGACCATCGTCTTTCTTTGTTGCACTTGAATGAAACCTTTATATATGTTGATGACTGCAGAACTTCATCTTTGCTTGACACGGTAGTGCAACTAGCTGTAGCAATAAACTTTTGTCTCTTAAGGTACAAGTCGCATCTGCTAGTTGAGAAGATAAGTTGAATGAGGCACAGAGCATAAGAGTTCAATGTTGAAGTCACTGGAACAAACAACAGAATGATGTACTGAAAGACTAGGCAGCTTTGCTTAAGGTTGTCGTATTCCAAAAATATGGAAGAGATAACTGATTGTGATTTGGGGGAATTTTGATTGTTATTTTGGGACATAATTGACCAAAAATATTAGAATAAAACTTGCTGGTCATCCAAGTCTTAGCTTTTGTAAGAGGCTTTTTCAAGAAGCCTAAAAATATGACTTTACAAAATAAGTTAAAAATAGTTTTTTAAAGTTAATAAGTTATTCATATAAGCTTATCCAAATATCATTTTTATTTACATATAAGCACTTATAGTAGTAGAAAAACTCCAATAAGCCATAAGATGTGATAGGTAAAAAAAGTTATGTCTGACAATATAATGGTTACGACTTTAAATTCTAACATAAAAATTAAAAATCTTAAATACAATCTTAATACTATTTGATTATAAGTCGTTTGGTTAGTATCATTTAATGATACTATATGAATTTACACTCATATTAGATAAAATTTTAAAGGACAAATAAGTTAAATAACATAAATAATATAATTTTAAAAATAATTTACCTATTTGAAGTATTGTACAAGCATTTTATTTAAATAAAATATTTTTTTAATAAAATATAATTTTACAAATGAATTTTTTACCATATACCAATGGTGGATATTGTTGAAATTTAAAGTAAGCTGCCAAATGGCAGAAGTCGGTGACATGTCAATTTTTGCCAGATGACATGGCGGAATGGACTGGCGGATTGTGGCTCAATTGGCGGAATTACTGAAAAAGCTGCTGTGTTCTTCTGTCTGCCAAGTGGAATGGTGAAAGAAAATAGGAGAAGAATAAGAAGAAGATAGTGATTGGTGATTGGTAATGGTGAGAGAGAGAGAGAGAGAGAGAGAGAGAGAGGTGATTTGGTAAAAAAAAATCANATCAGCTTTTCAGTGAGGGTATGAGCCCATTACCGCCATGTCATCTGGCGGAAATTACATGTCAGCGAATTCCACCAATTGGCATTTGGCGCAATTGGAGGAAATTTCAGCACAATCTGTCATTTGGCATTTGAAAGAATTGTTCTAATGTAAAATTATATTTTATTAAAAAATATCTCATTTAGCTAAAATATTTTTAAAATAATATTATTTCTGTCATTTAACCAATTTTAAACCCTTCCTCCATAAGCTACGTGCATAGTATTAGCATCTACAAATATGAAAAAGAAATAATCTGTCAGCAACATTACACTAGAATCTCTTTGCCATTTGCAGAATGATAAATATTTATTACAACTAATAACTTTTATATTGATTTATTTTATTTTCAGGTTCATGGTAATATTTCTCAAATGGTGCCAAAAGTATTTATTTTTTAAGTAGATGTTTTTCACATAAGATAAAATAATTAAAATATTTTTGGATATTATATAGTTATTATTTTTATATGTAGTTATCATATTTAAAAATAAACAAATAATTATATATATAAATGAAATAATTATATAGCATTAAAAAATATTTTAATTATTTTATTAAATATTAAATATTAAAATTTTTAGTATGTTTTACACGTTCTCAACCTAATTGGAATTAACTAAAAAAAGAAAAAAGTTTGTGATCCCACTTGAGTGGCCAATATAAGGGAGCAAGTATTTGAATATTGTACTTTTAAAAAGAAATTTCATAGATATTGTAGTTCTTAAACTATTGTCATAAATATAACAATTTTTTTTTTTAATGGTGAGTGATTAAGGAGTGCCAAATTTTGGCAAAAAATTAGTTGAGTGTCAAATTTTTTTTTTTGAATGTCAATTGTTTTTTAATTAAGAAGTGAGTGTTGCATTTTGAGAGGGAGATGTGTTGATTTTTAGCAAAAAAAATCAATTGAATACGGAATTTTGAGATTTTTTTTTTGGATGTCAATTTTTTTTTTTAATTGAAAAGTAAGTGTCATATTGAAAAGGGCACGCTCCTCCTGAAAGTGCGATCTGTGCACAAATGAAGGGAAAAGACCAAGTGAATAAACCCAAAAAGCAGCAGTGTATGTCACAATCTCAGTTAATGTGTAAATTAAAAAGTGTGCCAATAAATGTATATGAATTCTATCCGTATAAATGTAGCCAATTTTCCAAATATTCAACATACGTTGACATTGATGAAACTGAATGCATTTGTACTTAATATATTCTGGTTTCATTTTTTTTTTGTGTTAACCAACAGGGCAAAGCCCAGCAGAAGAGAAAAACCACCAAACTACACAGGGACTCATCGAGGCACCGAAATGCCCAAACAATCCTCAAACAGAGACTTCCTGAGATAGAAGGGAGGGTCGAAAAAATGAGAAACAGTAAAATTACCTTCAAGCCCCTTCCTTGCTAAAGCATCAGTACACTTGTTGCTCTTCCTAAAAACATGCTTAATACTAAGCTCCCAAGCTCGGCGCTGCATATTGCGAATCTCTTGGACTAAGGTGTGACTAGTGCTGCTGTTAAGCAAAAGCTGCATGCAACACTTGGAATCGGTTTCTGCTTCAACTCTTAGAAGACCCAAACCCCACGCACGAAGGCCATGCACAAGACCCCAAAGCTCTGCCTGAATGATAGAGCAAACCCCCATGCATCACAGAAAAAGAGGATGTGTCATTTATATATTCCACCATGTATCACAGAAAACATGATTCAAGTGACAATAGCATAGAAGTAAGACAGAGAAGGGGAAAAAGGAAATAGAAAAAATGGAAGAAAGGGAGAAAGGTTACTTTGGAACAAACTGATTATAAAAATAAAGGACAATACTAGAGTGAACTTAAATCATATAAAATTCATGTCATTGCAAAAACTCCTTTTCAGATTTTTAGTATTAATAGTGTTTTTATATGCTATCAGAATAAGAAGTTATACTGAGGAATCAGTGAATGAAACAGGCAAAAATTTAATTAAATTAATTCACAGCCCGGAAAGGATCCAAACTGCTGACCTTGTCATTTTCAGTATGAAGCTTGAATTTAAGAAGTAAGATCTCATCAAGCCTCGACTTAGCTGAGTCCAACTGGGTACTTAAGTTTTCCTCGAGTCACTCCCCTGTCATACAAGGATAAAAGAATAGATTCCAATTCCATGCATCATACAAGAATAAAAAAGTGGTCTACCATTTTATCCATGATGGGGTTGCCACCAGCGCTAGCTTTCCCTGCAAGATAAATTTATAACAAAAAAAGCTAGGAGACTCACTTTTCAATTCAAAAAATAAATAAATAAATAAACTTCAAAATTCGACACTCAACTGATTTTTTTTTGTTAAAAATCGATATCTCTCATTCTCGACACTCACTTTTTAATTAATTTTTTTTATATTAAAAAAAAACAATCCAAATTCAATAATTAACTAATATTTTTGCTAAAATTTGGTACTTTCTAATCATAATTTGACACTCACCATTAAAAAAAATTACTATATCTATAATAATAATTTGAGAACTATCATATTTATAAAAAAAAATTTATAGAATTTCTTTCTAGAAGTTCAAAGACTTGCTCCCTAAAAGAATGTGAGGAGTTGCAGGTAACACTAATCTCTCAAAGTTGAATATATCTGTTTCACAACAATTATTATTATTATTTCTTTTATTTTTGGTGGGTTAACTTAAAAGTGAAACCTTAACTCCTAAGTCTAAAGGACTAAAGAGAAAAGGANCACTAATCTCTCAAAGTTGAATATATCTGTTTCACAACAATTATTATTATTATTTCTTTTATTTTTGGTGGGCTAACTTAAAAGTGAAACCTTAACTCCTAAGTCTAAAGGACTAAAGAGAAAAGGACAAACCAATAAAGACAGAGATTGACTTGGTGAAGACTAAATGAGAGAGAGCAGCGAATTGGATCATACTCAGTGAGATAGTAAAGAAGAAGAAGAAGAAACTACAATTTGGTTTTAACCCAATTGGTGATCAATGTCTAAGAACAGCAGCAAAGGGAAAGAGGCGGTGCCTGAAAATGAGGAAACTTCAAAAGATTTGTTTTGCATGAAGGAAGCTATGGAATCTGCCAAGGAACTGATCAAAAACGCCACTCAAACTGAAGGCACCAAAACTCACAAGGTTTCTGCCTATTCATTCTCCTTCGCATTTCTTACTCCTTTTATGTTTGATTCATCAATCATCCTTATCATTTGTAATTCTTGTTTGATGACTACTGTTACTTTTGTGGATTAGGACTTATATACAACAACTGCATCCTTCATAACTCAATGATGAATAGTTTTAGTATTTCTGGGTGTGTGTTTAAAAATTGTTTCATTGAACCCAGGAAAGGAGAGGGATTTTTATGGGCAGCACAAAGAATGATTGTGAAAGTTGTAAAAACAAAGTGGGAGAGGAGAATGGCAGCAACACAGTGTCTAAGATTGTAACTGTGGCTGCTGGTGCAGCCGTGGCTGTTTCTTTAGTTGGTGGTTTAATTGGTCTTTTTTCTGGCTCAGGTTCTGATCCTGAGCCTGAGAAAAAGAGAAAAACCATGGTAGCTCCCGGGCAGGGTTATCGCATTTACAGAGATGAATTTGAGAACAGCCCAAAGGAGAAATTTCGTGGCTGGCGCGAAGAGAAGAAGAAGAACAAGTTTAATGGAATGAAGTGAGGGGCACTGTTCTGCTATCTCTACTAATTTTATTTTCTTGTTTGATGGTTGTGCAAGTTTAATGTAGTTTGAAGAGTGAACTTGTTGATTTATATTTCTGTCTAAGTGCTGTTTTCTTGTTTGATGGTTGTGCAAGTTTAATGTAGTTTAAGTTTGAACTTGTTGATTTATATTTCCGTCCAAGTGTTGTTTTCTTGTTTGATGGTTGTGCAAGTTTAATGTAGTTTAAGTTTGAACTTGTTGATTTATATTTCTGTTTAAGTGTGTTCCTAGCACGAATAATTTTATTTTATTTTTTGTTTTTCCTGGCTTCGGGGAATTGGAATTATTCACAAACTGCACATTGTGTTCTAATCTGAAATACATCGACGCTTTTGGAAATTCCATGATCCCACAACTCATCCCAACCCAGCACAACTGGTGTCCTCAGCGGCCATGGTACTCGATGTTTATGAAAAATCATGTTTTGTAACCATCTTTTTGCTGCTGGATGTGGCTCTCAGTCTCACCTCTTGTGCATTTCTATATCACAAAATAATCTTGTTTAGTTCATCGCCCTTCACTTTCTTCTTAGTCGTCGCCCACTCGCCCCTCTCCTTTTTCTTCTTTTCCTTAGATAATAAATTGCCCTTTTGTCCAGATACTTCCTTCTCTTCAGCCATCTTCCAGGGGTGTGCATGCAACCATTTTAGCGGCTGTTTCTTGTTGAAGGTCGCACACCCATATGCACATACACAAGACACAGATATGGGAGCTGCAGTTAAAGATACATGATAAGCTTGCAGCAGTTGGTAAACAATAACTGCAGCCATTGAAACATTACACTCATTCGGAGCGTAGCACATAAATTCTGTTTGAATCCCATAACACTCTCATGACACCTAACTTTGTTTCAGCCTCTGCAAATGAGGTGCCAGTGGCCTCAGATGGATAGGGCAGGCTAAACCCCTTGTCAGCCTTAAGCTCACAAACATCCACAACATAGGTCTCTAATTCCTCTAAGCTCTTTCCATGCCATTTGCCATGCGCCTGAAATACCTTCCCTTTGCCAATCTCTTCTCCTCGCGCATCTACAAGTACCACATACTGACCTGCTTTGTGCTGAACAAATTCTGCAGGACCAATATCAACAAATTCAGCTAGCGAAGGCTCAGGAATATCACCAGAAGTCCTTCTCGAGAGATTTTGAAGATCTTTTCTTGCATTAGACGCATCAATTGGACTGTCAGGTGAGTCAAAGGACCCAAGCACTGGCCCCCTTTGCTTATCCGTGACTTGATTGTCAACGTCCACTACTGTTCGAACATCCCTAGCTGTACGGGCTAGCCTAGCTTTCCGATTGTTCAACCTGATATGATAAACACACTAAGATGAGTTTCCCTGACAAATCAAACCAGCCAATTATGGGAGACATGCAGCCAATTAACATATTACACGCCTAAAAAGACCAAACAATGTGCCAGTGTCCAAATATTGCATGAAAAAGCATTCACAAAACCAATAAATCTTGCGCTTTGACTTTTACTCTATCACATTCTAGGCTTCACTAATAAGATGTTAGTTTCTTAATAGTCAATACTGGTAAGGAACAATAGAAGAAACAAGAGAAAGAAGATCCATGTCCAGTATCACCTCAACTTCACATACAAACAAGCAAGATATAAAAATTATTCTGTAAAAATAGAACATAGCTTAGGAAGACAAACTTTTTTATCGGACTTGTTACCAAAAATGTAAATTTATAGGATCTGAATTTCAAAATATTAACTCGTTGGTTGTGCCTTTCTTTTCATTGATTTCTTTTTCTTTCTTTGGGCCATGGGAGGTGGTGGAGGGAGCAAAACTATCCCATTCCCATCCCCTTGCCACAATTTGAGAATGAGAAGGAAGAGTTATCAAACTATTTGATATGTAAGATATGTCAAAATAGGCATACTTACCAATTTTTAAGCTGTGAAGATGTAACCTCAGAACCCTGGAAAACATAATGCAGAAAAGCCTCAGAGGAGAAAATTAAGTTTAAGAAATAAATACAAATTATATGAGTTGAGTTGAGTTGCTTTAGACATACATGAAGACTTAATTTATCAGCCCATGATTGTAATGAAGCTGCGTTTCGTTGCATGTCAGGCTCATCCAAGAGTGCCCTCTCAATCAGTGAAATTTGCTTATCATTCATTATAGTTCGCTTTCTTTTTCTCCTCTGCACAGTTTCAACCTTTTCATCCTCTGGAGTTTCTCCAACTTCAACTTTTTTAGCATGCTCATGTGATTTTGAGAGCTCCCCATTGTCCATATGATCAATAGCATTCTTTCCTTTTGCAGAACTAGTATCTGAACCACTTGTGTCAACATTCTGAACATCCTTATCAACATCTCTTGCCCCTCCAGATACAACCTTATCAGATATACCTTTATCTTCTACCTGATCTTGCCTATTTAGATCATCATGTTGATTTATGTCTTCAGCTCTCGTATTAAATTGCTCTATGTCTTGGAATGCAGAATCCTCAGATGTTCCTTCCTTTGAGTTACCACCCTTTTTATTAAGATCAGCTGGCTCTTTTCCTAGTAAAGGTGATGAGCACCCCCCTGTACTCTGAGCCTCCTACAGAGATAATCATATTTTACTTCTCAGGTCACAAATTTGAGGAAAAGCTACAAATTACAAGGGAATTCAATAACTCAATTCGAGAATTGGATAATTTTATTATCTCGCTTTTAAAGGCCTTGCCTAATGTAAGTAAGATTTATGTGACCACCAGCACTCATAAAGAGCAACTAGCTATACAACTGTGATCACTAGATGTGTTGAGTTGAAAAAATAAATAAATATCTGGCACATACCTGATACTGTTCGTTGATGTTGAGTTTCGAAATCTTATCCCAAGATAGTGACTCTTCCAATTTGTTATCCTGTTCTCCAGCAGAATTATTTGACATGTTTATACATTGATTAAGAAAGGACACTAGTAGAGGGAGGCAAAAAAAAGACAATTATAATGCAGAAAAAAGAAAATATATCGAAACCAAACCAGGAACAAAACAATATGAACTGCTCAGACTAATGGACAAAGATTCACCTGAACACGATTTTCTCCAAATGATTGTACTTGAACAAAGAAGACCCTGCAAACAATTTCAATATATAAGTTATTCATTTAAAGCATGACATGTATAAAGCTGGATCTTCAAAACCTACTTTCATGAACTAAATGATTTTATCATGTTTGTATTTTTTTCATAAGATATAGGATATGTGGCTCAAAGAATTAAAAAGAAAAAGTCTTATGCATAACTATGCATAACAGGAGAGTTGGAGTGGTGGAAAACAGAATGAAATGAAAACAAAGACATATTACAATAAGATCTTCTACGTGTTTTCCTTTTGGCATGCATAAAACTGAATTTCAAAAGTTCCTATTTGGATCATTAATAAAATTGTTTGTGTATGTAAAAGACAAGCAAAGATGGTGGCACATAGGCCATAATCCGAAGAGAATGCCTATTGACTTCTAATAATGTGTCCTCAGAACACAGTATCATTCATTAATTAGTGAGGCAAAAGATGAGTTCTCCTCTATCTCTGGTAACAACATGCTACTCAAATGACTACCTAACTTATAAGCATGCAACTAAGTTGCAAACCACACATTAAGTATGTGCACATATCATCTATATAGAAAATACTCTATCCATCTTCATATTGCCATTTAAAAAAGAATACCTCTGTATAATCAATTAACGATTCCAGGGATGCTCTTATCATATCAATATCCTCCTTAAAATTAATTTCTTTTTCAAGAAATAAAAAAAGGTATATGATGTCAGAATATGCATGAAGCATGGTAGATGTTTTACCATTGAAATGACTGTTCAAAATTAGTGGTGCTAAGTCAGCATTTAAAAGAGAATTGAGAGAGAGAAGAGTAACCTTAGAAGTTGGAGATCCTCATCATTTAAAAAGGTTGGAATCAGTGATTCTGCATGGCTTAACAATGAGCCTACACGGGAAATTAATTGTAAGAATGCAATTATATATTTATTACAATTCCACAATAAGAAGTATTTGAGAATGGTCATTACGCAGGTTCTTGCAAGCAGTGGCAGCTCTAGGAGCATCATAAGCTAAAGAAAAACCAGGCAGCAAGTTAGATAGATCCATTTGCAAGCACTCCAGGACCTTGAGAAGGAAAAGGTTCCTCTCCTGCTCTGGGGATTAAATAAAAATCCGATAAATGGCATGAAAAAATATATCTATCTGCAAAACAATTCAATTTACCCTAAAAATTTGCAGAAACTTAGGCAAAGAACCAACCTTCACATATGTTGGGAACAAAACAATGAAGATTTGCAATGACTTTGACAAATAATGATGTCCTTTGATGTGCATATGAAGCCTGAAGCATGCTGCTAGGAGTCAGGTTGAATTCGAAATTTTCCAAATTCAGTTGATCCAGTAAGGACGTATTATTCAAAACCCATCCAGCTGCAGCAAATATATCAAACTCAAGAGTTGCATCCTCCTCCTTTTCAGGTAGAGTAGATGAACACCAACAGGACAAAAAATCTCCATGGGACAGTGAAAATATTGCTGTCAGAACTTTAGTCTGGAGCCACATGCAAAGGACAAAGTCACATTCTCTAAAGCAGAACGCACATCAGACAAATGAAGAGAAATGGAGTAATGCAAAAGACTGCATCTTTATGAGGGGGAAAAAGGAGTAAGTTTCTTGAAGATTCAGTTTTTTCTTGCTAATCAGATTTCCTGTATTCTTGTAGAATGAAAAAGATCAACAATAATACCAAAAACTATTGCAGTCGCACATCAGGAGCAAAGTCAATAATGCAAAAAAAGCTAACTTCTTATATCCAGATAATGATAGCTTACAAAGCAAATTGTAATGTAAGATCGAAAGTTTGAATCATCGGAGAGGATGTCAACTAGACGCAATGCATTGAGCTGTAAATACCCCATTGGGTAACTTCTGTCAGTGATGAGATGCTTGGGATCTCTACCAATGGTAGTCTTCAGCAAGTCAAGAACCTACATCATGAGAACCATATTTAAAGCTAGAGCTCAATAATAATGATAAGAAATAGCAATCCTCAATGCATATTAAAGAGTATGCAAAAGACCATGCTTTGGCTTATAAAGACAATCTACAAGTTTGACTCATATTAAAGGCACAAATGCTCCCTGCAGACCATGGCACATGATCAATATAAAGACTACGCAAGGCACTTCAACTTCTACTCAATAAACCAAACCATTTTAAATAATGGGTAATGGGAAGATGGGGAGCAGTAGAAAAAGCTGATAAGACAGGCAAAATTTTCTATTCAGCCAATTATCAGGAAAAGCCCATTGAATCAGTGGAACTCATTATATGCTGCCAGCTGAAAACTAACCTCTAATGCAACAGATTTTGCCAAATCTAAACTTTCTGACGATTTGGCAACTTCATCAAGATAAGAAATGCTTTCTGCTTCACACAGACACAGCAGCTGAGGAAAGGGATAGGTGAGATTATTAATCCTTGCCATTCATAAAGTACTTTAAATGTAAAAACATGGATTAATAGCAGATTTTGCAACCAGACTCACAATGGATAGTATTTTAGCTTTGAGCCTAGAAATAGCAGCCAGAATCCTCGAGTCCTCTGGAAAAGATGGTTGAATGTTTAACTTCAAGATGGATTGAGCAAGCAAAAGAATGCTGCCCTTTTCACATAGTTCCTGTAATTAAACGAAAAACATAAATACACTTCATATATAGATTCTAGAAAAAAGCGTAATTCATAACAATTAACCAAATCAATACAATGGCATAAAACATCTTTCATAGTGGCTATGTTCTCTGGTATTGATTTAAAAATAGAGCAGCTCAGAAGATGGAGAAGATTTGACAGTCTTAAAAGCACCAAAGTTACAATGCTGTTCCATTTTACTTGTTATGGGATATTTAGGGTGAGAGAAACAAGGAGATTTTCAAGGCATCTGAACATGTGTTTTCTTGACAATGTTCACTTTGACTTTAGGAGGAATTCAGTGAGCTTTATGCACCTTTACAGAGCTATTGGGTTTTTATGCTCTATATTACAATAAAAAGGATGCATCTAGACTTCTATTTTATAGATTTTCAATAGCGACTGAGAGAGATATAGGTTTTATGAATTATACAGTAAGATCCACCTGGATTCCTATGGATACTGCATCGCCTACTTTATCTAGTCATCTGTAATTTATTTTACAAACAATTCCCTCCTAGTAAAATTTAGAGACACATAGAGGCACCTCTTGATGTCTTGATCCAAATTTATAAAGTAGGTCTAGTTTGGAGAACCTTATTCTTGAGCAGGCGATCCTTAAAAGATTTCTGTTGGCATAATGACTGAAGAAACTGTAGAGAAGCCTCACACTGCTGGCATAGATAATAAACTACTTGTTCAGCAGTCAGATTTGATTCCATGCAAAAATCTTTACGATAAGCTGACAGTGTCATCGCAAGACGCCTAACAACCAAGCGAACAGATCCAAAAGCCGCATCCATAAATAAGTCAACCTGTCACAGAATCTTCATGATTAGGCATAGCTTAGATGAGTTGTCATAACATAACATGGACTTCCTTAAGAAAATGTCACAAAAAATAAAAGATTATATATCTGAAAGAATTAACTGGAAGATACAATAACAACCAAAACCTGAAAAATAAATTCCAAATGTTTATAACAAAAATTGAAAGAAAGCTATTTAAAGCCTCAAACCAACATCATATCTTTCTGAGGGTAAAAAAGTAATTTTTGACAACACTAAATTCTTTTGAACTATATGGAAAAACATTTAAAAGTTAAGTTTAACATATTTGACAGTTTTTGGTTAAACAAAAAAAGGAGTTTAAAATAGTTTTGACGTTATAAAATAATTTTTTACTAGCTACAACAAATGGAGACTAACAAAACACTGCTTTTGAATTCAGCAACTTAAACATATAGTTAAGGCCAAGTAATACCTTGGGATGCACAAGCAACACAAGGACAAGATCATGCCATTGAGATGATATAAACCCTGTTAGCAGATGTAAACTGCATGGTACAAGAGCTGAATGCACAAGGTGCATAAAGCTGCAAGTACGGTCTTCCTGCCACAATAGCGCAAATCTCAATACAGATAAACAGTACAGAAGATTAAACTACAAAGACAGGAATTATAGAAAACCTGTCTGTAACTGCCAAGAACAATTAGCATATAAAAAACCAAGTCAATCAGCTGCTCCAGCACTTTCACATCATCGAACAAAATCTGTAATCATATTTCAAATCAAAAAATTAGAGATATCATATTCTACTATCAATCACAGTTTTACCACAATCTTCAAAATTGAACAATACAGATATATAATTCACCACAACTGATCATTTTTCGGCAAACAAGCAAAATGCATAGGAGATTCTTTTTTTTCTTTTTGGGTAAGAAATGCATACGAGAATGAGTACAATACAACTGCCTCAAAAATCTATCATGTTTATGTCCTTTGTCAAAAAAGGACATATTGGTATAACCAGTAAAGATCTTGAATGTAATTAGACATGACCACTCCCTCCAGAAAGAAATTGGTTCTATTATCTATAGTATTTCCCTTGCCACTCACTTTCTAGAATATAGATAGAGTATCACAAAAGTCACCCTCGCCTCCCTTCTTTATCTCTATAGATTGGGTGTCCCAATCACCCAAAGAGTTAGATACTAGCCAATGAGATGTTTCAAAATTTTGAGGAATTTTAATAATATCATGTCTTCAAATTTTTTATAACATGTCTTTGCCACATGAGAAAACAAACAAAAAGTATATAGCATAAAAATAGATGTTAACCTGCTCAAGTTTAGAGTTCCTTGGGGCTAAATCACACAAGGAATGCAAGAGACGAATACCACATAACAAGTATCTGAGCATGGCTTCATCTCTATCAGATGAGATTAGCACAGCAGTAAGGTGCAATGGAAGAGATCCCACAAGCTTTTCCATATCAATCTGTACACAAACAAAATTAGATACAACAGGCTAATAGATATGAATAAGCACAAAGACTTTGAGCATGAAACAACCTTCATTAGTGATCCTTTTTCAGTAGGGTGGTGAATAGTGAAATTTTCAGAGTCCCTCAACAATCTATTAAGTTCCGAAGAGCTAAGCCCATGTAACTCCTTCACTGCTGATATCAAGTCAATAGCCTGTTCAAGCAAATAAATATAATTTATTTATGTTCTAGCCACCAGAAAGGGATACTGGGACGGGGAATAGAGAATCCTGGATTCAAATTATATCTAGGTGGTGACTACTCACCTGTGCAGCACTAGTTGAAGGTTCTTCCTTAGCATGCCTCATTGTTGGAAACTAGTATGAAGTCAGAAGAAGAACACACTAGCAAAATGCATCAGAAACACGTGAGACACTGAGACTTATAGAGCACAAACTACCAATATGCATGGAAATTTATAACCTAGCAACAAAATGGCATCAGAAAATAAAATAGTTTAAATTATAACCATTCCTAATACTGGGCTTCAAAATTAAATATCAAATTACAATTTTTCTTAAATATGGGACAGAAACATTACAATTTGGTCTGTTAACTGATGAGCTATGAGCTAAGAAGCACGGAAACGGCGTTTTGCCGGAGTGTCCTATTAAAAAACAGTATTTTCCCGGCTGGGACACTGAGAAATTTGCCGGAAACCGCTTGCTTCAAATTTTCAGTCCAATTTGACGGCTCAGTTGCAGAAACATTTCCTTTTCTCAAAATTCACACTATTCTAGCGTTCATTCTACTCAAAGCTAAGCGCACTAGGAGAAGAAAGAAGGAGAAGAATGCCATTTACAGAGTTTGTACCTGAAATTTGAAGTTAGAAATAGGGAGGTGACTGTGTTGCAGATGTAGCAATTATCACCGGCAACGAGGATTCCAAAGCTATCTTCCACGGAAAGAGTACAACTCAGAAAGGCGCCATCACCCAGAGACCTGATGTGAAGAGAGGAGAAAGAAACGGGTCTTCGAAGAAGAACGGGAAGGAGAACCCCGTGCTGCTCAATTGATAATAAAACGTTTCGTTTTCTTTTTGGGTTCCTAATTCCCACTATTACCTTTTAAATATTTTTTTTCACTGATGTTTTGGGCCGATTAGTCTATTTTAGGAATGGATCTGTCACTGAAAGCCCACAAAACTCGATATATCCCATTTGTGGCGCAAAAAAAATTAAATCAAATAAATAAACAAAAATTTTATCATATTATATGTGTATGTCATATTATACTAACATAAGTATATATAATTTTAATATNTATTTTGATATCAAATTATTTTATTTTATTTTCTTAAATAAATTTAAAAATAATTAATTTTTACATATGTCATTTACACATTAATTATTGTTATGTAATATCACATATAACAAAAAAAATCTCTGTAAATAAAATAGAATTAATCTTTTATTTAGTAAGTTGTCCTTGATTGTAATATCATACAATCATAATGCAATGTGTCCTCTTCTTAGAATTTTGGATTTTTACGTGTCACTATGTTTGTATCATGTTGTGTCTCGTGTCAATGTGCATGCATATGATTCCTAAGCTATGCGATACAGATATCTTGTTGCAGTAAAATCTTTTCTTGTAGCCCAACTATTCAAATTCAACGCTCTTCCTATATTTTAAATCACTGTCGAAGAGTGAATTCAGAAATTATACCTATCAATTTCCACTCACGTAAATATCATTCCAATTTAATTCATAGTAGTAAATTAGCTGATAATCTATTGTGATCACAATCTTCTTAACTGAACCTACAAATAATGCAGAATATTCTTATTTTGCTTTTATTAGAGGATCATAAAAAATGGAAAAGAGATTTATTTGTACTTACCAGTTATACATAATTCAATGTCCTCAATGAATAATCATCTTAATTGACAATGTCCAAGGTTAGGAGGTCGATCAAGTCTGCAGGGGTAATACACGCCACCTCAAGTAGAGATGAAGGTAAGAGTTGGCACCGGAACTCCGATGCTTAAGTTATTATACTTTCTACAGCATAAAGTATAGAGTGTAGTGCTACTGACTCTCTTATTGGGGATTTTTTGTGAGACTCAAAGGTTGAATTTAGTGTTATTACGAAGATTTTAAAAAATTGAGTCAAACNAATTGACAATGTCCAAGGTTAGGAGGTCGATCAAGTCTGCAGGGGTAATACACGCCACCTCAAGTAGAGATGAAGGTAAGAGTTGGCACCGGAACTCCGATGCTTAAGTTATTATACTTTCTACAGCATAAAGTATAGAGTGTAGTGCTACTGACTCCCTTATTGGGGATTTTTTGTGAGACTCAAAGGTTGAATTTAGTATTATTACGAAGATTTTAAAAAATTGAGTCAAACAGTATATGATAGAACACAATTTTTCTTGTAAAATACAATAACGACACAATATAATAAAACATGTTAAACAAAAAATTTAACTTTTGCCAAAAAAAAAATGAAATTTTGCATAATTTTATATATCATATTGTTCTCATATTTTATACGAAATTATGTCTTGGTCAGATATTGAGTGACTCAATATTTTGAAATATTTACAACAACACTAAAATTACTATGTGAGTCCCACCAAAAATTTGTAGGTAGCAATATACCCTTAGCAAATACCAAATCGGTGATTATTGCAAGGTATTTTACAACAATGGCAACCTGGAGGCAATAATTATAAATGAAGCTTAGGTGAGGACACGTCTCTCTCTCATGGGAAATTCTTGTACCCAGTTATAGAAAATCAGTTACTTCTACTTATTATTAGTTTTGATAGCTTGCCAAAATTCTCTCATCTTTAAAATTTTAGATATAACCAACAAATGATAATCAAAGCAAAAGTAACCTCTGGTTTCATAGGCATTGGCCTTAATGTAGGAGAAGGAGACCTTCTAAATAAATGCCTATATTCCTATCTTCCTCAACTTGATGGTGATCATTTGGAATCATTTTTTTTTTTTATTGAAGCGTGAATATGCAACCAATTTTCTGCTTTTCTTTTCCTTGCTGGTTCAACTAATTTTCTGCTCAGATCAAACAAATTAACATGATTACGAGGAATTATAAGCAACAAAAGGCAAACAAGTTAAGAACAACGTTTGTTATTGTAGAGCACCTACATAATTGATGCTTACTTGCCATGCATCTAACCCAAAACGAAGCTAGAGATGCACAAAGAAAACTTAACATCAAACATACGAAATAAGATAAAACTAGTACAGAAGCAGTTCATGAACTTTTCATTCTATCTAACATACTTATCCTTCTTTTTCTTTTTCTTTTTCTTTTTCCCGTTTTGCTCTTGGTGCTTCCACCAGAATAGCTTCGTTTTCTTCCTTCACTAACAGCGAGAATAAGAAAAAATAGAGCTATGAAGACAAACTGCACGAGACACATCTTCCAAGAGAAAATGCCTAAGCTGTAATTTTCTCAAATGCTCACTAAAGCATGATTCCAAGGGAGATATTCTCCTCCCTACAAGTGTTGTTGGTTCTTTTAGAATTTACCCTTTCTTCAGCTACAAATGCCTCTTTGCTATGTTTGTTTAATGGAGGGTTAAGCGTTCCAGTATATAAAGACCATTGTAGGGAAGAAGGTAGACAATTTTCTTTTCATTATAGTGAATGCATGAAATGGCCAATAAATCTTTGAGTGGCATTTTCTATGTTTTGATAGTTGTGAAAGAGTTGGAAGCATGCAAAAATTAAATGACAGCATGGATTACTATCAAAAATTAAAGAAGAGTCTCTTGGTAATCCATGCACTCATTTAATTTTTGCAAGCTTCCAAAGGTTTCACAAGTATCAGAACATAGAAAATGTAATGAAAGATTTATTGGTCATTTTATGCATTCCCAGAAAAGATGCAATTATGAAATGACTGTCTATCTTCTTATAATTCTCTATATACATCATCACCCCTCAAAGTTAAACTCATTTTCAGGGTAACAAAGAAGAGTGATTTGTATTAACAAAATGGGTTCTAGTGAGAGCACTCAAGGCTCAAGAATCAGAAAGAATAGCAACAACAATTCTAGAGATATTGTTGGCAATGGAGGGGAAGAAAATGAGATGCGTGAGATTGGTGCTGCGGTTCCTGGCATTGGTGTAGCTGTTGCAACGGTTTTGGCTGTTGGTTTAATTGGTTCACTGTTTTGTGGCTCTGGTTCAGAGGCAAACAGAAGTACTATGAAGGCTCCTGGCAGGAACTATCGTATTTATAGAGATGATTTTGAACGTGACCCAGGAAAATACTTTCGAAGCTTGCGCAAATAGAGTGAGGGAGGGAGATCAAGCAAGTTGGATGACTTTTCCTTTTTTGGAAATAAATTTAGATGTAATATGAATATTGTAATGATGGACACTGCCTTTTGCTGTTTTGTGTCTTCTTGTTTGATGGTATTGCAAGTTTAATGCAGTTTGAAACTTTTGGCTTGTTGATTTATTGCTTACTTTTTCGAATTTTCTCGTTTTCCTGCTAATCTGAGAAAGGGGGAAAATATAAAACTTGATGAAAAAACAGGACAATGTGTTCTTTTTATTGTGCCATTACGACATCATAATTTGACATTTTCTGTTTGTTACAACCACAACTTCAGTTTATATAAAATTACAGTAATGGTAGAAAACTAGAAAGTTGTGAAGCAAGTGTATATTAAACGTCAAAACAAAGTGAATACTAATGTTATATCAATGAAATAAGACAAATACATATACAAAAATTTCCCCGAAACCCAAAGCCCAGAAAACTCTACTGAATTTCTTCTCTTCTGTCTCAATATGGGTGAAGAAAGAGGAGATGATAACTTATTCCTCATTCTAACCAACTAAAGACTCTGGTTACAAAAACTTGACCAAACCCCCTAAGGGAGCTGTTCCCACACGTTTAACTAGAAAACATGTAAGGAAATGAACGCATACGGGAAATAAAATGTCAGTTCTATCTCCTCCTCTTCCTCCCTTTTCCTAGTTGTCCAGATTTAAAAGCACTTTCTTGGTCTTGAAGGAAAGCTCTTGCTTTTCCAAACTTCTCTGCTCTTTCTTCTTCCTCTAAAGCCTTCTCTCTTTCTTTCACCTCAAACAAGAAATAGTTGTCTTTGCGCAATTCACGAGCAGCTCCTTTACGTTCACGCTTCACAAGTTTCTGCAACTTCTTCATCTCAGCTCGTTCACGGTCTGGATCATAATCCCTACCCTTGACAAAGCTGCAAAACAAATATCACATGTAAGTGCTTAATTTGGTCCTCTTTCTTATCTGCATGCCTAAAACAGCAAAAGTACTTGAATGACTAAAAACATTTAAGTACGAGAAAGGGAGTGAAACTTACTTCTCCTCAAATTTGGGATTCAGTAATTTGATAGGTACTGGCTTTTTCTTCCGCATCTGAAGCGGCCGCCTCAAAGTGTGATGTTCATCCACTTTTAACTTAACGAATTCAGCAACTTCTTTAATTTTATCTCGTAATGAATTTGGTGTATTTTTCTGTTCTGCTATTTCATCTAATAATCTCAAAATTGGTGAAAATATTTCAGGAAACGAGCTTAAACCTTCATAGATGTTGATATATCCACGTAGAGTCTCAATAACTGCAACCAATACACTGGCCCTGCAATCGAAGAATGTTTATAAGCCAAGATCAACCAAACCACAAACCTTGCAAAAGAAACAATATTTCATTTACCGCAAATAAAAGTCCTTCAAAATTGCAGGGTTCAACATTTTCACTTACGAGATTTTATCCATATAAAAATCTAAATGACCAGATCTTAACAAATGCAACTCAAGTGCTCATAAACATGAGAACGTAATTTTCAAGCTTCTTGGAAATATGTATAATTGCATAAATATGTGACAATTTGGCAGGCTTGGTACATCTGGGTCAGTAATAATTTACAAAATGGAGTTCAACCAAACCCAATCCCCACCCCCAAAAATAAATAAATAAAGACTCGTCAAATATATTAGCACATTGGAAACGAAGATGGAATTCAACATATGGATGATAAGGTAGTACCATTCTTATCCATCAATAAACAAGGAGAATAGACCATAATTTAATTTTACCTGAAACTATCAGAAGTGAAGAAAGAAGAATCTTCTGGCATGTCTATTATCTCAAAGAAATTCAGAGGGCTAATGTCATTTACTGTCTCACGTATGCACAGGAGACGCTTGAGAGCCTTCAGTTCCGTAAGATGATAAAACTGGCAGAAACCAAATAACATGGTCAATTTAGTATGTGAGCCCGAAATTATAGTATCATTATTAACTAAAATCCAGCACCACATGAAACTCATTAGCTGATATTGTACACCTAAAGCATGGTCCAGCTAGGTTATGCATGTGCTAGAGTCCTGGGCTTAAGCATCACAAAGAAGTCCTTTTGCTTAAGAAGCAATCATTCAATTGAATTGAATGTCAAATGCAAGTTCATTGAGTGAATTTGTTGAGACATGTCAGTTTATGTAAAGTGGCTTGAGTTAAGACTGCAAGCACATAAATAACTGACTCATAATTGTAAGGGAAATATACATTAATTGTCTTTTCGTTTTCAAAACAGTATCAAAGAATACAAGGGAAATTTTATGGTACCAAAATATTTTTTTTCCTAGTAATTAAGTCATACCTCTGAATCTTGACTTGAAATAGATTTACTTTCAGTAGCTGCCATGAGCAAAGTTCGAAGAAACAATATGGCTTCAGGACAGAACTTCCGAGACTGTTTTAATACCTGAAATTCAAATTAAGTACATTAATAGACTGCAACAGCAGGTGAAATATAAGTTCAATGATGCAGTAAATATAATGTTCGAAAACAAAAATAAATGTCAAGCTGCCAAAGCTCATTTGTGGAAACAAATGCTATAAAGTAGCAGCTATGTAACCTGAGCAATTAGTATGCTTAAAAGAGAATTTTCCATCAAGAATTAGAAAGTTGCCATCATTCAACATTTAAACAGCATGCCCAAAAGGCATCTGCACTCCTTCCTTTACCACCAAAGTTATATTACAATAATATATAACTGATGATCAACATGCCAGATATATTCATTTTATAATACAATTCTAACTTTTTCATCAAACCTCCTCGTTGATTTGATAATACCACATGGAAAGTGCAAAGCATAAAGAAAAAAAAAAAAAAAAAAAACTATTTCACCTAAACATGTACTTACAGAGAGAAGCATAGAACACAAGAAAGAGCCAAGGACAATATCTCGACCAGACACAACTGGGCAACGCATCAGGTATTCACAAATCAATAATATCACTGGGGTCATAACTGGATGGCGGAAGTCAGAGCATGGAAATATCATGGACCACAACCGCAAGAGAAACAGTGTCTTCGAAGAAGGCCAACTGCTACTTTCTGTAACAACAGAAGGATTTGAGATCAGGTGTTATGAAGACACCTACCAATTCTTAGTTCTGGGTAACAAGTTTTGCAGAACATACAACTACTTAGGCACATTACAGTCTAACCTGGATTCTTGATGCTCTCAACAAACTGTTTTCTAGTCCTTAGTATTCTCTGACGCGCACAAATTGCAGCAAAGTATGGGATCTCCATACTCATCTCTATCAATGGCTTCACCAATATATTTAGCAACTCAAAATTCAATGGCTTCTTATTTGCCAAAATAGCAAAATACTGCAATAACACACCATAAAATACCTGAAAAGAGAAGAACAAGTATAAAAAGTCACTCCAGATGCCAAATCAGAAAATAAGGCAACCTCAAAAGTACAAATGAAACAACCAATGGGCAGATATCTAACATATAGTAAGTAAAATTTGTTATACATCAAATACTGCAAAGACTAACTTATAATTAGCATTCAAATAAATGGATTACTAAAAAGCATTAATTGAAGATGAACATCTATGCACAGAGAAAACATATGGCCACAAAGTACATATAAAAATCCATAAGCCAGTTAATTGATTTAATACTTTCGGTTTACCTAATTAGTGAGAGATGATTCCTTCAAGAAAGCATACACTATCTGTGTGAGATCAATGGGAGGAAAACAACTATAGGCAATAGCTATAGTCAATTGATCATATTGATATATGCATGGCAAAAGCATAACAGAATATATTTGGAAATCCATCAGGCTTGATTATCAAAATATACAGTAGTTTTCCAATCAAATGATGAAACATGCAACCACTAATATAACAAAGTAAGCTATAATAAAACAGTCAATAAGAGAACTATAATTCAAAGGATTATAGCTTTAATTAATTTTCTACCACTTGAATGATAAAAGGACAGCAAAAACTACTCAAGTTGAAAAAATCTAAGCATTTGCGCTTTAACTGATAACAGTTCAGAGATAACACAACTAGTCTACATATATACAGGCATGCAGACAGATATTAATAAGATAGGGGGAAAGAGAGACATAGTTTCATACTTGCATTTTCTTTCGATTTTCTGCTGCAAGCTTGATAGCATTGCTTGCCCGAATCCGACTGATAATCATGATAATGTCAGAATTTGAACGATTAATCAGTAAAGCACATAATTCTTCATAGGTTTTTGGAGCTTCAATTAAATAAGGAATGTCCAACTTTGTTGATGGCTGTTTTCCTCCAACATCTATCTTGGCACCCGAAGAATCCTTATCTCTTTTTATAGTTTCAACTGTTTTCCTATGGTTGACCTCGTCATGTTTTTTTGCAGCTCTGTTTTTATCTTCATCGTCATCACTACCTTCCTCCCCTTCTTCTACCTCTTCCAAATCTGTTCCAATATTTTCATCATCACTCTGTTCCCAATCCCTCAAAGAAAGATCCTTTCCGTGTTCATCCAAATCCTCATCAGCATCTTCAGAGCCTTCTGAATCATCAGAAGATTCACCATCTTCACTTGCAGAGTCTTCCTCATCCTTTTTTTCAAGAATCTCATCAATCCAACCCTTCTTAGTCATTGTTTCTTCACTGACAGAGAAGGAATCACCAAGATCATCCCCAGAAAGGAATCTTGGCTTCTCTTTTGATGGCTTTTCCACATCTTCATCATCTTCATCACTTGAATCTTCAGGAGCAGTCATCCTCTTCTGTCGCTCTTGCTGAAGTTATAAAGCATCATATAAGTTAATGGTATTAGACAGTTGGTACTATAAAATTCAACATAATATTTCAGGTCTTTTGAACCAATATAATAAAAAGGATGGCGAAGTTAATATAAACTCCTTGGCAGCATGATCATATAATATATCGACAATACCTCTAAAGATGTTCATTTTACTTTGGAACCCTCAACCATAGCAGCATTAGGGATATATTGGCTATTGACAAATAAATAAAATTCTCAAACTAGGAAAGAGCCAAGTTAAAAATTAATCAATTTTAGAAATCAGCATTGCTAGTATATATTCACAGAATATATGAGCATAAATGAGCACTTTCAAGTTAGCAAGTGGCTTGATAAGGGGTCAGCTCATCAGTGAGGCCTCTGCAACAAGAAGCAACCTGTGCCTCTCAAGAGTTGGCTCAGCTTCACAACCAACAACAGAGCTCAACTGATGCTTCAACATGTGCTATAGTGTTCCTTCAAAGAGTAATCATTGTTCAAACGATCACACACATAATTTAAAGTCATCTAATTGTACCTCCAATCTCTCTAAACGTTCCCTTTCCTCCTGAGCAATCTCTTCTGGTGTCTTTGTCCTGTCTGAAGGTCGAGCACGTCTTTCCAAAGCCATTTCTTTCACAAGTCTGTCATAAGCATCAGGTTTTTCCTGCAATTAGGAACAGATAGAATGATCTTATAATGAGGGGAAGATATTAAGACCATGAAGAACCCTCATGAAGGAAAAAAAAATACCTTCTCAGAATTATCCATCTTCCGGATAGCAGATAAGTTTTCCTTGTTGCTATGCTCATTTGGAATATTCTTGTTCACCAGAGCCTTCAAAGCATTCATCTTGCTGGGTTCAGTCAGTGATAATAAGGCCTCAGACTGAACTAAAGAAGAGAAGTTCCTGTCCAATTCTTCCACCAAATGTTCATTTTCTTCCTTCTCTTTTGCTTTTTGAGCCTGAAAAATATTAGAGGGGAAAAATGTGAAAAAAAATTGAAGACAAATAAACTACCGTAGCCTCAACTAAAGAATGGTCCCCACCTTGAAAAATTTGCTTTTCAAGATAATTTCCTCCATCACTTCCTTCTTGCTTTTATGCTTCTGTAGATGAGAGGTCATCATTACAAATTAGCTTCAAAGTATATCTTAAATCCAATGACAGTTGCGAAGGAGGTAAGCAATTGGCAGCTTGAACAATTCATAGGTTCTCCCTCATATGCATAGTGTTATTGAGTTAACATATGAGAGAAAAATATACTAAGCACAAGATAGCAAAACTGGTCTTACATTTTCCTCACCCTCCATACTGATTTCTCCTGGAATCCGTGCATTAAGATGCTGTACCATAGCCAAATCTTCTGCGAAAGCAATATGTAACCAACACCATCAACATGAATCCCAAGACACAAAATTAACACAACAGACATAGTACCAAGATCAAGACAGTTGAAGTAAACCGCAGAAGGTTATACTAGTAAGCAGTAAGGTCATCCCTTCAGCAAGAGGAATGCCATCAATGTGCACCCAATATAGTAAAATGACATCAGACAAATTTAGAAATTTATGATACTGGAAGTAAACAGAAGAAGGCTCACCAGTCAACAGTAAGTATATCACTTCAGCAGTTGCATAATAATTTATGTGACACATTCATTACAATGAAAAAAATAAACCCAATATTGAATCACAAAATGATTAACTGCTTGTGCGGCAACTAATAGACAGATAAAAACCCACTTTCAAATAATGAACCCATGCTAGAGATCAAATGGACGGACACACTCTAACTGCTTGCCTATATCTAATTCTGCATTATATATGTGCATATATATGGAGGATACTTATTTCTTCCTAAGATAGTTTGTAAAAAATAAAAATCAAAGTGACAGCTAAAATTATACAAATGATACATACTCTCAGTTTCAGCAGCTTCTGCACCATCATCATCAGGAAATATTTCATCCTCAAAATCATCTCTTCCTTGAATATCGAGACCTTCAAAATCATCATCTTCTCCATCCGACAAGTTATACTTACTTTTCTTGTTCAGTTTTAACTATGAAAACCAAAACAAAGAGAAAGATGAAACATTAGAGAAGCAACTACAAGAGATAACTATTTAGCAATTATACAAGAGAATTTCACAATTTTTTAACTCAAAAATAAATCTTTAGATTATGAATCAAGGTTTCCAAGCAACCTTTGAACATAGAAGACAGGATACGTGTGTACATATATAGCATGCTATTCATAAGAAAATGAAAGATAATTAACTTAGGCAACACCTGGGGCAGACTTGAGCTAATTTTGCACCTCAAGGAAAAAATGACAGCTGTAGATAACCGGTTCCAAATTTTCCTTTAAGGACCAGAAGCAGAACATGATTTTTAAGGTCTAGTGACATAAAGCAAAATTATTTAAAAAAATAACAAGATTACAAGATACATTTCCAAACACAGCATCTCCAATTGCACCTTCCATTGCACAAACCATAAAAAGGACTTGAAGTTTATTGATGCTGTATTTGCTAACTACACTGATAGCACAATCATAAAACATGAATTGAAATGCACATCATTATCTGAATACTCTATACATAATCAGAAGAATAATAATCTAAACAAGAAAAAAAATTCCAAAGAAAAATTCATTGCTTATCAATAAGCACTCACAGAGTTTAAAAAATAATCTAAAAAACTCACCTGACGTTCACGCTGGGATCTCAAAATAGCCTTGCCAAACTCATCAAGCTCTTCATTTTGCTCCCCAATTCGCTTATCCACGAACACAGACGCCTTCCCACTTTGCTCATACTCCTTCAACAATGTCTTTTTCCTCTGCCAACCCAACAAGAAGAAACTTAACCCCTCAGCAAAAAGAATACAAAAAACAAGAAAAAAAACATAAAATTTCTCATTTTTGCATTCGCCAACACAATTAATAAAATTTCAATGAATTGGTTACTATTAAGCTAGAGAAAAACACAAATACTATTTTTACAATCTCCAAAACAATTTATTGAAATTGCAATGAAAGTGGGAACCACTTAGCTAGTACTTGCCTTCTCAATGGCACGGGAACGAGCTAGACCAATGCGTCGCTCTTCACCTTTGCGCTTCTTCCCTAGTATGTCGAATTTTCTTCGAGACCAAATGGTCTCGAAAGGGTTATCTTTAGGAGCCTTAACTTTCATGGCTACAGCATCTGGACCAGCCGTATTCTTCTTCTTATTTTTGTTCTTCTTCTGGTTATTGGGGTTGGTGCCAGTACGGCTTGATGATTTCGCCATTGATTTGCAGAAGGTTGAAGCAGTAGACAGGTTTAGGGTTTAAGGGAAAGTATGATATAAACCTGGTTGCGGGAACTCTTGACTCATTACCGCCACCAGTCAACTCGGTTCGACTGGTATTATCAAAAACAATTAACAAAAAATATTTCTGGGAGAATTATTGTTTTGGTGATAAAATTTATTAAAAAAAAAAGCATATATTTTTTATACATGTTAATATTAATTTAATTAAATATGTGTTTTTCTATGGTTACATATATTTTATTTGTGCCTCAAAATAAGTATACCCTAATAATTAAATATAGATATTTTATTATAGAAGTATTATGTTTAAATCTTATTAAAATTGGGTGAAAAAAAATTATATCAATCAAAGAGACACACGAATTTAAAAGTAAAAGGCTTTACATACAATTTGAGCAATTTCGCGAACAAAAAGAAGTACAAGTTATACTTTTATCACATTACTCAAAATTAATCCTTACAAAACCAATTTATCACATTGGAAATTTTCAACAACAAAAAAAAGAGAGTAAACTCTATTATACTTCATATGACTAGTATAATGATCACCCATGCTCTATGCAAACATAGTCATTCCTATACATTAGGGAGTTGCATCTTCAGGACCTTCATACTGATGTGAATGTTTGTAGTTAAAACTTTAGATCTTTTTAAGTTAGTTCGTTACTAATTGGGCCCTTGGCAAAATTTGATGGGAAAATAGCACTAAAGCTTTTCCATGCCCTTCACACTTTGCAAACCAAAGTTGGTTAACACCCACTTGAATTGCTTTAAACCAATCAATCTCAGATTTGCTAAAATGGGTAGGGTTACATAGTTTACTTTGATTGCTGAAATGCTATTTTATATCATTCCCTCTTGAGCTTAAAATAGCACAACTAATTGAGGATATTGAGAATTGCATCAAGACAGAGTGTCATGGTTCAGCTATCAAACACATATTTTGATCTATCTCATCAATGGACAATGGTTATGCAAATCATTTTTGAGGATAAAGATACTTGTCTGATTACCTATTGAGTTGGGTGCCACCAAGACCAAACCGAAAAAAAAAATGGAAAAAAATAGAAAATGTGACATGACCAAAAGCTGTAGAATATGAACAATGAACTATGAAGATGAAGGGACAATTTGTTGGGGATACAGATGTTTGTCTGCTTTCCTTGCTCCTTTACTTAAATAAGATCTTTATCGGATAGTCTATGGCCTTATTCTCTACTGCATATTCCAATATATCACGTGCTTTGGAATGGTAGTAAAGAAGAGTGAGTAAATATTCATCCCCACAAATATCATATCCATCTTTGGTGAAAACCCCAAAAAAAATTGTAAATCCATTAATTGGACAATTGCATCTCCAGCAGCTTAGGCACTAAAATATCACTTTTTGGTCCCATCCCATAATTGATTAGACAGAAAGAAATTGTACTGAAGGCTTCATATGTGTTTGAAGTTTAAACCAATTAACGGATTAATCATTCTAATATATCTAATTACACG
Organism: Cercis canadensis; assembly: GCA_003255065.1. NCBI lineage: Eukaryota > Viridiplantae > Streptophyta > Magnoliopsida > Fabales > Fabaceae > Cercis > Cercis canadensis. The sequence goes on along the minus strand of QAOA01003368.1, from coordinate 911,424 downwards.
GATCTTGATTGATGATCTTAATTTTTGAGGGTGACACAGAAGCTATTCTAGTGTGCCCCTCTTTCAGCCTTGCATTGCAAACCATAGTCGCCAAAATGGACATTTATTTGAGTGATTCTATAGCTACTAGTACTGTTTGGGGATTGGATTGAGTATTTACAACACAAATAAGAAACAGAGATATAAGATTGTCGTTGTTAGAGTTAGAGTGAGATTGACAATCTGCAAAGAGAGGAGGACGGTCAGGGGGAGGCCAGAGCTCCGATACCACCTCCAACGCTCAAGTTAGCTTGGCCTTGAGGGAGAAAGTAAGAAGAACCGAGAACGAGAGTGAGTTCAAAGCTAAGATAGAGTCTATCTTGAGTTGAGTTAGAAAGAAAAAACATATATCTTAAGCATGGGCATTTTAGTCCTTTTACTATAACAAAGGGTATTGAGTTTACTAGGTATTATCAAAGATAAATAATAATAAGAATTAGATTTATCTAAATTCAAGTGGTTGACTTCAAACTTTCTTGTTAATGTAAATGTGTTCAACTAGACAGTTATCTATAATTATGAATACAAGAGTTATGTGATTAATATTTTGTTAAAAGATGATGTGCATATATCATTATTTTTATTCTTTTGTGTGTGTGTGTGTTTTGATGTGCAAATTGTCATTGGCAAAACGTCCTTAACTAGGTTCCTTTTCATCCCAAATAGCTGAGCTCCCATGTGCCTTCATTCACGCCCTGTAGCACTTGAGAGAAACCCAAAAGGGGCCAAGGGACCCCAATGTCTCTAACTTAACCATTATCACCAATGGCCTACATAATGACACTTTGCTCACTTTCCATTCATAATTCCAATCTCTTTTTCATTCTCAAGACACTTTATTATGTACAAACATTGTAGATTACAGACACAACATTATGATTCAGAAAGAAGTTATAGACTCTTGAAGACCAAAATCAACAAAAATGATATTGCATATTAAGCTAATAACCAGAAATCTTTGTGACGCTTAGTGGTAATCATGTAGCCTCCAATCTTCTTGCTCTTTCTCCTCACTGCAATTGCCATGCAATGTGCATTCTGGATACAGTACTCTACCACCCCTCCATTCACTCTGTGGCTTGCCCACATCATTAGAAGACGCCATGTTGTGGACCTCTGCTTCTTCTGCCCCAAAACCAGAAGTGCCACTCCTTGTTTTCTGGCTTCTTCCACTATTTTTGGGCCCTTTTCCTTTGCTTCAACTACTGCAATCTCAATTTGTACCTATCAGAATCATATAATCTCAATGTTTAATCATCACACTTAATTATATCAAGTAAGATATTGGCATTTTTGAACTCAAGATATATATGGGCCTGCTTCACTGATTACAAGCATGCATGACTCTCAAACAGCATCATTTAAAAGCTACCCTCAATAGATGATTTTGAATAATTGATAATCTAGAAGAAGTTCAGCATTTTCACATGGGTTTTTCTTCTTCTTTTGATTAATGAAAGAAGAACTTTTGGCTTATCTTTTATACCAGACATAGCTTAACTTGGTGGGATACTTGGGTAAGGGGAAAAAGAATTGAACTTTGTGGTATTTTGGGAATGTTGAACATTATTAGGACATATGTTGTTACTATATCGGGTAAGAGGGATGAACTCACCTCAGGTCTCTTCACATGGCACATTTTCTTGAAGGAGGAGACAAGTTCATAAGCCCTTGGAGCTACTATCTCCTTGCTAGACTCTTCCTCATCACTGGCTGCAATGTTATGTGAAGCACACTTAGCATTTTGTTTCAGTGTTAGCCAAATGAAAAATCGAAGTTAGAGGGAAAACAAAGTACTAAACAATCTGTTTCCGCACCTTGTTTAGAAGGCTTAATTACATGAAGAAGAATTAACATGTCCTGGTTCTGAACAGTGTGAGAAAGTGCCCATTGAAAAGCTCCCTTAGCTTCAAGACTAGAATCAATCACAATCATGATTTTCCTACCAATTACCGACCCGGGTTTCGCCCCATCTTGGGATTGCTTTTCACAAGCATTGCCAGAATCCTCAGTTTTCGGGTCAGTTTTAGTAGCACTTGTGTCAAGCTTGGATTGTATAGGAGGTGAACGCACCCGGGCATGAGGCCTAATTCTGTTGAGGCAGAAGCCTGGCAACCTTGTTCCTCTCTTTCCCATCTCTCTTGGAAAAACTCCTAAGGAAGACACCAATTATTATAGGAAGAAGAAGAAGAGAAAAGAATATCCACAATTAGACCTTTCTGGGGCTAAGCAAATTTCTTAATGTTGCTCTGGGACATGGTTCATTTCTGCTTTGCTTTTTCTTTTGCTACTTTTCTAATCATTTTTAGTTCTTTGTTTCTTTTGATTTTTTCCCTTGTGGGGAACCCTTATTCCTGAACGTGCTTGTCATCAAGGTGTAGGCCCATTTTCCTCGTAGACCAGCCATTTGGTTCAACCATGACCATTTACACACATAGTTAAATAACCAACCTCATTATTAAAGCACTTCCTCTCCTTCTAACACCTCATTAGAGGCTTGTTCTGTGACTGATTGCAAAGCCCCATTTTACATAATTACAAGATGCTTCCTTTCCTCTTCTCCTTTTCTCCTTGTATTCCTCTTCTTTGTTAAGGGAATGAGGGTGTTTGGTTAAAAACAATAAAGCATGTGGACCAAAAAAAAAATAAAGTGCTTTGCAAATTTAGTAGCATCAAATTGAAGAAGTGAAAAAGATGTGCTTTGCAGCTTTAACATGGCACGGTTGAGTAAAGTCATACACTAACCTTCACTCTAATAGGTAGAACATTCTATGTATACAGGTTTCACTCATTATACACTTATCATCCCAAATCAGATAGAAATAAAAACAGTGTCAACAAAGGCAAATAGGTTCTTCAGCTGGCAATTATGATTACTAATTCTTGAAAAATTTCTGCAGTTGAAACATATTGTATAACTATGATGGTTTAGCAATGCCTTTTGCATTGCCTTGTATCAAATAGCTTTGGCCATACGTTACAGGCTCATCATTTTGATAGAATTAATTAAAATCTTCTATTAAGCCAATGATGTTTCCCATAAGAAAAGGATTCTAAAATGATTAATGTGATAAAAGGCTCTGCTGCATAATGTAAACTTGCAGAGTTTAAATAATGTTTAGACTTTTCTTTTGTAAAGAAAACTTTAAAGGTACTGTTGCATTAGCACCTCAACTTTAGCTGATTTGTAGTGCCATTTTCCGAAGGTGACATGTTATTACATATCTATATGTTTATAAAAATCGCAACATAAGCATTTGGGAACCTTAATTTTCTGCAGAAGAAAGAGTCCTAATTAAGGGAAGCCAATGCTAATATGTTTCGATTTCGTGATGATTTATGAGCATAAAGAAGGGAGTGCTACGAGCTGCACATGTAGAGTGGAGTCAATTAAAAGATCAAACATTGTTTTGTTCATGTAAATGCCTCTTAATTTGTTGATTAATGTTGGGCCACTTTCCTTAAACACACCAACATAAAAGAAAAAGAAGAACAAGAAAGCAACTTGCTAACTTCCAGTTTGACTCTTCACCTATAAAGGGCAAAATCCAATTGATTTAAAGACAAAAGAAGATTCTCTCATCCTAAACTAGATAAGCCATCTTGACAAGGATGACAATGTCATTAGGGAATTGAGTAAATCCTGCTAAGACCTTCAATGGTTTCTAATTGTCACTTTAGTCTATAGCTATGGCGTCACATCCACCAAGTCAAATTGAAAAGTGATTATTTGCCTGGTTACATAATTTCGGAATGTTAAGATTGCTTTCTAGAATGAATTCAGATTTTTTTTTTCATTTTTAATTATTATTGCTTTTTTGTCTTTTCCCAAAAAAAAGTTTGGACCAGCTCTCAGCCAAAAGGCCCAAATCATGTAATCCGTAGGCTTACTTTTGCTTGATTCTATAGACACCTGCGTTTAGCCCACATAAAGAGTGTTAAGTGAAAATATTTTAGAGACTCATTGGTTAGTTGCTTAAGTATATAATATTTATGAGTTATGTGAAATAAAAACATTTTTAAAATTAAAAGTGGTTATTATGTATGTCTTAGAGGTTATTGTGAGGAAACATATAATGACTATTTTGTTGTTCATGATGACCGATGGTCATTATTAGAACGTTTGCTCAAAATGTCCACTTTTTGTGTCTCTTGACCAATGGTCATTTAGGCTCACTAGTGAACATTGCATGATTACTATAATGACCCGTCAAAGCAAATGGGTAATTTTGAAACTTCATCCAATAAATTATTACCCACTAAGAAATATTTTTGTTGTAGTCATCTACTAAAAGATATTTATAACTTTAGTCACTTAATAAAAATTCTCTTCAAAATATTTCATATAAATATTTGTTAAATGATATTATAACCATTAAAAATTATTTCATGTTGTGGGGCAGTTATACATGGATCCGCCAAGTGCCAAAGCGCAGCACGAGTAGCATAATAAGACTCGACTGCCGTTGCAATCCTATCAAGAAGAGCTTCTATTCTCATAAGAGGCAGTCATTTTAGCCTTCCTCACCCTTTCCCCGCCCTTGCACTAGCATTGCCTTGAGAAGCGTTCAAGGTATTTTTTGCTACACCCTCACCAGCACCTACATCTAAATCATCAATATCCCGTGGCCTCAGCCAAATCCATGGCCATGCTCTCAAAAGCCTGTGCATCCCGAACCTCATCTTTCTGCTTGAAACCCCTCGGTAACACTAACACACTAGATGGTGGCAATGGTCACGAACCTCATCTTTAAGGGAACAACTTTGTAAATTCATAATTCAAATAAGTCCAAATCACGGGGCCTGATTCATGAACCTTGAACAGTGATTTTGTGGTGTTAGACGTCTGAACATGGTTCTCAGCCACTATGCCAAACAACACAATCATCTTACCAGAATAGATTTTAACCTCTCAGAATCCCATTTGGATGGCTAAAACGTTTCCCAAGCATGCATTTAAGAATCTGTCAATTACCACTTGTGAGACCTCTTCTTTCATTCAAGCAGATGCAGTAGAAAGAGAGAAGAGATTTAAACTTGGGCTTTCTTGATGGTAGTCCATCCTGCATGACAAGCTCCTTGCCCAACCTCCTTAAGATCTGGAACATATCCATATGAGCTTAACAATATTGTCAATCCCCGCAATGCCCTGTATATATTCTCTGTCTCAGGATGTCTCTCATCTAAGGAATAAAATTCCACCATGCTATCATTGACCTCAATCATGCTACACCCTGGCGATTTCCTAAACCCAGTATCTCTCATTGCAACTTTCAAACGTGCAACATCTTGCCATCTTCCAAGATCCTTGTATAAGTTTGAAAGCATGACCAAATTTGCAGGGTTGTTTGGTTCCAATTCAGTGAGTCGTTGAAGAGCAAGTTCAGCTAATTCAACGTTCTTGTATATTCTACATGCCGCCAGTATGGTAGCCCAAATAACAGCATCTGCTTTTATGGGCATATTTCTCNATTCATGAACCTTGAACAGTGATTTTGTGGTGTTAGACGTCTGAACATGGTTCTCAGCCACTATGCCAAACAACACAATCATCTTACCAGAATAGATTTTAACCTCTCAGAATCCCATTTGGATGGCTAAAACGTTTCCCAAGCATGCATTTGTGAGACCTCTTCTTTCATTCAAGCAGATGCAGTAGAAAGAGAGAAGAGATTTAAACTTGGGCTTTCTTGATGGTAGTCCATCCTGCATGACAAGCTCCTTGCCCAACCTCCTTAAGATCTGGAACATATCCATATGATCTTAACAATATTGTCAATCCCCGCAATGCCCTGTATATATTCTCTGTCTCAGGATGTCTCTCATCTAAGGAATAAAATTCCACCACGCTATCATTGACCTCAATCACGCTACACCCTGGCGATTTCCTAAACCCAGTATCTACACCCTGGCGATTTCCTAAACCCAGTATCTCTCATTGCAACTTTCAAACGTGCAACATCTTGCCATCTTCCAAGATCCTTGTATAAATTTGAAAGCATGACCAAATTTGCAGGGTTGTATGGTTCCAATTCAGTGAGTCGTTGAAGAGCAAGTTCAGCTAATTCAACGTTCTTGTATATTCTACATGCCCCCAGTATGGTAGCCCAAATAACAGCATCTGCTTTTATGGGCATATTTCTCACAAAATCTACAGCTTGATCTAAAAGACCAGCTCTACCTAGCAAATCAACCATGCATCCATAATGTTCAATCTGAGGCACAATTGAATATTGATCAATCATTGACTGGAAATACAAAAATCCATCTCTGACTAACCCCATATGTGTGCAAGCAGACATAACTCCGACAAAGGTAACTCCATCCGGTTTTTCTCCAGCCTTTTTCATCTGATCAAATAAACTCAAGGCATCAACCGCGTTTCCATGCACAGCCAGGCCATTAATGATAGTGTTCCAAGTAATTACATCTTTCCTATTTATGCTATTGAACACAACAACTGCATTTTTTATGATTCCGCATTTTGCATACAAGTCAATCAATGCATTTCCAACAAAAAGGTTTCCCTTATACCCAGTATTCTCTGCATATACATGCACCCACTTACCCATATCAAGGGCCCCTAGTCTTGAACATGCAGTCAACACTGTAACAAGTGTGGCATCATTAGGAAGCACATTGGCTTCAATCAGCATTCGTTCAAAAGACTCCAGAACTTCAGAGAAATGCCCATTACGAGCATAGCCTCCAATCAATCCATTCCAAGAAAAGACATTTCTTTCAGGCATCTCTTTGAACAACTTCTCGCATGACTCAATATCACCATTATTTGCATAGCCATTCAACATTGTGTTCCATGACATGGCATCCCGGTTTGGCATCTTATCAAAAAGCTGTCTTGCTGCCACCATATCCCCCAGTTCAATATAACCTGAAATTATAGTGTTCCACAAGACGACGTCACGCTCTGGTGCCAAATCAAAAAGGCGTCGTGCAGACACCATGTCATGACAGGAAATGTAAGCATTGATCATAGAAGTCCAGGCGACAACATTCCTCTCCGGCAGATCTTGAAATACTTTATAAGCATCTCCAACAAATCCCCTTGACGAGTACATATCAATCAACGTCGTTGCCACAAATGGGTTTGATTTAAAACCTCCTTTTATTGCAAAACAATGAACTTCTTCTCCTTCTCTTGTTGCATTAACCATCCCACAAGACTTGAGAACAATGGGTAAGGTAAAGCAATTAGGCAATGCACCGACACTATTCATTTGACTGAACAGAACTATGACTTCCCAATAAGACTCAGTTTGGGAATACCCTCTAAACATGGCATTCCATATTGCAATGTTTGGGTCAGGTATTTGATCAAACAATTTTCGGGCGTGAGCCATCTTCTTGAGTTCTGCACATGCAGTGATAAATTTTGGGGCGACATACTTATTATATTCCAATCCATGGGCAATTATCTGACCTTGGATCTGGTGGAGGTGCTTTGAAGTTCTACATGATTGTAAAAGCAAGATAAATTTTTCTTCCAGGATTATCTGCAGTGGTTTCTGGGCTAGGGTCAACGAAATCTTCGCTATTTTTAGCAGAGCAGCCAGGAATATCTTTCGGTGTAGTTTAACCGTTTACACCAACTGTGCCTAAAATGGGGGTCAGGGAGACCATCAAATTCAAAATTGATCCATGAAAGGTAATAATCAAAATACCAGTAGGATTAAAATAAACAAGGAAAATTCATAGACAAAAACACCATCCATGTACAAAATACCATGCATGGTCAAGCATCAAAGCTGGATATATAACATCATTTAATCTCAATCATATTCAGGCCATTTATTGCATCGTTGTCAATGTAATCAAATCTTCGAAATCAAACCCAACTCTAAGCTAAAAAAAATGAAAGATAGGGCCCATTACCGGGATAACTCAGAGAAAGCTGTGAGCTTTTGAGGGAGAGAGTGAGAGTGAATCACCAATGATGGAGGCTACGGTCTACTATGCAAATCGCAGAGAAATAGAGAAACTCCCAATGAAACCCAGATGGGTGCCTGTTGATCATGGACAAAACAGAGAAAAAAGCTGGTGCGTCATGCTAGACATTTCAGCTGCAAATGAGCGAATGACCCCGAGAAAGCTGCTTCTCCTGTGTACAAGCTTTAACCAGTGCGAGATAAACCCAAAAACGGCGGTGGGTCGGAGAGGGAGAGGGAGAGGGGGAGAGAGGGAAAGAGAGCTTCGCATTGTATCTTTGTTAAAAGATACTAAAAACAACAAGAATCTTCCTAGAATATTTTTAAGGCTTAATTGTAATTTTGGTCCCCTATTTTAATCACTTGAATGTTTTAGTCTCCCTTCTTTAAAAATGAATTATTGAGTCTCTTTATATTCATAAAATATACAAGTTTAGTCCATTTATCTTTAAGTCAAAATTCTTAGGTTTACTTCAAGGTGTAAAGTTCTCTGATTCATAATCCCACCGTTCAGATTGAAGGGCTATATCTTGTGAATCTTCTCACTAAATTTGAGCTCGATCTAACGGTGAAATTCAGCACAAAATACCAAAACCATAAATTTTTATCTAACCAAAAATTTAGACTTATTTACCGTTAGATCGAGTTGAAATTTAATGGGAAGATTTACAAGATATAGCTCTTCAATCTGAACGGTTGGATTATGAATCAGAGAACTTTACACCTTTAAATAAACCTACGAATTTTGACTTAAAGATAAATGGACTAGATTTGTACATTTTATGAATATAGAGGGACTCAATAGTTCATTTTTAAAGAAGAAGGACCAAAACGTTCAAGTGGTTAAAATAAGGGACCAAAATTACAATTAAGCCTATTTTTAATTCCTCTTCCTTTTTTAACGAATATTAATCTAACACTTCAAAAAATTTGATAAAATTAGAAATTAATCTCAACTTTAAAGTTAATATATTTTATTTTATTCTATTCATNAAAAAAAAAAAAAAAAAAAAAACAGAAAAAAAATTCACAAACTAAAAACCAATATAAGTCAGACAATTCCTGTGGGTACTTATGGTTCAAACAATGACTTATTTGTTTTTTTTTTTTTATGGTATTCTTCACTTTTTTTATTTAGAAAATGGTATTTGCATATTTAATGTAAGAGTTTTAATTATAAATTAAAACAAAATAAATTCAACATAGTTATAATTAAGTTTAAATATTACCATGCATATAGATATTAAAAAAAATGTATTTATAAGTCTGCAAGAACATAACGTTCTGATTAATTAAGATGTGGGAGGCGTGGTCGTTTCGAACATTCCCGTGTCGTAGCACACCTGAACTTTTGTTTGGCTTGAGAAGCGAGGGATGTTAAGGGCCCGTTTGTTTCTCTCTTTGTCAATATCCAAAATGGAGGAAGCAAGAGTGGAGATAAAGCCACAACTTCTCATTTCACGTTTGAAAACAGTTCTATCTAATATCTATTATCCAAATGACTTTTCCATAATCCAAATCATTATCTTTAAACTTAATTGTACAACTCATAATCTTTTTTCTTAATTATCTTACTTATCAAATAGTATATTCATCTTCAAATTTCACTTTTGGTCATTAGTGCTAATTATTGCCAATATCTTATATATATATTTTTTTATATTTTTAACTACAATTCTAAATTTGAACACAAAACTCACGAGTCCTGAAGACGATTTTAATATCACTCAGCTACAAGCTGATTTGTGACAATATCCTATATAAGTAGGAATAACAAATGCTTATATAGTATTTAAAATATATCTGTAGTCTATCTTTCGAAAAGAAAATATATCCGTAAACTATTGTTTTTTACATGTTTAAAATATATAGAGTATTTCTCCCCTCTAGTGTTTTAGTTTTGAAATATATGGTGGAAATTGAGTTCAAGCATTATGTGGGTGGTTTTACTTCTTTTAAGATCATAAAAGCTTTCTTTTGTGAGTGGTAATTGTCACTATCCGGGTAGGATACAATTTGCCTTCATATAATTCTATGCAATGTTAAACTCAATAAGTTAATTTACACTACTTTTTTCTTCTTCTAGCAATATTGCTCTAGATTTCTTTCTTCTTTTTTTTTTTTCGGTAAGCTATATGGCTTAGGCTTTATTGCTGATGTGAGAGATTTAATAATTTCATTACTATTCAAAATTTGAACGAAATAGAGTCTTTTGATAAACAGACAAACTAAAGAGATTCGGTTATATTTGTAGATTGAGACTTGGTTTGTTTCCCCTTAAAATACTGGTTACTTGATAACAATCCTATTACCTTAGGAAACCCCTCTCGAGAGAGAGAGAACTCTTTTCTTCGGAGAAATCTGCGGTTTCAACCTGTAGGTAACAATGGGTGCTTTTTGTTCTTGCTTCACAGGGGCCCATGAAGAAACTGATGAAGATGATGATGCTAGGAACCAAAATAGCATTAATCCTATTAATCACAATCGCGGAATCTTTTTTGACTTCTTCAATGAGGTATACCAATGTTTTTCTGCTTAAAACTTAGCATCTTTTTGGTGGTTTCCCTTTGGTTTCATTACCTTTGATAATTCTCTCTGCTGTTGAAGAAAAAAGTTCCTCATATTAGCCATAGCAAATTATAAGTTTGAAGACTAACAGTGTTTCCACAAACTTTCTGCAACAACAGTTAATAGCTGTGGTATATATGTGACAAAATTTCATAGAACATTGTGGCAAAAAGTTTGTGTATATATCATTCAATAGTAATTGTAATTGATCTGCCTCTTATAGAGCTTAAAGGAATTGAGTCCCTGAAAGCTAGTTATAATTCATTTTTTAACTCTTAAAGAGATACTATCTCAATTAGCCCACACCAGCATAAAAACCCAGTTGTGATAATGCTATTAATTTATATATTCACTTGGACTTTTATGTAACTAATTCAACACCCGTATAATGCAAAGGTAGATAAAGTAAAAAGGAGAGAAGTGTCACACTCACAAAGAAAATATTTTCAATTAATTAGTTGTATATAGGGATTTATCTGGGTCAAATGATATAGAATGACATATTAACACATATAACATAATTAATCTATAAATCTCTCGAAAAGTCACGGTATCGTGAATAGTAGTCCAACTTAAACTTTTACTCTGCAACTTATAAACTCTACTACATTCCATATTTGTGAATTATTGTAGCACCAAAGTAACTTATGAATCTAGCATTAATACTGATCTATTTAAATTCTCTCTCTCTTTCTTCTATGATAGATGTCTCTTTGGTACTACTATTTATTGTTCATAGTACACAAGACTTTGGCCAACAAGACGCAACCTTCCTTCAACCAACCCAGAAGCACCCTCTACAATTTCCAATAGGGCAGCTGAAAATTCAGAATCTGATACTATTCCATTATCGGTACCTGCCTCTTTCCAGTTGGTAAAAAAAGATGGAGCAGCAACCAAACAATTAGGTAAACAATTAATATTTTCAGTTGCACAAATTATTAACTAAACAATTTGTTGACAGTTAGCTCTCACATGAAATAGGCTAAACTGTGTCTGCAGGTGAAGGAGGAAAATTTACTAGGTCTAATATTGGAGGGGAACCCAAAAAATCACGTCGATTGACGTTCTCAAACCAACAATCTGAAGTTGGAGGTTTTTCTGCATGTGTGCCATTAGATGTTGATGAGGATGTCTGTCCCACATGCCTTGAAGGTAAATTAAAATGATCTTAATTGTCATATCAAACATAATGATCTCAAAATTTTGGATATTTGATATTGGAGATCTAACATAGCTATATAGAAATGATCATGAACTAATACTCATTAAATAGATTTGAAAGTTTGATTATCAACTCTAAATGCCACTTTTTTTCTTGACAGAATATACAAATGAAAATCCTAAGATAACTGCACATTGCTCTCACAGTTTCCACCTAGGCTGCATATATGCCTGGAAAGAGAGAAGTGAAGATTGTCCAATGTGTAGAAAGGTATGTTATAATCTTTCATTCCCCACCCCCCCCCCCCCCCCCCCNNNNAAAGTATGTTAAGTACGTTTTCAAATATATTCAGAAAGTTTTTAAGAAGTGTTAAATATTAAAATTCGACATTTTTTTTTTCCTATGTTAGAGCATCCAATTCATATCAAAACAAGGACAAAGGTGCTTTAGTTATTCCTAAATATCAAGTTACTTGATTTTTTTTTTCTTTTTTGGTTTATTGGAGGCTAAACAATAAAGAGTAACTAATTTCTCTCAATAGTCCAACTATGCTCGGCCCCATCCCACAAAAACTTCAAGATAAAGTCTAATTTCATAATCTAACGATTATTAACACTCTTACCTTAATAACTGGCCATTTTTTGGATTGATTTGCAGCTGATGATCTTCAATGAAAGGACTTGACACAGATCAATAATCATGGAGGTGAAGGAGACTTAATTCTAGTAGAATGAGTTAATGGAAAAGAATGACGTTGAGTATATATATATATAATTCGATTTTTATGGGGGAATTTTCTTCTCCTATCATGGGTGATAATTTGGACTCTAATGAATTCCTAGTGGCTAGTGAAAATAAATTGACTCGTATTGTAACTTTGCCAAGGCTATTTCATGCCTATTGAAGGTGGCCCTTGGGGAGAATTACCCCCCTAACAGGTTTGAACCTGGGCACCCTCCATAAAGGAGGGGAGTAAAATATAAATTTGACAAAAAAGTTGAAGTGCGTATTCTAGACTTGTCCTTATAAGTTACTGCCTCACCCAGTCCTAATTACAAACAACATCTCTTTTCCAGTGTTGACTTGACAAGAGATGGACACCTAATTAAGGAGCTTCTGAGCCAAATAAAAAAATAAATATAAAAAAAAAAAACCTATGAGGTGTTAATTTTTCTTTTTTTTTTGCAGCCAACATATGTACTTGAGCACTATTACCCTTGGACTTCGTACAGAAAACAAGTATCAGGTACAAACAGAGATATGCAAGCAGTAATTTGCTTACGTACTCTGATATGTCATTTCAACAGCTTTTTCTTTTAATCCTTCTGGTACAATATCATCTACTCTTATTTGTAATTTGTGTGTGTTTTACGATTCCAACTTCAAGAAAACTAAACAAAACCATCTTCACAACGTCCCTCTCACATATTACGTACATATGTTGTTAGCAATCAATAAAAGAGGAAAAGAAACATGTGAGATATGCAGAATGTTTATAAATTCGTACAAATGACTCGACTAATATCATTATTATATATATATATACGTAATTATGTGAATACTAGCAAAAATTAGAAAGTTCTTGCTATATATATAGTTACCTTGAGTTCGGTTACAAGATTTACCTTGTAATAAATTCATTCTACAGAGCAAACCTTTAAAATTAGACATCTTACCAAGTTATAACTTACAACACAGTTCAAGCATCTTCAAAATAGGGAAATATCTAGTGGCATATGAGTACTGAAACCTAAAGATAAATTTCTCATATACCTGCCCATAGTTAACCACCACCCATCAAAAAGAAAAGAGAAAGTTGGGGGAAAAAGGTTACTAGAACTGCTTTCCTTATCAGTTCATCATGCGGCAAAGCAGCCAAGGTGGCATTGATATAGTGGTTCAAGGGTCAGATCAAGCTCATTCCTCCCCACTTCTGGTGCTTCTTCTCTGTAAGCGCCACTACATTATATATTAAGAGTTGCCTTAGTCATTAGTAAAGAAGAAAGTGAAACAGAAAGAAATGTGCTATGTAGAGAGGATAAAGCTTTGAAATTACAATATCATGTTAGAGAAGGTTACCCTATGTTCAAGCTGGGAAGTGTTGGTGGTAGTAAGAAAGATGTATTAGGTCCATGGTTTGGTTGCTCCCATTGAGCGTGGTATGCTACAGCCTTCTCTTTCTCCTTGATCTAATTTCAGGTCATAAAAATTGTTAGAGACATATAAATTAAAATCATTCTACCTAACACTTTGAATTTATTTTGATTGAATAATTATGTCGATGTGGTATTAAAGCTTCTTTGCATGTTATATACATAAATAAGATCTATGCATTGGGCAATATTCACTTAATCTCTTAATTAACCTTTTATTTTGATTAGTTCATATATATTTGACAAAATATAACAATCAAGACCAAAAATTTGGGAATATAGCTAATAATAATCATGAAAATATATAATACCAATAAATTGAAGGAAAATATAGCTGTCTTAACACAATGATGCCCGAGTTGAATAGCAGGATAAAGGGTTTATTAGAGAGCAAAAGAGGAGAAAATTACAGTAAATGAAATGAATGAAAATTGATAGTAAATCTTAGATATAATATAAACGTACATAGATACACTATCCATTTTCTTCATCCTTTCTATTTAATATGTTACTAAACATATCCTAAACATGGAGTAGCAATATGAAATTTAATTTTAAAAAAAATATAGTTAAGGCAGATTACCTTCTTTGTTAGCATGTTATTCTGCTCCAGAATCACTTTCTCCTGTGTCATACAACAATANAATTACAGTAAATGAAATGAATGAAAATTGATAGTAAATCTTAGATATAATATAAACGTACATAGATACACTATCCATTTTCTTCATCCTTTCTATTTAATATGTTACTAAACATATCCTAAACATGGAGTAGCAATATGAAATTTAATTTTAAACAAAATATAGTTAAGGCAGATTACCTTCTTTGTTAGCATGTTATTCTGCTCCAGAATCACTTTCTCCTGTATCATACAACAATAATAGAATAAATTTACACATATACCGTGAAATATCCCATCTAGTGTACGAATCTAGCAACTTTTTGCCTTCTATCCTTCATCATTTTCCAGAGATAGAATAAGGTTTGGTTTAGAATGATATAACCTTTCAGTGCAGAAAACTACGTAAAGTTGAAATACCATTGGACTTTGGAATTGTTGGCATACCTTTTTCTGTAGCTCAGAAATGGACTCGTAAATGAGTTGGTTCTGTTAAAAGTTGCAATATATTAGTAACAAGAAGCAAAGAAGAATTATGGAAGAAATATTTATAGCTAGACAAGGTTGCAAAATGATTAATTGTGTCATATATATATTTATATACTTTGCGTGTCCTGATCTCTTTGAGAGAAGTATCTAACTGATGCTCCAAATTTTGAAGCTCCTTCAGGCTCAATGAACCCAAATCCTCCCCCATATAGTGCCTGCACAAAAGAAAATAGGGTTATTAATTTGAATCAGTTTGAGTTGGAAGTGAAGTGAATGTTCACATCAAGGAAATCATATAGTCAAAGTCATCTAACCCATCCATCACTAATAAGATGTGTTTCGATATAGTCAAAAAATTTCTTTGAAAAGTGCTTTATAATGTAGAAGCAAGAAGCGCTTAGAAGCTCCGTTTTGAGCTTCTAAAAATACCTAAATTTTGGTTTAAACAAAAACAAATATATGAAAGAGAAAGCTCGTTCATACACTTAAAATATACTAAGTAGTATTTTTTAAAAAAAAAACTCCACAGTATCTAAAAACACACAGTATAGTCTAGCTACCTCTGGTTCCTCTGCAAAAGGTCAATCTTAGCCTTGAGTCTTGTATACTCAATGGTCCAGTTTCCCTGCACCATTTAAGCCCAAATACATGCACTGTCAAATATCAGCAGCATATATAATAGCTATAATTAAGCACGAAAGAAAAGAGCATAGTAAACAAACCTGGGTCTCATAATCATTTCCCACAAGCTGTCTCTCTGCGTAGGCATACCTTTCATAGCGTTCCAGTATCTTCTCCATGCTGTTTAATAGGTATATCAAACATAAAATAAAGTTTCTCTCGGACTAATATATGATACAAACATCATAGGCAATATGAAACTAAAGATGTCCCAAAGCTCACCATCACAATATCAAGAATATAGTATCACTCAAGGTTTCTTATTATAAATCTGGGTACCGCAGGTAATATGCTAGTACTTTTAAGAACTCACTCTGATTGACATTTTGGTCAAATGCCAAATCAAACATAATTCTTTTTGTAAATTTTTTATGACAGGTCAATTAATGTCCACACCTATACATGCACGTTCTTAATTACAAATTGGATCAGCCTCATGGAAAAGATGAATACCGTAGAATACAAACCATGTCATGATCTTAGGCAACATCTTGCAAACCGCACAATGTATAGAACTATGTAAAGTTTTAGTGGATATAGTTAAATTAAACATCAAAATAATTCGAATAAAGTAATATATAAGTAGTGAAACAATCTTATACTAACCTAAAAGTAAAAGAAGGTGGTAAAGTTTCTACGCTTTCGATCTCCACCCCAAAACCACAATAGTAATTTTTGGGGCATTACAATCTAGTTATTTGTGATAAAATTCAAGGATTGTATAATAAAATAATCTTTATAGAAACCTAAAATTTATTATGTAGTAGAACTCATGATCTAGCATATCCTTGCCCCTGAATCCAAAGGACTAGAGTTCGAAATTGAACATGAAAAGTAACCAAGATAGTCTCCCTCACTCTTTCTAGATGATTCATCAAGGAATTTACCAAAAGAAAAATGATAAAAAAAAAATATCAATATAATTAGGATTTTATAGGATCAAATACGCTAGCTATGATTTCTTTCTTTCAACCTAGGATTTATTTCTTTGAAAGCAGCTGAAGGAAAAGACCACAGAATATGAAGCATTTAATTATCTAGCATATACGTAGACATTTTAAAGAATTTTTCTTTATTAATTTTCTGATCTTCAAAAAAAAAAGAAACTTTCTTTTTGCATATATGATATATCTCTTTCTTAACTATCCTAACAACCCTAGATCTAACTAGTTAGCTACTGAAGAAAAAGGAAGAAAGCTGAAAGAAAATTTGCAGGTATAAATTGTGTAAAGCGCAATTGTGGTATATTATCTTCTATAAAACATAAACTACAAATTAATTTTCTTCTTTTTTTTTCCCTTTTTGGGTAATGACAATTTCTTATTGTGTATCTCTCTCTTCTTCTCTTAGCATCCTAGCAACCCTAAGCCTACCGACTGATGAACCGAGAGGAAAACTGAAAAAATCTGCAGCTGCATGTATAGATTGCATAGAGTGCAATTATATTAAAGGTATATCTTGTTTGCAACAAATGAAATATGAATACACAGATTTGCACATGTGGTGCAGTTCAGGGTTCAGAGATAAGGAAACTCTGTCCAATTTTCACTAAATCTCTTACAAGCAGTCCCCAAAACATGTAAAAGGAAGAAAAAAAAAGAAGAGTACATTCCCTTCTATTTTTGTTCAACTTCTTTAGTATTATGATAAATGGTCAATATATATATCTTCTTTGATCAGTTAAGCACATTATGTTCTGCAGAACAATTTTGTTCTGTATGTTTAGGACATGAATCAGCTTCATTTATGTGCAATCAATAAAAAATACAGTTTGATCTAAACTAAACTAATTAAGATAGTTAAAGTAGACATTTCTCCTTTGCTTTTCCGCACAAAACCAAAACCCTTCTCAAGTGCAAAACAAATTAAAGAAAAGAAATCAGGATAAAGGAGCACAGATTCGAAAGGGTTAATTAGCACTACTGTGTCATCAGTTGCACCACACAAACACACTAGAAATATCTATAGAACGAAGAAAGGAAACTTGGAAAGAGAAGAAGAAGAAGAATAAGGCTATTATGAGTATATAACTATATATATATATATATATACCAAGAATCAGTGGCATATTCAAAGAGCTTTCCTTTGTGAGAAAAAACAATCAAAGCGACCTCAGCATCGCAGAGAACAGAGATCTCATGTGCTTTCTTGAGCAACCCACCTCTCCTTTTGGAAAATGTTACCTGACGATTGATCTTGTTCTCTATCCTCTTCAACTGAACCCTACCCCTTCCCATCCTCACCTAATTATGAAAAATTTTCTTTTTGTGTTTTCTTTCTTTTTCCCGAGAAAATTTTACCCAAACAAGCCAAGCCCAAAGAGAAGAAAACAAAGGGAGAGTACCCAGACAATGCTTAAAGGCTATTAGCATCCATGAATGAAAGAATATTAATTTTATGGGTGAGTTTCTTCTTCTGGACAAGTATGGAGGTGTGTGATGAGAAAGCACAGTGATGGGGTTTTATATAAAATTTTGCAAAATGGAAAGAAATTAGGGGCTTGTGACAGGTGGTTTTGGAGTCCGGTTTGGGAAAACCAAGGCTGTTTTGGGTCTTGTGTTGTCGAGCTGTGATTCGCTGGGAAGTGTACTATGTTCTATCTCTAGTACCAACCACATGTTGTCTGCTTTTTTAATTATTTTCTCTCTCTCTCTCTCTCTCTCTTTTATTCACACTTTCTCCTTTGTAGTAAAAAGTTTCTGATGGTCCAAACAGTGCCTACGTCGGTACGGCATTAGAATAACATTTTTGTGCATCCCTTGACGGCGCTCCTATCGTGAGATTTTTTTTTTCTTTCTTTTTACGACAAATCCTAAATTTAACCAATCATATCTCACGTAATCTCATCAAAGTGAGGCTTAGTTGAATTTAAGCGAGAAATCTTACTTTTATTCTCACTAGATAGCATCAAAAAATAAAAATATGATTCACGTAATATGTTTCACTAATAAATTTGATTTACTTTTACTATTCTATGGGAAAAAAATGCTGAAACAGTAGGTTACTTTTGCACGAATCCATAAAGAGATGGAATAGTTTACCCACATGCGCATGAAGTTCTACAGTTAATTGATGCAAATCAACTTTCTTTTTTCATACAGATAGATAATATATAAGTAATAAATTTTAGAGAAAGATTTTTTGGGGAAAATTTTATAGTTTTTATGATAGACTTGTTTATCTCCTTCTTTCAAAGTAAACAAGGTCTTAAAAAGTCATCCCTATTAACACTTTTTTATATTACTCTTATAATTTATGGGTCAACAGGCAACAGTAACATGATGGCAGAAAAAAAGGTACACGTTTTCATCAGTCATCACCTATGTAACTCACTAAATTTAGTCATCATTAATTTTNATGGGTCAACAGGCAACAGTAACATGATGGCAGAAAAAAAGGTACACGTTTTCATCAGTCATCACCTATGTAACTCATTAAATTTAGTCATCATTAATTTTGTGTAGTAAAACAAACAAAATGAAAAAAGATGATTATATTGGGGTAAGTTAACATCTCTTATATTATTTTTTTATGTTACATTTCTTTTAGTTGGGTGAAATTTAATGAGACTAATAATGTGATTTTAATATCATTACGAAAATCTTGAAAAATTGAGCAACTTAGTATATGTCAGAACACAAAATTTCTTATANCAAAATATATATAAGAACGACATAATATAAAAAAGCATGTCAGAAAGTAAACTTGAAAAAGTTATTTTCTTGGCACACTTTCTTATATCGTGTCGTTCTTGCATTTTATAAAAAAATGTGTGTTCTGACATATACTGGATGACTCCATTTTTTAAGATCTTCGGAATAACACCAAAATCACATTATTACTCTTGAGTCCCATGCGTGGGTAGGGCTGTAGCATAAAGCAGTGGTAGCATAGTGCTCACATTGTAGCAATATAATAATTATTGACATAAAAAGTAATTAGTTTTGACCGTTAAAAAATAAACAGTGAAAATTAAATGTTTCTACATCAACAATGATTAATGTTGTTGCGTCAAGAAAGTATCAAATACCTTTTTGGTATGCAAAAAAAGTCTAAACAAAAAATGTTAAAAATTATTTACATTTTTTTTGTGCTAAAAAATTTAAGAATTATTTAAGCTATGAAAAACAAGTTAATATCTAAGTTGAAACTAAGAAATTCACAATAAAATTTCTCATGAGCTAGTATGAAATTAAAAAATAACCTAAGTAATATAGAATTCAACCCTAAAAAAAATGTCCTTGATGTAATTGTTAATAACAAGGTGTTTTAATAGCACTACTCATTTATATTTTGTGTAAACAAAATATCATATCTTTTTATTAAAACTCCAAATCCAACGAAAATTAAATATTCAAAAGATTCCAATAATTAACTATTCATATTCCAAAGGTACACGTGTATGAAAAATTGGATCTAATGCTAACTGTCGACTCTTTACTTTGAAAGCATATAGATGGCTTAGACCAAATATGCTAATTCTTTAACCTGGGCCATGAGCTTGTGATGCCCTTGTTACATCAAGGCGATAAATAAACTATTAAGGAATAAATCCTATTACTTTGTTGAATGAATATCCCCTATTACCCAGCAGCATCATTTCTGCTTTCTCCTTTTAATTACTTTATGAGGAATATGATTTAGATTGATGGGAACCTCTAGATCTAAGGAAATCCCATGCATGCATGTTCTTTAACGTACTAGTTAATTAAGAATAAAAAACATAATGGGGTCGTTTTTGGTTTAATATACTGAAAATTCCAAAACATATTGCTATCTATATGACTGCTATTCAATTCTAATCACTTGCTGCTTTAAAATGTTTAGGAAAAAGGGGAATACTTTCAAAGGACACCCTCATTCTCCACGTTTCCAAAACTCTATTGTCATTTTCAATTACATCAAAGCCATTTTTTTCTACTGAAAAAGACCTAGAGATGACAATGTGATATGTAAAAGAAGGCAACTATTATATGGTTCATTCACACTACTTTTTTTAGTTCGTAAACTTGTGATAATTAATCTGTCTAATTTAATGTCAACTACGGCAAAAATCTAGATTGGGATAGTTATCTATTTATGAAAATAAAGTGATGAGGAGAATCAAGTTATAACCTTAAACTTATATTTGTGTGGAGCCTTGATAATGATAGGTAAATATTCGGCAGTTGAATTGACTTACTTGTACTTTCCCTTTTCAGTTTTGAGTAGATTGAAAGTTTTTATTTTAGTTATTTCCTCCACAAGTTAACATTAAAGTGAGGGAAAGAAAGAAAAGAAAAATGGAAGAGTATCAGTGGTGTATGTCAATGATAAATCTACCTTCATGATCTTGTTAAATAATCGACTTTCCTTTTTCTTTTTTTTTTCGTTCTCATAATTTTATTGTCCACTTTACCCTCATTTTCATCTTGGTAAATGAATTTTTATTTATAATGAAGCCTAGCATAGCTTTTATACAATAATGTAATTGAATCAATCACATCATAAAACAACTGAATTATTTGGCCAAGGCCTATGATGAGGCCATTACGTAAAGATTTGAAAATTTCAATAATTGAAACAGCACTATCTTGGCTTTTATCTTCAACACGCTCCACGTCCAAAGGGGGGCGCATATGGCTACCTAAGCCAAATTGCCTGCACTAATTCAACTGGTCTTCTTTTTGGAATGCAGGCATGGGCCCTATTTTGTACTATTGCCCCTTCCTCTTATTTTGTCAATCAAAATTAGTACAACTACCAATCCATGCAAGAGGGACAAGTGGTAGCACCAATCAATTTAGAAACCTGATATTATCATGGTATAACCAAAAGGAAAAATAAACAAAGAAAGGAAATAAAATCAATTTCAAATAGCTTAGAGACAATTAAACGGCTTGTATTTAAGTGATACTGAAATTATTTTCAGGATTTGTGAATTCTTTATTTGCATCTAAAGTTGTAGTCGAAGTACCGAAAAAAAAAAAAATTACTTGTATGTTATATGTTGCACCTGTTTTATTGCATTATAAAACATATAATTAAGTGTATGTTATATGTTGCACAACGATTATTACAGGCAAATATTCCTGGCTTGAATTTGAGTTTCATGAAAAAGAAAAATTAAAACTAAAGCATCATGTGTTGTGTTGGGATTTCATGGATTAAGCTGAGAAATTCAGGTCATCCATCCTAGCATGAACTGATCATTAGCATTTTGTCTTGAGGTTCCAGCAACTGCTTCTGCTTCATTTGTCACTTGAGGACCATAGCTGCAAACAAGAGTTGGGGAATCAGCTGCTATGAAACAGAATCTACTGCAGAATTTTTAGAATTAGGGTGAAGAACTTTACCCAATCTGCAAATTACTATTGCATGGTGCTGATTCAAAGTATCCATCAGATTGCGGAGGGTGGCGGCTGCATAGAGCATTTTGTTCCCTAGCTTCCCATGATGGTTGAAGGGATATATTCATTTCATCCATCTGTGCATCAAGGAATGTTGGACAGAATCAAATGAGAATCATGAAAACAGAGACACTGAATGGCAAATAAAGCAATTTAGTACGATAAAAATGATAATTGATGCATTCACGGATTTGGATCTTTATAGTATGAGATGTATTTTAGAAAGTAGAGTGTAATTTAACCATTGTTGATGAAAGAAAAAATTAACCCAAGACTTGAAATTTCAAGGGTCTATGGATTACAAATAATTCACCTAAGCAATTATTTTATTTTTCATCAAAGCTTTTATCCATGGACAGTATACTATCTAAAGTGCATTTAAGAAACTGAATTTGAATTTTACATAGATTGTCCATTCATAGAAAGGAAAGGATACAAAAGTACAGGACCCAAATTTCTACAATGCAGCATTAGCTAAAAATATACTTACTTTTTAGAAGTATACTACAGGTTTTAGAAAGGCAACAGCATCACAGGGATATTTGAAAAAGCTAAAAGTTTTTATCTACTACACCAAATAGTAAAAGGTGTTATTTGATTATACTAATAAATTTGGTTTTTCGGATAGTTTATTTTTTTTTACCATTAAATAGATAGAGTTAGATTTTTTAACTGGAGATATGGGGTAATGAGAATTCGAACCAAAAACCTCAGCCTTTTAAGAGATCCCTGAGCTAGTTATGATGTGTGTGCTTGTGTGATTTTTTTTTTTTTTATAATTAGTTGCATTTACAATTAAATAATAATATGTACAACACAATATATTTTAATGTAAAAAATATATTTAGGTCCTTTTCAATTCAATAATTAATTAACTTGGCTTATCAGTGATTTCTAATAATTTTCCTAAACAAAGGAAGAAAAACAAATTTTCGAGGATTGACAAGATCAACACTTGCTAAATTAAAGAGATTTGTGTACCTTACTCCTCAAGGCCTTATTAGTTTCTAATAGTTCCACTTCCTGCAAATCCATCAAAATAGATTTGCAAAGCATATAAATAAATGATAAAGCTTATAAAGGATGCCATGAAAGTTCTAAACTCAGCTTTACCTTCCTTTGCAAATCAGAGAGTTGATCAAGCATATGTTGTGTCTGCAAACAATAAGGAAGACGAAACTAAGAACATATTCTTCTTCTGTTTTTTTATTAGAATAAGAACATATTCTTAGAGGCACCATAATGATCTAACTATGAATTGAAGCAGCTATCAACTTTGTCTAGAAATAACATTATCCCTTGACCAATACAAACAATGGATTTATAGCGACTATGTTGTGCATACGATGCTTCCTCCATATGCATGTTAGAAACCTAAAGAAGCAAAGAGATGTTTTGAATCTCATACTAGTATCACATGTTCATTATTAGTTCTTGATGTTAAACTCCCTTAATCCATGATTAATTTAATTTCTTTGTTTTCTGAAAGAGAAACGAGAGAGAGAGAGAGAGAGAGAGAGAGAATATAGGTACTCAAAATATATTGAAAATTTCACTATATATTTTGCAAACAAAGAATACACCAAATCCACATTTTTATAGATTGCGATGTGTATATATATCACATGACACAACTTTAACTGAAATCATGAAAAAGGTAGCCCAAAATTTAAATAAATAAAATCAGGTCTTAGCAATTCACAATTTGTAATGGAAGAAATGACAGAGACAAAGGATTGCAATTTTTCAATTAATCATTGGTGGGTGAAAGGGAACTAGGTCAAACTTTTTATTCCAAACAGATTCCTTGGACCTTATATCTAACACCATTAATTCACTGAATCTCCCTAGTGGAAGATGAATTATAATTGAAAAATGACATGATTCAGCATTAACTACTTGCATCCTTGAGACCGAGCAGCACAGAAGTACATTTTCCATTATCCACTTTCCATGGACCCAAAAAGTTAACAATGAAGATGAATTATAATGACTAGTGTTAAGTGTTTAGTCCATGGATTTTTCAAGTAGAGTAGAATGAGTACAGCAGATTTTTACATCCATCAAATAATCTACAGATAGGATGAGATACTGTATGTCCATGATTGTGATGAACAAATTCTAAACATGACCACCATTCATACCCTAGCTATACCAACTACCCTCTTTTGAACTTATCTTATTATCTGTGCTAAGGTTTCCTATGGTGCAAAACGCATACTTTCTTTATGGAACCAATTAAAAGCTTCCTTGAAGTATCATAGCACTTAGATTGGAAACCCGCCACTACCAACCCCGCTCCCCCCAAAAGAAAAATGATACAATTATGAATAATATTAATTGCATACTGGTTAGTCTTATATTATATGAATACAAGAATTTAACCCACTTAAATATTTCTTTGTTAGACTCAAACTTAACTTGTGCTAGTGGACTAGTATTGAGATCAATAGCACAGTGTACAAGTAGGTTATTCATACAAATATAGCAATCAGTGTAGTAAATACCCAGGCCAGTGGAACAAGTTTAAGGAGTCCACCATCAATGTATTAGAAGACATTATCCAAACTTAAATCTAAGACCTTTTATCCATTAAACTAAGACCACCTCTGGAATTGAGCTGCTTAGTACAATTGCTGACAAGGTTCCTTTTTTCCTGGCATAAGAGTACCCAAGACAATTACAGCTAATTCTGATCATAAAAACAAGACAACACGAGGGAAATTCATTAAATTTATCTAACTTGGATGATAGGCTCAAGACACTCAGCTACCAAGTTAGAATACCTTGTTGCATCTGATTTGCTTCAATGAAGAGTCCAGCTGACGCTCAAGTTGCTCAAGCTCCTTTAGGCCTAACTGTTCCAGTTCTTCCCCAAGGAGATTTCTACAGGAATCAGAGTTAATTTATTTGTAAATATACCATTTCTACTCATGCATTGTGGTGCCCTAGCAGTAGCAGCTAGGGCTAGTTTCATTTTCAGAGCAAGTAACCTATTATAGATATAGACCTCTGTGTACGCTGTAGTACTTCAACTTTTGATTTGATCTTGAGATACTCTTGGTAGCACCTCTGCACATTGCCTCGGCAGTGTTAGACTTTTCTAGACATCATTAAAACGTGACCTTAGAAGAGAATGACATGTACAGTGAAAGCATTAGTAAAATTAGATTTTATTCTGTAACAAAATTAGCGAACTCAATTGAATCAAACAGAAGTTAGTGAGTTTATTTGCATAGACAGAGATAAAATTTATGAGTTTCTAGTTGTTTTATTCTCTCAAAAGCATTCAAGTAAAACAAGAAACATATATAACCTCTGTCTCCATTGCAGGCTGGCCAACTTCCAAGGCTCCATAACTGCATCTTTGATACCGTTCAAGTGTCTTGCTCATGCTGAAACAAATAGCCAGTGTATGAATGTAGTATATATACTGTTATTTTGAAATTCTAAGAGAAGAAAATGCTAGGACAAAGTATGGTATTTCAATCTCAAAATTTAACGCCCACAACACAGGACACGTAGGGTGAAGTAAAGACGTACCTAAAAGTATGAACTTTCTTTTTTCAACACAAAAGTTTATCAAATGCAATTTAATAAGAAAAGAAGAGAACAAAGTATGTTGAATATCAGGAATAAAATAAATAATTAAAAAGATCATATTTAATGTTAGTCAATCAAAGTATTTCTTACTCTAAATCATATTCTTTCTTTTTTTGTAACTCTTTATTATTTTTTTTTCCCTACATACTCATTCTTCATGGTTTGTAATGACATTTATAAGATGACTACTCATTGAGCAGTGAAAGTAAAAAATTGAAGAATCAGTACAAATTTAACTAATCTATAAAATATGTCGATAGATGAGGTCATCAAAGAAATTTCCTTCGTTTGGAGCTTGATACAATAGAAGCCAAGTAATAGAGATATGTCGATTATGGCTTGAATTTTAGTTAGTCTTAGACACTTAGCATAATTTAAAACTCTATTATTTCGTAGTGGATGAAGGCCAGAAATCAAAATCACATTATTTTTTTTCCTGCTCCACCCAAAGTTGGTATTTTTTTACTACTAGTATAGCAAATGGTTATCGGAGGTAGCTGGATAATGACTCCTTCAAAACATGCACAAAAGCAAAAANAAAAAAAAAAAAAAAAAAAAAACGCAGGGTTTGTCATTTCATGAACAGGGTTCCTGCTCAATTTTGTTACTCTCTTTTATTCTCTCTTTATGATTCACTTCTAGAGCTACAAGCAGGCTTGTACTTCACAAAATCATACAGTACGGTAACATAATGTCTTCTCCATGCGGACCATGCCTATGGCTATCGTGTAAGGAATGCAATATATGTCTTCTCATTGGAATTTGAATAATGCTGACACAACTCTTTCCCTAAAGGCTGCAATAGGGCCACTTGCACTTAGATGCAGGTATGTGTTTGAGTGTTCAAGCCCTCAAGGTTATGAGAGAAAGTGATGCAGAAGTAAATTTTTCTCTAGGAAGTTTCTGATAGCTAACGCTCAAGATAACCACATACAATCTAGGATATTCACATAATTTTGAGAGAAAAATGGTAGAGCATGGATTATAATTAAAGTATTCATTAACCACATACTGAATAAAAGATTACTACATACAATTCACATAACTTTAGAACAAAAAATAAAGAGAAAAAAATAAAGATACCCACAGAAAAAAATTCTCCCCGAAATGGTTGATTAATTATCTCATGAAAACCAGATATTTTTAGGCTTAATTGTAATTTTGGTCCCCCTATTTTAATCACTTGAACATTTTGGTCCTCCTTCTTTAAAAATGAACTATTAAGTCCCTCTATATTCATAAAATGTACAAATTTAGTCCATTTATCTTTAAGTCAAAATTCTTAGGTTTATTTCAATGTGTAAAGTTCTCTGATTCATAATCCCACCGTTCATATTGAAGGGCTACATCTTGTGAACCTCCTCACTAAATTTGAGTTCGATCTAACGGTGAAACTCAGCCCAAAATACCAAAATTATAAGTTTTCATCTAACCAAAAATTTAGACTTATTTACCGTTAGATCGAGCTAAAATTTAATGGGAAAATTCACAAGACACAGCTCTTCGATCTGAATAGTGGGATTATGAATCAAAGAACTTTACACCTTGAAATAAACTTAAGAATTTTGACTTAAAGATAAATAGACTAAACTTGTATATTTTATGAATATAGAAGGACTCAATAGTTCATTTTTAAAGAAGGAGGACCAAAACGTTCAAGTGGTTAAAATAGAGGGACCAAAATTACACTTAAACCATATTTTTATCAAAGAGATTCCCAGGCGCAATTTTTATAGTTATAAGAAGAATGNGATCTGAATAGTGGGATTATGAATCAGAGAACTTTACACCTTGAAATAAACTTAAGAATTTTGACTTAAAGATAAATAAACTAAACTTGTACATTTTATGAATATAGAAGGACTCAATAGTTCATTTTTAAAGAATGAGGACCAAAAAGTTCAAGTGATTAAAATAAAAGGACCAAAATTACACTTAAGCCATATTTTTATCAAAGAGATTCCCAGGCGCAATATTTATAGTTATCATAAGAATGGCAGTATTGTTCTCCTAAATAATATACAGCTCCCAAGAAAAAGACTGGAGCTATCACATCACAATCACATTATTATTGGAGTAGCAGAGGAGTATATTATAGAGTGAATGCAAATGGTGTATATATACCATTAGGACTCAATACATGCGTGTTGAATACTGAAATTGTTTTAAGAACTTAGATAAACCAAATTTGTTTTGTTGAACTCTGAATTAATTGATGATTCATTGGTGATATTCATAGCAGTATAAATAACAAAATCTAAATCTAAATTTAAATTTAAATTTAAATAGACTCACTTTCAAGTTAGTATATGATTAGATGGTGCAAAGTGTCAACTTAACTGTATGAATTAATGTGAAATACAAGTAGTATGCAATAATAGTTCTTATGATAAATTATTTAAATAGAATTAAATACCTGTTATTCAAGATTTTTTTTTTTTCAGTTTGCAGCCTTCAAAACCAAAGGCACAACCCCTTCCCCCTCTTATTTTCTCATGGAAACCTAACGAAAAACTGATGTTTCTGAAGAGAATATTCCACTAGTGCAAGCAAGAATTTTTTTATAGAATTCTTCTAGGAGAAAGTCAAAAATATTCCTATAATTAAGTTCAAATGGAATTTTTGTAATTCTTAACTACTGAAATTCCATAATTGTCAATTTGGTTGATTACAGATTGATCCCAATATATATCTAAACTTTGAAATTCTTTTTTTTAGAAAAAAAAAATGGAAATGTTTTAGATTGGAACCCACTCTAAAGAGTAGATTATTAACCTCCAAATAAATATATATGGTTTGATTTATTAAGCTCTTTAAACCATGTATTGGAATAATTTCTTGTAAGTAGTAGTAGTTTAACGCAATTCATTTTGGATGATCCATGAACTAATCAAGTGAAGATTTTGAAACAAGACAATTGGAAAAAGCACTGCAAAGAAAAGCAGGAAGACAAATCAAAATCCCACAAGAACATAAGGCAAATAGCACAGCAACTAACCCTAATAATCAGAAAAAAGAACAGAGAGATACTGCATATTGGTCATGAAATTTGCAGAAATCCACCCAAGCAAATCTTCCTAGAATATCAGAAACCATGAAGCAAGATGAAAAATTTAAGCATCCCATGAGAAGGGGGAAGAAAATGAAGAAAAACCCACAAAATATTTAATTGCCAAATGCACAGATTCACACGAAGGAACAAAAAGAGCTCGCGGCAAAAGGGCATAACAGTATGATGAGGTGCAAGTTAAGTACCTAGAGCTGCTGCAGAACTCATAGAGCTTTCCACGGTTAGAGAAGATGATGAGGGCAACCTCAGCATCACACAGCACTGAGAGCTCATAAGCCTTTTTGAGCAACCCGTTCCTTCTCTTTGCAAATGTCACTTGGCGATTTATCTTGTTCTCTATCCTCTTCAGCTCCACCCTTCCTCTCCCCATTGCTATATTAATTTTTTACTATGTAAAAAATGAAACTTTTTTGAATATTGATCAGATATTATACCCTAATTCCACCTTGTAAAATCTAAAGCTGCAAATTTTGTTTCTTTCAGTTTTCTTCCTTCATCTTTAGTAGGTATGCCTAGGGTTGTTAAGATGCTTCAGAGAAGAAGAAAGAGAAACTCACGGAGGCTGAGGCCGTACTACTCTTTTATTAACCTCCTTCATGGGTTTATCCAAAGTTCCGCTGTTTTATAGAAAACTATGAGAAACCAGAACAAAGCAGAGAAAATGCAGTTCTTACAGCTGATGCCACAGTAAATTTTTTTTTTTTTTT
>QAOA01003368.1:828144-881843 GCA_003255065.1 Cercis canadensis | reverse complement strand
TTTTTTTTTGGTGGTGCTGGAGCCATGGGTTGTTATATCAAATGTTCTATTCAATTAAAAAATACCACATGTCCTTTTTCTTTTTTTTTCATGTGTACCACATGTCATTTAATTCGATGAAAAAAGCTGACTTTACAGTTACAACGTGTCAAGAGAGATATGTTCTGACCATTATACCCATGTTAACATCAATATATTTACGAATACATCATGGCTGAAGTGACCTTTGCAAATGGACTGAGGAAGGGAACACTCAACAGGCTTGCTTGACCAGAATCAGTTCCTCATTCATCAGACAATGAACTGGTTCCAATTCTGACACTCTCTTTTAGATTCGATATACGTATATATAGTTCATAAAGCAAAGAGTCAATTTTAAGCCTCAACCTCACTTTAATATCATTCAGTTTTATGAAGNCAATAAACACACTTTAAAGATAAAGCGTGTTCCTAAGGAACACACTTTTAGAGGTAAAGCTGTTCCTTTAGAACATGTTTTATCTCTAAAACGTGTTTACTGCCTGACTTTTTTCATGTTTATTTTCGTTAAAATATTCAAAAGTGTCTCTTTTAGGTAAATAGTTTAGAAACTACTCCATTTGTGTAAATAGTTTGGCAATGTGTATTATTTGTGTAACTTTGCCTGTTTTGTTCATTCAAATAAACATGAGATTTTTTTGGCAAAGTTACACAAATAATATATATTGTCAAACTATTTACACAAATGAGACAATTTTTAAACTATTTACTTAAAAGGGACACTTTTGAATATTTTATTAATTTTTTAACAAAAGTTAAACGTGAAAAAAGTCAGCAGTAAACACGCTTTAGAGATAAAGGGTGTTCACAAAGAACACACTTTATCTATAAAGCGTGTTCTTTTGGAACACATTTTACTTATAAAGCGTGTTCACTGCCTGGCTTTTTCCATGTTTATTTTCGTTAAAATATTTAAAAGTGCCAATTTTAGGTAAATAGTTTGAAAACTACCTCATTTATGTAAATAGTTTGGCATTGTGTAACTTTGCCATTTTTTTTTTAACTTAATACTTAAGAATTTTTTAAAGGAATTGAGGTCTCAAATTTAAATTCTTATTATCTTATATCATTTAATTAAAAAATTTAACTTTGTCTATTTAATAACAAAAATAAATAAATAAATAATATGATATATTCTATCTCTAAATGCAGGAATCATTTTTTTAAAATGGAGGTCTAAAAAGTTGCTCCTCCACGAGGGTTGAGTCATAATCTAATCACAGGACAAGAGCACAAAAAGCTTGAGTGAATTGACTTTCTTTTTGTATAAAGACTAGTGATATAGTTAGGCAAGTGTCGCTGCAAACCCAAAAAAAAAGAAAGGTTTATGTAATTTTATCAAACTTTGCAAGAGTTACTCTATGTAATTGATTCTAATTTTTCTGCTCCAACTTATGTTAAATCAAATAAATTCAGAGTCATAATTAAAATATCAAAAAAAATTCATTAAACCTGAAGATGATTAGTACTATTAATTTTTTTAGTAAAACCATTTTTTAGTCCTTAGAAAATATAGTCACTGACAAATTTATCCTCCAAAAATTTTCGGTAACAAATTTGTCATTGAATTATTGTTCTGTCTGACAAATTAGTCCTTCAGTACTTTAATGAGAAAAGTTTTGGATCCCTGCAGACCTCTTTCTTAAATTTCTTTAACTGATCTTGTATAGCTATGTTTAAGCTCTTCTTTTCTCATTTCAAGTCCTCATTTTCTTTTCACTGATCTTGTCTACCGAAGGACTAATTTGTCAGCAGAATAATAATTCAATGACCAATTTGTCACCGAAAATTTTTTGAGGACGAATTTGTCGGTAGTTGTATTTTCCAAAAATTAAAAAAAAGGTTTTACTNTTGTCTGACAAATTAGTCCTTCAGTACTTTAATGAGAAAAGTTCTGGATCCCTGCAGACCTCTTTCTTAAATTTCTTTAACTGATCTTGTATAGCTATGTTTAAGCTCTCCTTTTCTCATTTCAAGTCCTCATTTTCTTTTCACTGATCTTGTCTACCGAAGGACTAATTTGTCAGCAGAATAATAATTCAATGACCAATTTGTCACCGAAAATTTTTTGAGAACGAATTTGTCGGTAGTTGTATTTTCCAAAAATTAAAAAAAGGTTTTACTCTAATTTTTTTTACTCAGCTTTTTTTAAATTAAATTAATTATTTCCCAAACTATAGAATCTTTCTATCATCTTCATCTGATATAACATGAACATCATCTCTTGTCACTTAACAAGATAACATAAGGACCCTAGGAAATGGTATGGCTTTTCTTTAATAAAGCCTAAATAAATGTATATCTTGAGCTAGTTTCACTGCAAGTTGACAATTTGTGGGCTATTTGCTATCATCCTCATATATTGAAAAAGTAAAGGAGTTGGTGCATGAATGGATATTGGTGGACTCCATAGATCACTAATATATATATATAGACAACCCCTCGTGCATTCACTTTCATAGCCCAACCTTTCATTTTCGTTTTACTTTTGTGTAAGGAAATGGTTTTTTTTTTTTTTTCCCATTGATCGACTTCTTGTTTCTTTCTTAACTTTACTGCTTTTTCTAAATACAAGTCTTGTTGGATAACTGTTTTGACATATCAAATTGATTGCCACATGCTTATAATAAGTAAGCAGGCAATGTCAACACATATATATGAGAGAAGAAAGCAGTCTACTTTATCTTCTTTATGCTAAAGAAGAGTTGAGTGTGCTTAAGTGCTTCGAATATAACATGAGACATTTTTTGCACAATGTGACTTGTAATTATTTGATTTGTTTGGGTCAACAAATACTTCTATAACCATTTTATTTTTTGTCAATATAAACACCATTTAGATGACATATTTATTAATATGTTTTGATGTTCTCAAGCCTATAAAAATAGAAAAATACAAATATAATATAAAGGTAAAGTAAAGATGTGATACTAGAATGAGATATGGGTATTTCATTTTCTTTAAGACAATTTACACTTCTCATAAATAATTCTTAATATATTTAACAAATGAGATTAGGGTTACATATCTTGTTAAGTAAAACATATGATGCAAGTATTTTTGTTGTCAATTCTACTAATTGTACCGATACCAATTATGGTACCAAATAATTTGGTTAAATTCATATTTCGCTACAATTTGTAAAATGCTATAATGACACATTGGCATATAAATCATTACATGCCATAAAATTACTCACGAGAGTATTTGGTTCATAGTATTTTTTTTTTTTAATAAAACTTTTTTTNAAACTCTTTTTTAGTCCTTAGAAAATGTAGCCATTGACAAATTCATTTTTCAAAAAAAATTTATGACAAATTGGTCCTTGAATTATTATTCCGTCGAATAAATTAGTCCTCCGGTAGGTTAGTGACATTTAAGGACCAATTTGTCCGACAGAATACTAATTCAATGACCAATTTATTACAAAAAAAATTTGGAAAACGAATTTGTCTGTATTTTTCAAGGATTAAAAAAAAATTTTACTCTATTTTTTTTAACTTAGAGATTAGGACGTTAGTATTTTATGTTAAAAGTATTTGATCAGAAAATAAAGTGGTGAGGGATAACTTTTAAATTTAAGGTTAGAGGTAACTTCACTTAATCGAAACCTTATTCTCCTGGTATATAATGATATTATATACACATGCAACTCTTTTTCTTATTAAATCATATTAATTTTGGGTTTGGTTAAGTAATCTTACCTAATTTTTTTTTCTCTTATTGTATTGAAGTTGGCCCTAGATAATAGATGGAGGAGTTATGTGGAAACTATGGTTCGCACCGCAAAGATTTGGCATGGACAAGGACTAAAGCCTATACTATAGGGAGGGCCGTGTGGTAGCCTGGTAGGGATGAGTGATGAGTGATGAGTGATGTGACGGATATTTGAGCAATTTCTAAGACAAACAAAGTGCAAATAAAAGCATGAAATGACAGTCAAAAGGAGAATAGAGGGTACAACTAACGTGTCGAATTTTCATTGGTTGGTAGTCATTAAAGAGCCCTAAAACTGAAAATCCCCGCTTTTTTTAACCCTTTGGCCTTTCTTTCTTCGCTTCTCTAACTCCACTGACACTGTCACACGCGCTGTCCTGACATTGGTCAATTCCTTATCTCTTTCTCCCAAAAACAATGTTATTATGCCTAAATTTGCCACTAATTAAGATGTATGAATAGAATGAGCAATTTAAAACATAATTTCAACTCTCTAATTAGTGTGTTTCTGCGTGCACTGAGTTTTCCCCAAAACAGATCAATTTAAAACTTTTCATCAGTTAAACACAGAAAATTGCTGTATAAGATTATGGGTGGACATATTTATTTTGTATATAGGGTTATTTAATACAATTCAAAGCAATAGTTTCTTAACAGTGAAATGGGGCATCTGAATCTGATTGAAATTAAGTAAGAAAGGAAGGGCCACTTCTTTTCTGTGCCATAAGAATATCTCTGTAACACGAGTCCTTTGTTTCTTATTATTGCTATGCTATTGCTTGCTAGCTAGCCTCCTAAGAAACTCTACCACCATTGTGCAAACGGCAAAATGGTAGGGACCCCATCTAGGGTTAGGATGTTATGGCAATAGCTACAATGAAAATGACCATGACAGCACTTAAGCTATGTTTTAATAAGAGTGAATTGGGTGGAAAAGAAGAGAGAATGGTGTACCTTTCCACCCAAATCACTCTTATCAAGTTATCAATACAAAGCCTAAATTAAAGCACCATTGGTTGGATGGAATAAGGTTTGAGGGAACGAAAATGGAAAAGAGGAAGGAAAAGAGAATGAGTTTAAGTATGTTTGGTAGTAACTTTGGAATAAGAATTATCATTTCTTTGGAACAATCATTTCATTAAATGAGGGAACCATCATTCTTTCCAATAACGATGAAATGTCAATTCCTTTCTTTGCGAAATAGTCTAATTTAAAAAATTATTCTCCATAATTTCTAAAGTTACAATGATATCATATAATTAGTTGCTCTCAATTCACTTGACTAATAGTCTCTAAAGTGGGTGAAAATGCCTATTTATTCATTAGTTCAACTAGAATATGCATCACACAACCACACATACATCAATGACGGATTCAGAAATAATCTAATGATGGGTCAAATTATAAAAGTGGGAGTTAAATTACGAAAGTGTGAAAATATTAAACATGTCTCTACATTTTTTTATAAAAAATCAAAAAAAAATTTGGAACATGAGGGGCCAATGCCCCTGCTAACCCCCCTTTGCATCCATCATTGCTTGATACATCATAGTTGATCCAAAAGAATTTCAAAAAGGTTGAGGTTGCAAGGTCAAATCCTCTATTCCCAACTAAAAAATCTAGCTCTATCTAACTATAACAAAAAAAATAAAATTGAATTGTACATTCAACACACGACTTGTTGGTGACTTTTTCATCTCACTTATTTTGAAATTGGATTTGAACTTACACAACCTTTACAATAGAATATCCAATGCTCAACAAGTTAAGGTATCCCTCGAGGACTACGATTATTTAGATTGACCACTACATTGTTTCTCAGGTTCTGCTTGTTATGGCACACAGTTTTCATTTGGTTCATTGCAGTTGGTGAGAATTTTATACAGTTTTGCCGATGCTGATTTTGTTGTGTTTTCTGCGCTGGAATTTAAACCTTGGAATAGCTTTTTCAATCAGCTTCCTTTTATGGCACAGCACCATTGGTTCATCCTGTTCCTCATTTGAATCTAGTCTAATTCACTGTTACAAATAAGCATCTCTTGCAATTTTCAAGATTGCTTTTGCTAAAAACTTTGCAAATCTAGTTGTTTTCCTATTTTTAGTTGTTTTCTGACTCTGCAGTATTTGGATCCTACTACAACTAAAGCAGGCCCAGCACATCACAATCCAGAAAGTAAGCCATGCTAGGGTCTGGAAATTAAAATAAAAGCCCAATAATAGGCCCAAGAATGATTCCCCATACTATATTACTATGTGAGGTAGCGTATCAAATCTGAGTAAAGAACATTTTTTTTATTTAATATTTTGATTTTAATGGTAAGGGTTTGCACACCAATACTTAGATTTTTCCCGAGCGATCTTAAGAGTGTATTTTCACATCGGCCTAGTATGCGAGGAATAAAATAGTGTAAATATAATTGGTATAAATAGAATTATTCTACATTGATTATCCAGGTTTAAAAGTAGCACATAGAACTTGAGTGTAGGAGTAATTAGCATTATTATACATATTCAATGGTCAATTATATTTATCTTCATATCCACTACAAATTGATTATATGCAACTTCTTAGCATTTCTATTGAATTAAAAGTACCTTTAAGCCAAAGCAACACTACCAACTACACAAGTTAAAGACTTCAATGGATGGAAATGGAGATCTGAAAAGAAGAAAGATTAGGATGAGGATTCCTTGTAAAGGAACATTAATTACCTAAATCACATAATATCTTCAAAGTACTAAACTTTATATGAGAATTTTCCACTTCTTCTCTAAGTAAAGGCCAGTGCTTTAAGCAAATCAACTTTAAGCAGACGCTTATCTGTTTTATATTCCCCCAAAACAGGTAATAAAGAATGAAGAGAAGCACTCTTAGTTGAAATTTCATGTAACAGAAGCCAAGGGAAACATGAGGCAAGTTATGATCCAAAGTGGATAAGATATGCATAAATGGGGATTGGGGGGCATGACTTGCCAGGTATTTAAAAAAAAAAAANAAAAAAAAAAAAAAAAAAAAAAAAAAAGCCCAAATGGACCAATCTTTTCCAAAAGATTTCATGAGCAATAAGCACTATGTGTGATGCTAGTAAGGCCACGTTTATTGAATATCTTAAAGTTGATGGAACTAAGTCTAAGAACATTGTTTTATTGTTTATGCAAATTCCAAAAATGTATAAAAATAAAACCCACTTCTTGAATTATTTTGATTTAACTTCATTGTACAGATTTTCAAGTTTGAGCCCTCCTTGCACATTCCCTTGTGCCCAAATAGTTATCTTATCCTTTTTATTCTCTTATTAAAGAGTCTGCTCATGTTGGAGGCATCCCATTGGAGAATATTGCTTATCAGCAGCTAGAGTGAAAACCCACTTTGGGCTGAGGCTGGGAAGCAGCTCAGCTTAATGCAACCCCACATTGTCTCCGCAGCTAAAACCATTTTTTGTTTGTAGGGACACCAAATGGACCTTTGTAGTGCAATTTAAACCCTTGATGGGCCAAAACATAGCCAAATTCATATAACCAGTTGGAATACTGTCTTAACACTGCCTTGATAACATCTGAGCTGGGTCTACAATAATCTCAACCCATAAAAAATCCACCAATAGTTTGCAATGATGATCCAATGGCGTTTTAGTAAAAAGAGCACAACAATTAAAACATAGCTTGTAGAAAATGCGATGGGACTATACGATGAACCAAGACCATGAAACATAACTTTAACAATGCATGGTGCACATTAAAAGAAAGTACCAAAACATGTCCAACATTGTATTTTCCAAGATTATAGATCAATTTTACTATAAATGAGGATAATGGAGATGAAGGAAGATACTAATTAGGGCAACAACATACAGATTAGGACAAGTGTGCATTGTCATTGGGCGCCGGATTTGATCCATTTGCCCCTGATTGGGCCAAGTATTTGTGACCATTGTCCAATTGGGTTCAAGCTTTTTATTTGATGTAGATCATTCATGGAACTGAGATATGAGGTACATGATATAAACAAGGTTGAAAAATCTATAGTTTCCACTTTCCACACTGTATTCTGTGGCCTAGCATTGAGCTTAACCAATAATAGAGTAACAAAATCAGCTTACTATAATAACCTTGGCCTGAAATGTTTATGTAACTTAAAGCAATGAAAATAACTAAATATATTTCAAAGATGCAAACAAGATGACAACAAGCATCCAATGCACACAATTTTTTTATAGATATTAAAAGCTTTGCAGTTTATATGCTTAATTAAATGGTCCTCCATGAACCTACTTTTATGATAAATCTATTTTGAAAAGAGACAATGAGTGTCCCACAATACCAAATTTGAAGCAAACTTGTCCTCGTTGATGATAGTTACTTGGCATGATCTGTCAAGGTCTAGTGCCTTAAAAAATCACAGCCAGTAAACTGTAATAGGCCCTTAGCATATGAGCTCACTAAAGAGAAAGTGACTGTGAAGTACAATGAGTCTCTTCTATTTCAAAACTAGTGGTGGGAAAGGAGTCTTTGCTATAACAAGTGATAGCATCAAATCTTTTTTGCAGATATTGTCAATGGAAAAGAGTGTCTTTTACAGGTAAACTCGTTGTGGTAGCCAAACAAAGAGAAAGGGGGGCCATTCAATTTCCCATATTTGATCAAGGTGGAAAAATTGACTGGACCATATGATCTTAATGGAACTGTCATGGTCACCTTCCTCAACTAGCATTGAACTAACTTCAAGGTCTACACATCAATGTTGGTAGCTGATATATGACTTTAATGCACAAAATGGTGCGTCTCTTTTGGTTCATAAGCAACACACGTGTGTTCGTGCCCACACACACCTCCTGTTGTGATCACAACTCCGACACCTAGAGATGGGGTTTGTGTTTTCATGGGCCAAATGATCTATTGACTAACACCATTATCTATAAAGAAAATTAAAGTTGTTTCTACTAAGATTGCATGTGTAGCTCTTTAAGTTCTTTGCAGTGGAAAAGGTCACTCCACCATTATTCTTTGCTCTTTGGTGGGACTTCATGATGTATTACCTATGTATCATGATACTTATTATATGAAGATTTTTTATTTTTTTTGAGGGTGCTTAACCAAACATTTGTTTTCCGCTAATCTATCTGAATTATCTCAGTTATCATAGATTCTCTAGCTATTTGAGCTTACTAGTGGTTGGAAATTGAAATATTACCCACTAAGAGATTTACTATGATGAAAAAGTTTGTTATAGAAACTACCTAAAGAAGAGGCAATGAGATATTAATGGGCCAAAGTAAATCTATCCTAGTCAAAAGAAATTACTTGCAAAACAATTACTTTAAATTTCTTAATAGAGTGACTTCCAAGCTCTCAAAATATTGATGGTGGGATCTATATCATAATTATTGTCTATCTGTGTAATGATTTGTGCATAGAAGGTCAAGCTAAATAGTACATGCTCATGGGATCCATGGCCAACACCCACTTAAAGCCCAATTCCCACTTAAACTGGTAGAAGGCTATAGAATCCAAGGAAACACAGCTCTTTGCCCCCCATAATCCCCAACACAAACCTCTGGTTTTCACAGCATGAGAAGGATAAAAAGCACGGTTTCCTTTGTACCCCACTCCCCTCTCTATTACTAAAGCATGAATTCACATCATGTGGGGTCTCATCCAAAAACCTCCAAAATTCCATCATATAAAATTATGGCCTGAGTTATTGATTATTCTAATTAAACTGACCCTCCCACTACTCTCAATCATTTCAAACCTATTGATCTCTATGCCTCCTTAAAAACCCTTCTTCTAAGATACTGTTATCCCTAGCTACTTCACCATACATCCCTTCAAGAACTCCTGCATAACTTCCAAACAAGTCCAAAACCTCCTACATATTAGAGACTGCACCATGTCCATAGCAGGGCTTATAGACTCTGAAAGAAACCACAAGAAATCCTTCCACCGTAGAAATGATTCCGGCGAGCTTGACGTGTTTGAAGCTGCAAGATATTTCTCAGGATACAATGAAGCTGTTGTCCATAATGGCTCTAGTTATACTCAAAAGATGATGAGAGAAGAAAGGAATGGACACAGAGGCAGAATCAGCTTAGACATGCCAATGAGAAGCTTACTTCCTCAACAATTTCATGGTGTGGAGAAGCAAATGAAAGAGAAGAAACACAAGCAACCTAGCTCTCCAGGTGGTAGACTTGCCAGCTTCTTGAATTCTCTCTTCAGTCAATCAGCATCTAAGAAGAAGAAATCAAAATCCAGCGCACAATCTATGAAGGATGAAGATGAGAGCCCTGGAGGAAGGAGGAGAAGGAGGAGCAGCATTAGTCATTTCAGAAGCTCCAGCACTGCAGATTCAAAGTCCTTATATTCTTCTTTTAGTTCAGGGTTTAGAACACCTCCTTATGTAGAAACCCCCACAAAGAGCTGCAAGGACTTCAGAACCTTCTCAGATCAAAAGCAACCAGTGTCCTTGTCAAAGTACAATGGATCACATGTAAAATCAACTGCTTTAGACAATGAGTTCTTGGATGATAAGATAAAGAGAGGCCTAGCTTGGTTGGATGAAAACCAAAAATATAGTAATGGATTATCTGAGAAACACAGAAATTGGGGTAATGAGTTATCTGAGAAAGATAGGATATGGGTGGACAAGTATTCATCAGAGGAGAAGGAGTTCAAAAAGTTCAATGAGGTGGATGATGGTGCAGAGAGTGATTCAAGTTCTGATCTGTTTGAGTTGCAAAACTATGACTTGGGCTACTATTCAAGTGGTCTACCTGTCTATGAAACGACCAACATGGATAACATCAAGAGAGGAGCACCAATTTCCAATGGCCCTCTGTGATACTGTATATTTTATCCTTCTTAATTGGTTCCTGTTGAAGTTAGAAGCTTTCTAAAGGAAAATCTCCTAGATTTTGCCTGTTTCCCCATTGATTTTCTTTTCAGCTTCTTCCAATGTTTTTATCTGTATGTACAGTTTGGAATGTTTGCTTGTCTTATCTTTTTTCTACTTTTTCTTTGATTTTGAGCCTTGTTTAGGGTGCAATAACAAAAAATGTCCACCATTAATGGATTAATCAGATTTGGTGCCGTGATTTTAGTTTTGTCACCAGATTAATGGAGAATTAAGAAGGCATCAACAGCTCATGTGGGCTGCATCCAACTACCTTATTGACTTTGGAGATGGAATATTAATAATCATGCAGAAAACCTTATGAAAAACCCTTTACCTGCAAGCCTTTGATGGATGAAACATCTTTTTTTCCATTAGGGTGTGGACTGTGGAATTAAAACACAAATACTTACATGTTTTTGCTTTATTAATCTACAACTCCTGCATGATTCATCCATCTCATCTATATACTATCAATATTGATGATGAATTAACGGGTCTTTTTTTCCTTTTCATTTTGGGAGGTGGGTTTGAGGTTTTGTTACTTGAAAGTTGTATTAGGGAATTTGAGTCACTGTGGTAGAATCACTTATGCATGATTAGTAGTGTGTCACGTTGACAAGCTCATGTAGTGACAAGAGGATGGTGGTTGATTAGGGTTGGGAACTTGAAACGTAAGCAAGTGGAGAGCTCTTGTTTTTTTCTTTTTTATTTATTTCTCCAACAAATATTAATGATGTGACATTGTTTATATTACTGCATGCCAACTAGTGTGACATTACCGCATTCTAGCTAGGGCTAGAATGGTGGATCCAATTGAGAACTCCGAAGAAAAAAAGCACAAGAACTAGTTGTGCTTCCGTACACATCCATGGTTGTTACAGTTTCCTCCTTAGCAAACTCAATAATTAGGAATGTAGATCATATATATAATTAGATATCTGTCCAATCAAATGATCAACATAAAGATCCAAGTAAAATCCTTATTCTATATATTTTTCTGGGTGTTAGAGACATAATCCAGACAAAGATCAATAATTAATAAGAAAGATATAAGCCCCATCTTTTCAAGCTACACATATTAGAGAAATCTTTGTGACATGAAAGGTTAATTACCCAATTTTCTAACTAAATCTTCATCTAGACAAATGTTTAGTGTGATTGACACATCTAAAACTTGAGTCCTAATTCCTAACTATGGCACATCAATAGAGTCTTTCAATGGCATTTTTCATTCCTCTTCCCCCATTACTTAGAAAAAGTGAGCCAGCCACTCATTTAGGTACAAGACACCATCATTACACTATAAATTCACTCTAAAATAGAAATTATGAGCTATAGAATCAAAATGTACAAAAATTGACCTAAGACTATCCTTACCATTAAAACTTTAAAAAAAAATGTCCTTTTTTACTGCACATAAGCAAACCAAAACGCTTGTGTTAATGAGTGGTAAAGTGTTGTAAAACAGTTGAATCCATACCTTGTGAAAATTTTTCTAAGTTGTTGGGTGGGTTCTTTAAAGCTTACAGTTGGATGGTAGCTATGGGAGGTAGATGATGATGGACTTGTAGGCTAGCCTTTTGAAAGAATGATAAACACAAATGATGCATGGGAAACCAAAAGGGTCCAGCCAAGGATGTAACTATCAGAGTGGGTGGAGGGCCCAAAATAGTTATAATTCAAAGTGAAATATTGCAATGGCAAAGTCTAATGCCCAAAGCACTGCTGCTATGCACTAAAGGCATGAGGGAAAGAGATGGAGACATAGAGAGTGATAGAGAGAAAGAGGAGAGACATGTCCTGCTAACTTTTCTTGTGGGCAATCAAATCCTCCTTTATTTTTTAAAAGTTATGCATCTTAAATAAGGATTAAAAAAAAGAAAAAAAAGAAAAGGCTACAATCACTATCCCAACATGTGTACATGCAGTATATATCCTTAAATCTCACTTTAATCCTTTAACTGTTCCCCAGTAAATGTTTCATGATAATGGATTATCAAATTGACCCCAAGCATAATTGTGCCGTTTTTCACTGTTGGCACTTGAGAGGGTTATAATTTTCTCATTGTTACCAGGTAGAGCTTTCTATCATTTTTAACCTTCCCCATTCTTGACGAACATATATATAGGATGGGTTATTAGAAAAGGACCTAGATTTTACCAACTGAACCTTAAGATTTTGCAAACATGCAACATGGCATTACCAGTTACCGATGAGTGAAATAGATCCAAGGAAAAAAAGGTTAATAACATTAGCACAATCACCAAAGCTGCTTAAAAACTTGAGAATATAAAATAGCAGCAGAAATAAAGGGCAAAGTCAAGAACCAATTCAATAGCATTAGCACAATCCCTAATAAAGTAGCAACAAAAGCCAAAAAAGCTATTAGGAGAACGCATAAGGTGCTGAAAGAAAGTCTTAGCTCTGGTCGAGACTATTTAGTCAAAAAAATTACTGTACAATGTTAAAAATCAAATTAACGTTAGGAGAATACTCAAGTGAAAAAATGTTTAACATTTGTTACTTTTTTATGTATTTTTATAGGATATAAATTTAGTTATATTACATGACTCATGTTGGATTCATCTAAATTATACATTTAAACATTTAAATTTAAAACTCATTTGAATTGTTAACAATATATTGTTACGTTAATATTTTTTCTATAACATGAATCACGTAACATGGGATTCAAATATACCTTTATGATTCAATTAAGAGTCATCGGGCACTGAAACTTGTTGGAAAGCAAAGGAGATTCATGGGAAGGTGCCTTTCGAGCTAAGACCCAAAACCATAAAATGGCAACTAATACGGGCTTCCCCACATAGGCTTTGAAATGGCTAAGACCCACTTCTGTGTTCTCACAAAATGATTAATCACCTTTTCTGATTTTTTCTTTTTTCCCCAAAAACAACTCTTTTCTGATGGTATAATTATACTGAGCCTCAGTTTTTGAGGCTGAATTTTCAAGACTGGCCCAAATGTCTGGGCCTCCTATCCTAACATTGGGTGGGGGTAGGAGGTTTTTCTGAATGACATCTACAAAACAAAAAAAAAAAGAAACACACACAAATAGAAGCACTTTTGCTACGAAAAGCATTTTTCCTGATAGTAGCCCGGTAAGGGAAATAAACAGAAGCACTTTTCAAATGGTAGAATTTGAGTTAGAAAAAAAAAAAAAACATATTTGTTTTGTTCTTGCTGTGAAAAACCATATTTTTATTCAAATATTGTTAAAGTATACAATTTAAGAAAAATTGTGTTTACTCATATTTTTAATTCAAATTGCATCATAATAATACATTTATCATAATTTAAATATGAGTTATATAAAAAAAAAATTAATAAATCTAATAAAATTTATATTATGTTAACTATATTAATTTAACATAATATAATTCAAACTCAAATTTATTATGTAAAACCTTGGATCACATCCCAATGTAAGATAGAAACACCCTTAATTACTCAAATGCTGATAGTGACAGAAGCAACTTCCTTGTGCCAAAACCAATGGCCCCAATAGTGTAGAGCTTAACTCAACCTATCTCTTGCTTCCCACTGAGTGAACCTCAGTCCTTTGGCAGCACCTTCTGTATCACACTCTGCTCCCCTCACTTCTTTTTCTTCTTGTCTATGTTTCAGGGTTTGAAAAGAAAGAAAGAAAGGTCAAAGATGATATAAGAGGGTAAGGAAATGGAAACATGAAAGGATAGTCGGCAATCTTCATTGTTTTGATATATCAAAATAAAAGAAACAAAAGTGGAAGAATCAAACAAAACTCTCATAGAGGTTAATCTAAAGGGTTAGCTTAGTGATATAGTGGAGAGAGAACATGTGATATGTGATAGCCCTTAAATTTTCTTTTAACTTGTAATGCCAGTTTCACCAGAAAAAAACATAGTGATCACAGTTTTTTTGAGAGAATTATTGAAAAGAAAGTTAAGGAGAATTTCTTTCAAATTTTTTTTAAAAAAAATATATTATTAAAAATACTTATTATATAAGAGGCAATTAGCATAAATGCTATTTATTACTCTAACACAGCTTTAAACTTTGTACACATGTATATAAATTTAGGCTCTTTAATTAAAGTTACTTAAATTTTTAATATACAATTAAAATGTTACACACTATTTGAGGTTGAGTGACTTTCTTATTAGAAAATCTGAGTTCAGACTCTGCATACCAAGACAAGCAACAAGACTAATACTCATTACTTGAACATTACATTTACTAGTAACTCATGCTTAAAGGCATGGCTTTAATTAATGAAGAATTAGACATAAACATGTTCATTCATAAAAGGTAATCATAATAAAGATTTTTTCTTAAAAAAAAAAACCCCATAATGAAAATATCCCTTAAAGGATTCGCTTTCAGGGAATAGTT
Organism: Cercis canadensis; assembly: GCA_003255065.1. Lineage (NCBI taxonomy): Eukaryota > Viridiplantae > Streptophyta > Magnoliopsida > Fabales > Fabaceae > Cercis > Cercis canadensis. The sequence goes on along the minus strand of QAOA01003368.1, from coordinate 866,796 downwards.
CCATAATAGGTAACTTTTTACATAGGGATGATTGGCTCACTGTCCTTTTGGCTGGCTGGCGTGCATTGAAATAGAGATTGAAAAGAAAATGAAAAAGAGCTCTTCTAGGTATACGTTACAATATCTTATTAGTTTGACAGAGTTTAATTTTACTATTTAAATTTTATAACATATCTTCAACACTTTACGTAGACGATTCATATATATATATATTTTTAACTTAATGGTGTATGTACGACAACACTTTTGAAAGAAAAACCAAGCCTTCGTATGGGTAACATTCCTTATATGCTAATCATCCTCAGCTGAATTTACCTAAATTTTCATGACACGAACAACTTGTTTTTGCATGGATGAGATTTTACACCCTATCTCACATACACATAGTGTGTCAATCTAGTATAGTGTCAACTTACTAACTTAGCAGGTGTTTGGTTTAGCTTTTTTTCCCACTCCAAAATCACTTTTTATGGCCCAAAATAGATTTTGGGATTGCATACTTGTTGTTGTTCAGTAAATTTGTTATAATCGCTTTTATCATTTCCGAAGCACTTAAAGCTATTATGTGAGAAAGGTATTAGTTTTTAAAAGATACAATAAAAATTAATTATGTCCTATAAATTTATTTATTTTTTGTATCATTTTAATTTTTAAAAGTTTAAAAAGTCAATTAAAATAATTATTTTTTAATGATTCAAGTGATAGTAAAAATATGATAATTTTGATTAATTTTTTGAACTTTCAAAAACTCAAATAATATAAAAAAAATTATAAAATTCTCAAATAATGAACATAAACTTTTGTTATACATAGCCATCCCTTCATTTTGATTTAGAGCCGTAGTAGGGTCATGAAATGAAAGACATAGATGGCAACTCAGCCAAAACCCCAAAGAAAAAACACATACATGATGGCACTTTCGGGGTTTTGTGTGTCACACTCCACTGGAAAAAGAAAGATATATAAAAGGGGAAAGAAAAATGTAGAAGACAAAGAACAAAGACGAAATTGATGGGCTGAATTCCAAGTTTGTTTCTTTTCCTATGCTTATGCTTGATTAATAAAGAATGTCAAATTCTTATCTAAAATGAGGTCAGTATCACTTATCTCATCTGTTTCAGACAAACACAGGCTTTAATTAACAAGGAAAAAACATCATATCATGGGTTTTTTAATGCTTGAAAGCGATCCAATACAATATTGTGATGCAAAAGTAAGTCATAAAACATCCATAACGATACAAAGTGAGTGAGGCAAATGGACACTTTGTTTGTTTCCCCACTATTTTTGGCAAAAATATATGACTTTACTGTGTGATTGTCAACTTTTTTATGGTTAAGTGGCCTATTGTTCATTGCTTTTGATGCACGTTACACTCTTGTTCAACATCTTCTTCAATAAAAAAATTAGAGTTGTGCTATACAACTCTTTTGATGACAAATTTAAACAATAATATTAGTGATTTGACTAAGTTTAATTAATTTAAATTAAAAAATTCTTTTTAAACTTAATAAAGAATTACCTTAGAGTTGTGGCCACACTATATGACCTTCACCATTATTAGATTAATTTTTTTTTTCTAAAATAGGATAGTCAATCAATTTACGCAACATAGAGGGATCCCATATCTACTAGTATGCTCGAAATTAATAACAAAACACCTTTTAATTATAATGGAACTACTTTAGAGATATAGATATAGTAACATGGCAGAGGACTCTCTCGACGGAAATGGAGCCTGGACTTTATACCAAGCAAATGATTGTAGTGACTACCGAACAAACACTTTGTTGAGTTAAACTACTCATAAGCTAGCACATGTCAAGTTGTAAGTGTATATGGGAGACTAATTCATATGACATTTAGGCTTTCTGATAGAGTTGCTCGTTTTGTTGAAGAATTGTGCAAATAATATTAACATAACGTAAAATTATTAGGTGTAATTTAGTAATGAGAGATTTAGATAGTTAGCATGAGATTAAGAGTTTGATTTTTGCTAATAAAGATCGAAGCATTTATCTAGACTGTAGACTAGATGACCAAGAGGTTATCTCTGTAAGGACGTAGTTTTGTGTTTGATGCCTTCTTTTGANATAGTTATATAAGCTTCGATTATGAGACCTCTGGAGCAGAGATGACTCGCTTAAAGTTTGGTAATTTTGACTCAATTTAAAGGGTGATGTCAATCCAAAGTAGTAAGGGTTACCAAAAAACTAAAAATAAAAATATCGAAGTACTTTGTTTATAAGGTCTAAGTTTAATTCTCATTACTAGTAGTCATCTCTTAATAAGTAATCCATAAATACTACTGTAAAACTTTACTAAGACCTGTAATCTTAGTTTTAGAATAGAATAATCTCTCATTACCCTAAATTTTTACTTAAAAAAATAAAATAAAGAGTTCAAACATCCAAATCATATTAAAAGAAGATTAACCAAAAGTTTAAGTTTTTTTAAAAAAATTCTTCATTCCTAAAAGAAAATTACTGAAAACTTTCTCTTGCACCGAAGGAAAAGCATGCATCCAATATCTCTAATTGTAATCCTAGTGGACATGAAAATGGTAAAGCATGCTTTCCAACAGTGAAAAGGTCTCAACCAATGGCCAACACATACCAAATGAATGGGCCACACCACATGCCAACTTGCTGTAACTGTTGCTTAAGAGGCTGTTTATCTCTTAAACACACAATTAGTTAATCATTAACTTCAAATATCACACACTAATTATGTCCCCACACGCAAAAATTCCACCCTTTTATTTTATTAAAAATTTCTACTTCCAATAACACAACGTGGCACTTTGTGGGCATTTCTGTAAATAGCACCAAGTCATGTGTGCTAAAATGGGATTTCATGTCTCTCTCAAAAGCTACAAAAGACCTCGACATGCTTTTGGTTGTAGTGGAAATCATGTTGACTCACGCTGTATCTGCTTCGACGTTACCACTATTCTGAAAAAAACCACCTCTCTCTCTCTCTCTCTCTTTCACTCCCTCACTCCCTCACTGTTCACTCTGCTGTGGAAAAGCTAGTAATACGGTGACACCCATCTTCCAGGTTATTTCCTTTCTGTTAAGATTTTTTTGCTGCATATCCTGTTTGGTTACCCAGAAACCGTGTTAATAAAAGACAGAAACATGTAATAGAGCCAACCCAGTTCATTTTCCTTAATCTATCAGCAGCAAAGTTGACCATTTCTCTGGTTTGTTTTCTTTTCTTCTGAGAAGATGAGTTTTTTCCAGCCTTCTTTAACTGTTTCTTTAATGGGTATTTTCTTTCTATCTGTTTCCTTCTTTCCCAGCTTCTTCTGGAGGACAGTTTGAGCTCCAAAAATCTTAATTTGACCATTCGGATTTGAAATGTGATGATAGTTGAAGATATGTAATCCTTTAATCCCGGTTGGATTTTGGTTGATCCTTTCAAAATTTGCCTGGTGGGTTCCTCGGTTTACATTAATGTCAATGCCCTTGTAGAAAAGTTAGGATTTTGATGCTATTTTTGGCTTTTCCGCCTTGGAATGGAAGTAGGATCTGGTTAATTTTGTTTACTTTTCTCACTTCTACTTTTGGGGAATTTGTTATCTTTTGCCATGATTTTTATGCCTCTTGCTTTTATTTTGTTTCGTCGGTGTTCATTTAGTATATGTAAATCTATCTGTCTACGCCTGAATTTCCTTTTTGAAAATGAATTTGAATACAGCAAAAGAGTAATGTCTTTCTTTTGGATTTTGGTAGGTATATACATTATTGCATAGTTTCTGCAACTTCATTTCAGCTGTAATGGAATCTTGGAGTTACACCCCAGAAGAGAAAAGCTATTTGTTTTCTGAGGAAATGGACTTTTCACTTGATGCTTTTATGAGAACTAGAAAAGCACTGGTTGAATGGGACAATAAGGCCTCCTGTAACTTTGAAAAGGATGGATTTATTTCAGATAGAGAAGTAGTTAAAAGCATGGAATTCGTGGACTTGGGATTTCCTGATCTGTTCCGAAAATCTTTTCATGGTAGCCAGCCACTGGAGACATCTAGCTGTGACCTAGATAGTAATTCTAGTAAAAGAGTGAATTCCTCTACTCATGTTGTCGCTTTGGATTCATCTTTGGGGGAAGAAGAATCAGAGTCAAAGCATTCCAGTCCTCTAGTTGAATCTAAAAGTCATGATTCATCACTGATTGACTTGAAGCTAGGGAGATTAGCAGATTGTAAAGATGCAAGTAGTAATGAAATTGCAAAAGAAGGACTAGCTTTATCCTCTATACCTCCAAGGGCACTTGCAAAGAGAGCTCGCATTTCTAGTTCACCTACTCAGAAACCTGTGTGTCAAGTTTATGGTTGCAATATGGATCTTAGCTCCTCAAAAGAGTACCACAAAAGGCATAAAGTTTGTGATGTTCACTCCAAGACAGCCAAAGTTATTGTTAATGGCATTGAACAGAGGTTTTGTCAGCAATGTAGCAGGTCAGTATTTTTTTTTTTTTTTTGGCATTAACATTGCATTTCTTGTTCTTATGATAAGAGGGTCGTCTCATGGTTCATCTGTACCAAATAATTGGTTTCGCAGTCTAATGTGCCAAAGATTGTGAGTAATTATTGAGTCCGAGTCATATAAGGATTTAAAAGTTTTCTTTTTGCCCCCTACAACATACATATTTCAAGTTATACCTTACCTAATTAATTAAATTCTAATCAATCAACCAGTTTCATATGGCATAAGTAACTATCTGATGCATTCATTGGTTACCTATCTTCCTAGATTTGAGCTAACTGTTTGCAGATTGGATTTCTTGATTATCACTAATGGACTGAGTTGCATAGTTTTTGTCCTTAAATTAGGTTCCATTTGCTAGCTGAGTTTGATGATGGTAAGCGTAGTTGTCGCAGACGCCTAGCAGGACATAATGAACGCAGAAGGAAACCTCAGTTTGATTACATCTCTGGTAAACCGCACAAGATGCTTCAATCATATCAAGGTATGAAACCTTTATCATTGACAATGATCTGATGCACAAAATAAGAAATGCAGATGAGAAAATAGACACTTACCCATGTGCACTTACATTTCTGCCTCCTCCTCCATCCACTAAAACAGTGTAAAAACTCTTTAAAGCTACATTCTGCAAGGCTTGTAAAAGAAAGAAATAATTTTTCCTTTTTGCCATTATCTTCAATCTGCAAATTTAGTAAATAGCTAATCAGGAAATGAGAATTTCATTGTATTTAGAACTCATACTTTCACATCAATATCACAAGAGTTGCCTTCTATCTTTTTTTCTTCCTATGTTAATAATATTTTTTTTTTCTGAAATAATTTTGTCATCTTTTATTTCTTGAATTCAATAATACCTGTCTGTATTTAATAATGGGTGTATTAACTTTACTATAGCTTCTTAGGTTCTCTTAGTACTTAATTTGATGTAAATAAGACAGATTAATTATTGGAAGTTCAAGACCTATTCTAGCTAGTTCTCTCTGTTCAACTATAATTTTAGTCATTGGTCATCTCTTGATGCCTCTTCCGTCTTGGAGCTACTCTTATGGATAAGCTTCATGTCCAAGTTTGTTATGCATTCTTCTTAGTTCTTATCTCAACCTTCTTTATATCTAAGGTTTTTGACCTAAATACAAATTAATATATTCACATGGTCTCTGAGAATGTTAAGGTGGATATATGGGAACAAAAGGAAGGATAAAGGAATCAATGAAGTTGTCAAGTCTGATGTAGTGATAGCTTTTATTGAAGAAAAATGCACATAGAATATCCCACTTAGTTTTATTTAGGATTTATATAGCTGATAATTGGTTGGTTAATTCTTAAGTTCCACGTAACCATGCATGAATGATATTGATGTTAAGTATTCAATACCATAGCCTAAAAATGACAAGAATTGTAAGCTCAAATCAACATGAAAGATGATGGTGGTTTGGGTCTAATGGTGTCTCTTTCCACTTTGGGACTTAGAGATGGGTATAAAGATCGTATTAGTTAGAACCCACCCAGACGAGTAAACATGACTTCACCCCAGTGAGCAGAAGAAAAACAATTATATTTCATCTTAATAAGGAACTTCTTTTCTTTTCCATAATTTGGAGCTTAATTTAGGTGAAGTAATTATATGGCTTACATGGAACTTGAACCCTCTTTATTAAAGTACAAGTATGATAAAGTAACATATTACTTGAAATCACAATTGATAGGATCTGTGCAATCTTACATATAGTTGTTTTTAAAAATTGTAACCAGTTTAGCAGGTGCAGGATGTAAATACATGGAGGAATTTATAATTCAATAGCTTAAGATTTTATGTGAAGGTAGTAAGTAGCCTCCAAAAATATATAAATAAGTTTTGAAGCACTTAAAATATTGTGTATATTTAATTGCTTATTGAAAGCTTTGAATGACTGTAACTTTTTGTTGGGTGGTGCAGCAGAATATGACATTGATAGGCATCTAATTTTTTTTGTCTTAAACTCAATATTTCTTCATTTTCTGTGTGTCTTTTCCACATGGTTGGGGTATTATACATGAGCCTATGGTATAGAGGTTCTATAGCATAAATCTTGTTACTCGACCCTCATCAGTCAAGGACAAACTAGAATTTTGCTACTTTTCACTTGTTGCCTTCTGACATATTTAGATATCACACGTTTCTGTCATTTATAAGAGCTCATATGTCAATATCCTTTTCAAGTGGCATGTAATCATATTAATAATGTATGTGTTAGGATGTTATAATTTCTTTTATATATATTCTGTTAATCATGAGAATAAACCCATCTAAAGCATAAAGTATAATATGTTTTCAACTAAAAGCAAGATGCCAAGACCAATATTATATCATATCATGTTATACAGTATTATATTATATTGAATTATATAATATGTATATGTATTAAACTATCCCAAAGTCTTGAGCATTTTGACCAGCCCATATTTTTAATTGATAACATGGGTCAACTTAAGCTAAGGTTGCCATATCAGTTGCATTTAAAGCTCCTTTTGTTCTCCTTGTCTAATGGTTTTTGTTAAAATATTATGGCAAAAGATAAGCAAACTATTTTTACGAGGACTTAGTTTATAACTATGTAATAATGATTGATCTAAAATGAGACAATATGCAGTTTTCAAACATTTAAGATGACAAAGTTATTAATAGGTCCTGTACATTATGTCATCAGTAACTCTATTATTTGTGGTCTTGGCAAATGCTGATGTGGACATTTTACCAACTGTATGGATGTATTTATTTATTTGTTAGAACTTTTGGTGCAGAGAGGCATATTGATTAATCATCTATTTTGCTGTTTCACATTCATTAAATAAACATAAACCTCATAATTTCAGCGAAGTTAACTATTGGAACAATCTTACTAGGCTGTATTATATAGTATCTGAGATTACTAAAGAACTAATATGAAAGTTGGAAGAGGAATATACAGTTCCATGCACCCTAAGATTAATCTATGCTTTACAATGTACTAAGGATTAATAATTTATTACAGGTGTCTGAAGTTATACAATATCTATCTATAATTTTTCCTTTTGTCCACTAGAGCTACAGAAAATGATTAAAACTACCAGTCTCAGATTCATGTCTTCACGCTAAAAATAAAATGTTCCCCATATTTGTTTTTGTTGGATTTAAGTGTTCATGTATGTTACAATATTTTGTAGCAACATAGACGTTCATATGCAAATGCCTTTTTCATTCATTTCTCTGACACTGAATGTGATTCCAGGTACCAAATATGTCGGTGCTTCATTGCAGAAGAGACCCCAGATTGCCTTTCAAGATATATTTCGAAGTGGCATTTTTTACCCAGGGAAGTATGGACAAACCAATCATAGTGAACATATCAAAGTGGAAGAGGAACCATTTTACAGTCCTCAACTAGCAGTATCAATCACACACGGTCAGGAGTTATCCAACTCCAACTGTGCTCTCTCTCTTCTGTCAGCTCAGGCACAAGATCTGTCACGCCCCTCAGTAGGAAATCCAATGGCTACTTCCCTAATTTTTCAGGGCATCTGCTCCAGCCGCAATGATAGCCAAGTTTCTGAAATACCGTTGGGGATACGATCCATGGATAAATATGTACAAAATGAGTCCTTTTCATGTGGGGTAAACTCTATGGATGTTAAGAACGGAGCTGTAGTGCTTTCTGAGGCTGGTCATTCTCTTCAACTTCAAGTCCATAGAGATGATATTTCTCAATCATCAGACTCATCAAATGGCAAATATCATTTTACCCCTGAACATGGAACCACTGTTGATCTGTTCCAATTGTCATCACATCTTCAAAGGGTGGAGCAACAAAGAAATTCTTTCTCATTAAAGGGGCAAAATGAGGACTGCTGTTTCCCAACTGTGTAAAAAGTGTTAAGACTGTAGTTTCATTAACAACCATTTTGTTAGTATCTACATTGTGATGTTTTGGTAGTGGGACTGTTTTCTCAGCAAATTGATTCATTTGTGATGAATTAATGATGGGTAGGGAAGTTAGGGATACTCTAGCAATAGTAGTGGTCCTAGTGGATGTTCAAATTGAGGAAGAGAAGCCAGTTAATGACCATCCAACTGTATAGCACAGATATGAGCCATTTGTTTGAGATGTACAAACAAAGGTGATTTCTTTGCCATGGATAGATGTCCCAACTTGAAACTCAAGCTAATTGCTTTAAACAAGTCATTTATAATGTTCTAGTAACTTTCAGCCATGTGTATTGGAAATCATGATAGTATCTAAGCATACACATAATCTGCAGAATGCACTCCTTCATTCCTACTGTTAAAGTAGTTTCTGATTGAATATATTACCAACACCAGAAAATGAATGGGGAGGGAACACAAGTGAAAGGTTATGTTTTTTTTTTTTTTAAAAAAAGAAAAAAAAAGAAAAGGATAAGGGAAAGGAAAATTAGGAATTGTCAAACTTGCTTTATATTAGTTTAGATTGTGGCACTGTGCTACCAAGGTTTTTTAATTCATGCTTTATGCCACTAGCATAGATGGATGGACTGCAGGAAGAGTTCAAAACAATTATTAGTTCTTCAGTATTCTAATGTACTTGGTTCAATTCAGAGGTATATTCAAAGAAAGTTGCAAAGTGGCATCATGAAGCATAAATAAGGTTCTCTCTACTTTTTAATTTTCAAGTTCTTTATTTGGATGGCTGGCTCTTCAGTGTTCCAAGGGAAAAGAAGATAAGGATTTTTAAGACTGGATAAGTTTTCAACTCAAATTTTTTCTTTTATTAAAATATACTGTACCATGAGTGCTTCTGTGTAGAGCAACCTTTGAGTGAAATAACTTTTTGAAAAGCTTACCAAAGTTTGCCTATATAGCCTCAAAAGTTTCAGCCTTTAAGGGGTCTTAACCAGGTCAAGCTTTACAGAATGTCTACATATAGAAAAAAAGGAAAAGCAAATCTTCCATGTTAAGTATTCTTGTGAGTGGATTTGCATTCTTTTCCACTCATTGGAATCCCCTTCTTTGGATCATAAAAGCCATTCGGAGAGTAACATGAATCAAGCTAGCAAATTCCCAGAGCAACCTTATGTTTTAAATTTGCATGAAATGCAACTTTATCTTATAACGGAATCCATCAACACTAGCATGTATTTGCAATAATTTAATTATCATCCCAAATATTCTAGCATCTAAGTTCACATGTGGCTGCTCTTAATCTACCTAAACCAGAGAATTTCAATAATTGCCCTTTTGTTGCTTTCTCTGTCTGCATCTGCAATGACTAGTACGTGTGATAGTATGTAATGTCTAATTTATTGCATTTGTTTTTTCTCTTTCACATAATTTAAACGTTGTTTTTTAGTTCCATGTTTCTTCCCCTCTTTTATTTGTTTGGTTTGGCATTTTGTACCTATATTTCCGATTCTGACCCTCGGGATCCAAATGCTTGGATCTTTGACATGAATATTATACTTTATAAACAAATTTATCAATCTATAATCGTTTTTAACTTAATTACTTAAATATTATAATTTTTTTTTTTTAAAAAAAAAAAAAACGTAATCAATATGTGATGACCACTAGACGTGTTAGTGATCACGTGGCGTGTCCACGTCATACGCGCCAATAGCCCCATAGCATGTCCTTTCTTGTTTAGCTTTTCTTTGGGTTGTCCAAGTCAAACTCACGCCTTCAGTTGCCTTTTCTTGTATATAAGAATAATAATAAAAAAAAAAAGATAAAGGAAAAGCTGCCCAAAATAGATAAGAAGGGACACACTAATTGACTATCGGAGCGTCTCACGTGAACACTGGCATGTCCGGTGGTCCCTACATGTCTAAAAAACTTTTTTTTTGTTTTTAATTTTTTAAAAACTATAATTTTTAAGTAATTAAGTTAGAAAATGTGATAAATATATAATTTTATTACTAAAGTGTAATATTCAGGTCAATGAGCCCAAATGTTTTGCTATTAAAATGCTTTGATGAGAATTTGCGATTAATTCCACTGCAATATTTTAATGATGTAAATATTTTGAAATCTTTAGAGAAGAAAAAAATATTACGACAAAGTATTTATATTTTGAAATAGATTAATCAAGTTTTATTGTAGAATAACTATATGATCAATGTAAAGGGCAAAACAAACATAAGATCTATATGTTAGTTCTCAAAATGAGCAAATAAGCAATACACAATATCCATAAATTAATTGTAAGATGAGAAAAGAAAACATGATATCATTTAATAATTCACAGTATAGTATACAATAATAAATATATCATAGTATAGTATATATTAACTATGTAAAACATTAAAAAAAAAAAATACCGAGCACAATTGATATATATAGGGATTTTCTAAAAAAAATTGAGATAATATGTTTGAGTCTTTATTTATGTATTTTCAATTTGAAAATTTAATTTTATCTATCCAATGACATAAAAAAAATTATGTTAAATACTAGAAATCAAATTATAATTGGAGGATAAATTTTTTTAATTTGCAATTTATTTTTATTCTTTTATTATACATAAATAAAGAAAAAAGAATTGGGCTCAAGTTCATGCACATATTTTTATATATGTCTAATTGAGAGTGTATCTATCAAAGACAATGCTACTCGATCCTTCATCTTTTTTTTTTTTTTATTTCTCTCTTTTTACGTATAGCTATTTTTTTTTCTCTCTTTATTTACATTCTTGTGCATTGAACTGGACTGGAACTAGTTGTGTGGTATTTGGACGAGGTGGGAGGAATTTGTCACGAGGCCCTCATCTCCATGGCCCATGGGAATCTTCCAACTTTGAAAGCCATGATTTTAACTTTGATTTTCGTGCTGGATTCTGGCATTTTATTTTCTTTATTTTCGTCCTTAGTGTAATTCTTGCTTTAGAAGATTCAAATATATAATATTTTATTTATTTAATCCTGATTTTAGCAAGATGACTTATTTAATGCACTTTAGTAAGACTTTGCTTACAGTAATTAAACTAAGACAGCTTGGAAGTTTGTAACAATAAATTAATTTATTATATATAATGACTCTAATTTTTGTACACAGCACACGTTGCCTAAAATGGAGATATTAAATCTTACTATAACACTTTAACAATTGAATATTTAATTGATACTAAACCACATAATATTTTAAAAAATGAGGTTTTTTATATACTTTTGATATTTATATTGTTTGTCATATTATATAAGAATAGTCAATGTGTAAATGATATATGTATAAGTTAATTATTTTTTAAGTTTGTTTGAGAAAATAAGATAAATTAATTTTATATCTAATAAAATATGAAAATTATGTATGTTTGTCACGTCAGCGTACGTAGTATGACATACACATGTAGTATCATAGAATCTCCATTTAAAAAAATATAAGTTACTTTATATATATATATATATTAAACAATATGCAAAACCTATTCATCAGTAGTAATAGTTATGGTAAACTATTATTTGCAAAGTTGCAAACAATTACAAGATGGTTTGATAAAGGAGTCAAATATTCATTGCCTAATTTCTTGCAAATCACCCATTTATTGCTATTTGTAGTTTATGTATGTCCCATCCTAAATATTTTAATTTTTTTTAGTTTTAATAGTAAGAATATTCCGTGTCAATTTTTGTGCATTATTAGTTGAATGAATAACATGTAAGGAATATTATTTTTGTGATAAATACTTGTTCATAATTAATCAACACATGATACATACATAGGCTAAACGAAGCCACTATTAAACTTAGATTTACTAAAATATTTAACCATCTATGTGCAACTTAATTACCAATCTCAATTTTACTAGTTTAATTAATTTAATTTTCAACCAATCAAGAGAGTCAATTTTCAATTGTCTAATACCAAAATCATAAAAAGGCACAAAGAAAATCGATGTTGTAATAAGTATTCCAAAGAAACTGGATTTTTTTTTTTTTTTTTTTTTTGCTTTTGTCAGCAAAAGAAACTGAATTCTATTTCACTACTAAGTACTCCTATTGGTCTAATATTTAATGCCCGATATTGATAATCTTCTAGGAATTCATAGATTAGAGAACTATCATTTTTGGCCCTTTCATTTACTACTAGAAAGGGAGAATATAAAGTTATTCAAAGAAATTTGAGTAAATTGCATGATTCTGAGGTTCAGAGGTAGAACAGTTCGAGTTACTACTTTTGGATATATATATATATATATGATAATTAACCACTTTCACTATATCCAAATTCCAAACAGCTAATACGTAGTTGCAAAAGTAAAGCATATTGATCATTTTCTAGCCTCAAACATTACATGGTTTCAGATCTGATACATGCAGATATATATATATAGATATAGTTCATTCCATTACTGAAGGAAAAAGGGTAGGAGATAAGAACATTGCAATTAACTAAGCCTTCTAATTTAATTGCACCAGTTTTCACCAAATTTCCATTGCCACAGCTGTCTCATTCCTGCACACATGAGATGAGATCCACAAAAGAAAGAAAGGTTATAAATATGCCCACTAAAAAAAATGGAAAAAAAAAAGAAACATAATGGAAACGTTTTCTTACCTTATTGTTGCTTCCAGAGACTGAACTGGTTGGGGAATTTGGAATGTACCTAGCCCACTGTTAATTGATTTGTCTCAAGTTAAATATTTCAAGAATTTTGGGATCTGATTCTAATCTTTAAAGACGAAAAAATAAATAAAGTTACATTTTTGGCTGCAGCGCTGAAAGCTTCTCGATGTGGGATCTCAGGGTTGGCTGCTTTGATGCGCTGTATCTCCTCCCTGACATGCNGAAAAAAAAAAAGAAACATAATGGAAACGTTTTCTTACCTTATTGTTGCTTCCAGAGACTGAACTGGTTGGGGAATTTGGAATGTACCTTGCCCACTGTTAATTGATTTGTCGCAAGTTAAATATTTCAAGAATTTTGGGATCTGATTCTAATCTTTAAAGACGAAAAAATAAAAAAAGTTACATTTTTGGCTGCAGCGCTGAAAGCTTCTCGATGTGGGATCTCAGGGTTGGCTGCTTTGATGCGCTGTATCTCCTCCCTGACATGCACATCAAATCAACCAAGTTGTACATGGTACAGTAGAAAAGAGTTAGATATTGTGATAATGCACCCTATAGCAGTGGCTAGCTAGTGAAGACAACAAACACAGATCTTTTGCACTTACTTCATGAAGCGGTTGTAAGCAGATGGGAGTCTGTGTTTCTTCTCAGGTGCTGTAAAAACAATCAAAAATGGAGGTGCAATGAGAAATGGAACCAAAAGTAGCTTAATTTGGAGAGTTCTTAAAAGGGTTTCTGATAAGTACGTTTTACAACAAAAGGAGCTGCTTTAGGGGACACTGGCTCACTAGATGTTGATGAGGAGGATGAAGACGAGGCTTGACCCTTCTTGAAATCACTGTAAAATCCCTGCTTCTTGGAAAATAGATACTTTATTACTCTATTACTACTTTTCTAAGCAGCAACTGCAATATCAGAAAGTAGAAAATAGCCAACAGAGAAAGAGAGAAGAAGAAGAAGAGAAAAGGAAGTTGACCTGAAGAGTGAGTGAGTGATCAATGCTTTGGTTTTGGGATGGAGGTCTGGTGTTGAGAAAGGAAAGGTTACTGCAGTGACCACACTTCACTGTCACAGTGTCCAGCAACCTCTTGCATGGAATGCCAACCTACAAAACAAATAAGAAGATTACCCAGATGTTTGTTTGTTCTTGGAGATCACAGTTTCCAATCCTTGAGCAACATTCTTTTATATTTAACTATCACTTTTGTTCTGCATAATCTTCTGAAACATATAGAATGGGAATCACAAAGTTTTTTTCTTTTTTTTTTTTCAGCAGAGACAAGTACGTAGTCATTGACAATGTATGCTACCCTATATATAGTGTGAAGGACTAAAGGGTATCATATGGAAATGACACTAACTGATAGAGATAGATATATGTACAAAAAGATGATCATGTTGGCTTTCTATGTATGCAAACAAAAGAGAAATGAGTTGATAGTTGTAAAGGTTTAAAGGTGAAGTAGTTACCATAAGCACAGTGTTGCAAAAGTTGCAACGCACATAACAGAGGTGCTGCTCAGAGGCTGGAACCACGTCCATGGTGACTTTCTCTTCGAGGTTCATGTTGAATAAAGGGAAACAAAAAGAGAACCAACAGGAGAAGAGAAGGTGGGTGTGATACGAGGGAGGAGGTAGCTGCTGCAGCTAGTATAAGAAGGAGAGGTTCTATGGAACTTGTAGGGTTTATAATAGCTAAAAATTGGGAGGATCTGTGTGTTGATATAATAAGAGGGAGATGGAGTTGGAGTGTAGCGTCAAAACGAAAATCCACCTAGGGTTTACTTGTTACTCTACTAGTCTTATAGTACCAGGCTGTAGCAATATTGCATGCTTTATTTGCAGACGTGAGCTGCAGGGGCCACAGACACTAACGCGAATGACCGAAATATCGAGTCTGTTGATTTCTCGTATGCTCAAGAAATCTCTTTTGAACAAACACTCATTTTGGGTCTCTTTGGGAGTTTGAAGTGAGGGAAAAGAAAAAGAGAGAAGAGGAAAGAGAGAGAAAGGAAGGGAAGGAAAAATGAGGAATTTTTCTCTATTTTGTTTAGATGATTAAACTGAGCAAAATGAGAAGAAATGAAAGAAAAAGTAAAAATATTTTACAATAGAACTTTTCCTTTCCTAAAACACTTATTAAAGGGGTGAGGAATTTTAAAAAAATAAAGAGATATAATAGTTATTTTAACATATTTTCTTTCCAAATCCTCCAATTTAGAGGAACACAAAAATAGACCAAAAAAAGAGTGTGGAAGTTGTATCTTACTCACCAGTCTCCTATCATTTTTTAAGATAAACCTTCCAAACAAGGGAGATGAGAGCTTTAATCCTTCCCTCTCCTTTCCCTTTTTCCTCCAAAGTAACTTCTAAATAAACCCTTCATATTGATACTTAAAAGAGAAAATATAGTTGCATACCACAATAATATGCACTAATCATATCCAAGTTATTATATCAAAATTTTAACAAGGTTCTATAAATAATACTATACAAATATTTAAAATGATTGTATTTAAACTTAACTAAAAAAAGTTATAAACTTGTTTTTAACTTCTCACCATAGAACTATTTGTTTATTTGTGCATAGTTATTGGTTTTCTTTTAGTGTAACTTTGTTAAGCAACCGGACCGGAGGCGTATAGCCATCTTAGTGCACAGTCACAGGTTCAAATCCTACCATGGTCAAAGTGATTTTTTTCTTTTTTTGAGACGTGTGACATGATCAAAAGTTGTTTTTATGAATACATTTTATCTTTAACCGGATTAGAGAGGTAGAGGAATGAGCTTGGAGCAATGGCTCCAACTCCCAACTTAAGGCCAATTCCCTCACCTCGCTTCCTAGTTCCAATATGTCCCTTGCCAATTAAGCAACATCCCTCTATCTCAAGTTAAAAAAAGGGATTGAAGAGGTAACTAGTAGAGATGCACACAAAAATTGACCCAAATAGCACCTAACCTTGATACTACAGAGAAAAGAACACTTTGAGTAACTTTGTAAGGATGGCTTATAAGAAACTGATTATTATCTTACCTCTATATATCTATATTACACACAATTGGCTTCACCTTAATTTCCACATTTATAAAGCTTATCAATTTCAAATGAGGAAAAGAAAGGATAAATTGTGTGCTTATTAATAAAAAGCATCGTTCGTGCAGTTTATATAGTAATGGCTGCCCATATGATCAGCACTGAAGGAATGCCAAGTTATTGCGTCCCAACTTGCCAACCATATCTCTCAGATGCAGTGATTGCACCAGCTACAAAAATGGATGCCAGTGACCTTCATTGGAATTAGAAGCCCACCCAGTAAATATAGGGACCTCAAAGAAAATTTATGCTAGCAGGAGATGAAATTCTCTCAGAAAACTTTCATCAAACACTTGACTATCAATCATTTTAATCACTCTTCCTTCAACATAAACATGAGTAGTACCCATGATGGGAATGAATCCAAAAACAAAACTTGGACAGATTAAACAGCAGACCCAGTATCTGAATTGATTGAATTTGAGTGTAAAACTATTAATTTTAAACTAAAATTTATGATCAGATTGGGCAAGTATGTCTGCTACCTAGACCCATTATGTCTGCTACATTTAATTAATTTAATATGCATTCAACAAACTTGAAGCACATGCATGATGGGAATTGCTTCTAGTAAAGAAAACACAAAGACCAACTCAAAGTAAACTAGAAGATAAAACCAAGCAGAGAACTTTGAACCAAAATATCAGGAGAAGTTGAAGCAAAGCAAAGCAGAGCAAGAGAGAAATTAAAGGTAGTGAAGAGAAGGGGACCTGCCATTGAGCCCCTCTTTTGTGGGTGCAGCGCTTGAATAGGAAAACTGAAAGGGACAGCAGCTAGAGTCACAAGTCACTGTCACAGTGAGAAATGAATTTTGGGGCAAAGGCAGGAGATGGGTAATTTTGTGTCCTCTTGTGATGGGACGATTCCACAATTGCCAAAGGGGGAAACAAATCTATTTGGTCTCTTGAGGCCCCTACCTTTCTATGCTTGTATAAAACGACTTTCCCAAGGCTTCACCTTTTGTCATTAAGAGGGTACCCTTTATTTTTGGTTTGCCTTTTCTTAAAAGTCCGATGAATGCATGCCAGTAATTGAATTGCTTTCTTTTTCTTCTGAGATTATTCACTCACTGTCTTTTCCTGTGATGCAAATCAATTCTAAAGCAGAACATGGGGTTGGTTGGGTTGGCTTTGGTTTTTCTTTTCCATGAGATTCCCTTGTCTTCCTTGGACCTTAGCATTAGCAGACACGTCTCATTTCACACCTTGCTCCTAGGTGTAGTTCTGTTCATTAACGTATTTAGACACAATCATTTGTTCCATTGTCATCACAAGTTCTTATCTATATCGGGAAATTAGGACAAGACACTTCCCTCCCTTCTCTCTCTCTCTTTTAGAGTACACAGTTTATAATCATGCTCAACTTCTCACTACTCTGGGGGAATCAACGGTGTGAAAGTGGAAGATACCACTAATAGTCTAATAATAATCTATTAGGTCAACCTTAACATTTTCTTCTTCCACCTCTCTTCACTGAAGTTCATGAGTAAAGCTATTTGAACAACTATTGGAATTACAAATCTAAACAACTATGAAGTTGGCTTCACTAATTATATAAATTAAGAAGAAGTTTTGATGGAACTACATGAACTTAGATAAAATTGTAATTCTAAATATAGATAAAATCAATACTAGTAGTGGTAAGCCAGGATTTTCACCATGGGAGAATAAGAGTTATTGAGGTATGAGTTGTAAGGGGAGTACCATAGATGATACAAAGTAAATATAGAAGAACGAGAAGGGAGAAAAGGAGAGGGGCAAACCTCCCCTCTTGCTCTCATGCCTCTCACCATTGGTTTTGGTTTTGGCACTGTCCATAAATGCAAATAGTTACAAAAACTATGAAAGCTTGGCCAACTACCTATTGGTCAAGTAGGTTTAGGCTTAGCCATCAATTCCAATTTCGCCCATATTTAGTTGAGCTTAAGCCATCTAACTACAACTTTATAGTGAGGGTATCAAGGGTGATCGATTTGAAGATTTTCTATATCTTAAAAAGATAATTAGGACTTAGTATAGGCTTCCGGCAGTTTTGAAACACATGCAATAGCCTATCATTACTATTTATAGTTGGATTATAACTGCAAACTACAGTATATTGCTCTTTGAACATTTTTCTTTTCTTAAGGAATTTGTTAAGGTTCTTGACCTTAGATTTCATGTGTTTCATGAAAAAGCTTTTTTGTTATGTGATGGCATAGATGATAGCATAGACAGTTGAACCCTTCACTGCTAGATCATATTTAGTGGCTCAGTTGAAAAGCTTTTTTAGTCCTAAAAAATAATGTTGAGGATTTTTAGTAGTGTTTAGTCGAGTGTCGAAAAACTTTGACTGAAAATTTGTGATATGTAAAAGCAGAGTAATTAAATGAAAAATAAGTACTCTAAGAGTAATACTCTCATGTAAACAAAATAATATTAAATTTACATGCATGAGTCACACACAAAAATATGAGTCTCACACACTTTTGTATATAAAAAATAATACTCCGAGAGCACACAAATTTTTTTCTATTAAGTGGGCCAATCCAGCCTAGCCAACCATGTTAGCTAGGTTTTTGAATATATTGGGCTAATTTTAATCCATTTATTTGGTGGATTAGCAATTTCCAATCGTAGCCCATCAATTTAAGTTGGTACGTTAAAGGATTCTCTAAAAGGCCGCTTTCACTTTTTTATTCGGTAAAGAAAAGCCAACTATCACTTGACCATAGCTTTCTAGTGTCATTTCACGATCTTCTAGACTCATTTTATGATTGCCTCTTTTTCTTTTGCAAATACGAAAAAAGAAGTTTTTAGGTGAACTTATTGACTTCATATTCACTCAGACAAATATATATAACGTTAGATAGTGTGTGTATATAACATTACCATATCATATTGATAATCTTGTATGAGAAATGGGTCTTAATTTGCTAAGAATTTAACCCACATCAACAGCATACCCCTATGTAATGGAAGAGACTCCTTTGACAAGCCTAACAAACAAGGATGGGAGTCTACCACCACTAAATTGTGTGTCTCTAGGCCCTAGGCCACATTTTTTCGGATTAACAGGGAAGGCCTTAGTTCAATTCAATAATTTATATGCCCTTCTTGGTTAATGGATGAATTTTTATCTTAAAGCACAAAGGTGTTGGTAGCTAGAGACGCATCCATGTGGTTGTAGAATTCTTTTTAGAACTAATATATAATGGACATTTTCACATATTATGAAACCATGTGATATTTTTTTGACGTAACATTAATTTTGGTTGTTAATATGAAAGTATTTAATCTTGACCACTAAAAAATAAATGGCCAAGATTAAAATGATTTCACAATTATTGTGCTAAAACAGAGCGCAAGTGTACACTATCGTCTTATAAATAATAAAATAAAAATGAGTTATCATTCTTATGAGGATTAAAGTTATTAATTACCAAAATTAGGTTAATCTCAATTTTATCTGATCATTAAGGAGAAATTGCGATAATAAATTAAATAAACTGAAAGTAAGCAAAAATAAATAAAAATCAAGATTTAATCTAGAGAAAAATATCTAGGACTTTTGATTTCACCATAGCTATTTCGATTTGTTATTTTTAATTCATTAACCAATAATAATATTCATAATTGTTAGCCAAGAACTCTAAATTATTTATTAGTCTTTCCCAAGGTCAAACAAAAATATTTATAAGTTATACGCTCACTATATTCCTATGTGAATTGTGAATAACTTAGAAATTCACTTAATTTTTTGATTCTTTTTAATTGATTACACAGGTCATTGAGGTATATCCCTATCTCACATGCAATCTATGTTCTTAATTCCTATGATCTTTAGTTACAANTCTATGTTCTTAATTCCTATGATCTTTAATTACAAATTACCTCATAGTCTCATTGTAATTATCTAATCAACTAATTGGTGATCAAACAATTAGAAGCATGAAGAATTAAGAAGAAGAAAACAATTAATAAAGGAGTTCTTGCTTTAAAGAAATAAAAAATCACAAATCTTCCTAGCTAGGCTACATCATAGCCCTAGATGAGGAATTAGTTCATAACTAAAATTAAAAGCATAGTTGAATAATTTCTAGACATAAGATAAAGGGAAGAAAAAGAAAACTTAGTTGAGAAGCCCAAATCTGTTGTCACCAATTTGCATTTCTAATCCATGTCTTGCTCTTGCTTCCCTTTTTCAAAAACGTCTAGAAAGAGATCTTCCAATTAAAACTTAAAAGTTGCTTAAATACTTAATATCCACTACTCCTAATTCTAATAGGAAATTAAATTACGTCTAAGGAAAAACAAGTAACTGACACTGAGACGCTTCATGAGAGGCGTTGGGATGCCTCCATTATGGTCTCATGGGCAAGTCTTAGGTGTTGCGACGCTAAGAAAGGAGCATTGGGGTGCTTGAAGCTTGGCTTTTCGCATGATGCCTGAGAAGCGGCGTTGCGACGCCTAAAGAAGAGAAATTGTTGGTGATGGCTGAGCCACATCGTTGGGGCACAGGTTTNAATATGAAAATATTTAATCTTGACCACTAAAAAATAAATGGCCAAGATTAAAATGATTTCACAATTGTTGTGCTAAAACAGAGCGCAAGTGTACACTATTATCTTATAAATAATAAAATAAAAATGAGTTATCATTCTCATGAGGATTAAAGTTATTAATTACCAAAATTAGGTTAATCTCAATTTTATCTGATCATTAAGGAGAAATTGCGATAATAAATTAAATAAACTGAAAGTAAGCAAAAACAAATAAAAATCAAGATTTAATCTAGAAAAAAATATCTAGGGCTTTTGATTTCACCATAGCTATTTCGATTTGTTATTTTTAATTCATTAACCAATAATAATATTCATAATTGTTAGCCAAGAACTCTAAATTATTTATTAGTCTTTCCCAAGGTCAAACAAAAATATTTATAAGTTATACGCTCACTATATTCCTATGTGAATTGTGAATAACTTAGAAATTCACTTAATTTTTTGATTCTTTTTAATTGATTACACAGGTCATTGAGGTATATCCCTATCTCACATGCAATCTATGTTCTTAATTCCTATGATCTTTAGTTACAAATTACCTCTTAGTCTCATTGTAATTATCTAATTAACTAATTGGTGATCAAACAATTAGAAGCATAAAGAATAAGAAGAAGAAAACAATTAATAAAGGAGTTCTTACTTTAAAGAAATAGAAAATCACAAATCTTCTTAGCTAGGCTACATCATAGCCCTAGATGAGGAATTAGTTCATAACTGAAATTAAAAGCATGGTTGAATAATTTCTAGACATAAGATAAAGGGAAGAAGAAGAAAACTTAGTTGAGAAGCCCAAATATGTTATCACCAATTTGCATTTCTAATCCTTGTCTTGCTCTTGCTTGCCTTTTTTCAAAAACGTCTAGAGAGAGATCTTCCAATTAAAACTTAAAAGTTTCTTAAATACTTAATACCCACTACTCCTAATTCTAATAGGAAATTAAATTACGTCTAAGGAAAAACAAGTAACTGGCGCTGGGACGCTTCATGAGAGGAGTTGGGATGCCTCCATTATGGTCTCATGGGCAAGTCTTAGGCGTTGCGACGCTAAGAGAGGAGCATTGGGGCGCCTGAAGCTTGGCTTTTCGCATGATGCCTGAGAAGCGGCGTTGCGACGCCTAAAGAAGAGAAATTGTTGGTGATGGCTGAGACACATCGTTGGGGCACAGGTCTATAGGGGTGTTGGGACGCCAATTCTTTGCTTTAAATTGTCACAACTTCTCCTAAATGCATCTTACACAAAGAATTTCCACATTTCACATGAAACCTATCAAATAGACAAAATTAACTTGTTTAAAGCTCACAAATCTCAATAAACAAACAAAAAAATTAAGCTAAAAGCATCTATAAAGTGGATATAAAATTCACCTAACAACAACAATGGCTATTATGTTTTTTTTTTTTTTNTTTTTTTTTTTTTTTTTTGTGATCGACGGGGTACAAGCACCTAGAAACAAAAAACCAGAAGAAAAACTACAGACTAGAAACAATGGCTTTCTCTTGAGCTATACCCATGAAATCCTCATGCAACACATCTCTCAAAGAGTAATGGGGCTCCATGAAATGAACAACTTCAATGGCACTCGAGTGACCCTCATTAGCTAACTTGTCTGCAAACTTATTGCTCTCCCTATGACAATGAGTCAACTGCACTTCCTAGTCCCTGGAACATAGTTCTCTAATTGCAACCGGCAACCCTTGGCAAGGATGGAACCTACTATAAGAATTACTAATGAGCTGCAAAGCACTCATAGAATCAGATTCCACCACTAGCTTCCTTACACCTATCTCCCATGCTAAGCGTAACCCATGCACTACCCCCCATAACTCTGCAGATGTAATGGTGCACTCACCCAGGTTAGCCACAAAACTTGCCATAAAGGTTCCTGAATCATCACCAATAATGCCGCCACAAGTAGCAGAGGAGGGATTTGGCTTAATTGAACTGTCAATGTTTACCTTACACTAGCCCACATTAAGGAACCTCCAACCTAATAGCGAAACAATGCGGGCACAAGGATAGAGAAGCTTGTCACAAGTATTTTGGCATTCTTTAAACTCCCGAGCACGACCCAAAATTTGGAACACTAGATCGTTGGTATCATGCACACCATGATCAAAGATGAATTCATTTCTATTTTTCCAAACCACATGAACTGCTATCTCAAACACCATGGGCCAATCCTCAGCAACCTGACCCCATTGCTCCTTGAGGTTGCTCTTAACCCAAGCCCGCAAGCCCAAGGAAAAGAAACTCGACCACCTTGTAGGTTTAACAAGTCTATACCACAATGAAGAAACTCTATCACAGTCCCGCAAGGCGTGCAGCACTGTTTCAATTGCATTCCCACATCAAGAACATATAGGTGTATCCACCATATGTCTATGGTATCTAGCTGCATTCGTAAGAAAGCTATCTTGAAAAGTATCAAGAACCGAATCAACCTAAAAGCTTAAGTTGATAGGTGAAGGCTCATGAATAGATTAATATCTAACATGCCCCTGCACGCGAAAGCCCTTTAGGCTTGAAGCGTTGACAAAGCACAGACACATTTATACCATGTGCTGAAATTTCAATTTAATTGAGAAAGTGGAGGTGGAAGGATTCGATCTCCTGACCGTTTAGTCAAAGAGGCTCTGATACCATATCAAGAACTGAATCAACCTAAAAGCTTAAGCTGATAGGTGAAGGCTCATGAATAAATTTATATCTAACTAAAAGTTAACCACATAAAAGTTCTAATTTGTTGGGGACCCTCGCAATGCCAAATCTTCTTGAAAACACCTGGAGAAGGAGACCTATCTCCTTCCATTAAATTGTTATAAGCAGATTTCATCGTAAAATCCCCATCATGAGATAACTTCCAAGCAAGACCATCTTCGCCATCATGCATAGCTAGTGGTTTAAGTGAAGCAATGTGACGGCAAACTTGGGTTGGTAGCAAGGTGCTCAACACAGGCCAGTTCCACTCACCATTCGCTACAACAAAGTGGGAAATAAAGGTTTCCAAATCCAAAGGAACTGAGACATCCATAACCATTTCAGCTAAGGAAGGAAACCCCTGGACCCAAGGGTCTTTCCAAAACTTCACAAACTTGCCATCACCTAATCTCTAAATAAGATTAGTCTCAAAGTTATGCCACACTTTGCAAACACCACTCCAGAGATTAGAACACACTTGTTTCTTTTGAACAACAGGGAGAATGTCGCCTTCACAAGAATACTTGCTCCTTAGCACCTTAATCCACAAATTATCTCTCTTATTAACCAAAGAAAGATTAGATATCTCTTGGTATGTTAGAATCACCGTTATATAATTATTTTGTGACAATCATTTCAACAAGGTCGTTGTAGTATAGTGGTGAGTATTCCCGCCTGTCACGCGGGTGACCCGGGTTCGATCCCCGGCAACGGCGACGTTTTATTTTTGCCTTTTTTCCTCTCTGTTTTTCCACTTTCTTAGAAAAAAACTATAAATAGTCCGGGAAGTGTTGGAGGGAACGAATTGAGTATTCCCCAAATTTTCCCGCCATTTAAATCTTGCCTCTCCTCTGCCGTTTTCTCACTCTAGCACTAATTTTCGAAGATCTCGCTGCTCCAGTTGGCCCCCTTCTCCTTTCAATGGCGAAAACGAAAGTCACAGGGAAACGAAAACCAGAAGCAGAGGAGAAAATGGATGGCCTCGAAATCATCTCCATTGGTTCTCTCTACAAAGGTTCTTGGGACAAGAAGTACTGGAGCAGCTCTAGGGTTTGATCTCCCTTATCATTCTCTCATTTTCATTCCTTTTCGTTCATCTAAGCTTTTACCATCTAAGTTTTTCTCTCGATTATTGACTTTTTAGTCTGAAGTTTGAGGTTCAAATGATGCGGAATCGCATAGGGAAAATGTGGTTTATTCTGATGCTTTCTTTGTCTGTGTGCATTGATACTGGAATCGGATGTAGTGAACGAGTTGATTGCTGCACGAATTGGATTGGACAAATTTAGAAATATTGGAATTTTAGCGCGAGTTGATTGCTAGATTGAGTGATTGTCAAATAACATGTATATCTATATTCGGAAACCCGAACAATAATTGGTAAATCTAACAACATAATCAAAAGTATTTGATTGTATGGATTAAGGTATGAGAAAGCGTATCATTGGCATGGGAAACGAGGAATCTTGCATTAGTTATCTGCAATCTGCATCTGACTAAGTTGCCTATAAAATTATGACATGCCAGCCTAGCGGTTGATTTGTATGTGTATTATTCTGTAATATGTTGACTGGCATTATGCATTGACATTGGCTATTTGCAGGGAAAAGATCGGTATCCATATCCAGTCGGTTATCACGCTGTTAGAGCTCATAATGGGACCACATATAAGATGGAAATTCATGAAGGTGTAAATGGGCCTAAATTTGTGGTTTGTATCTGGGCTTCTTGTTCTTGATATTTGATGTAATTTTGTTGGCTTGAAGTCAACTTGCTTCGAGTACTGAGTGTATTAAATGATGTCAGTCGCACCCAATTTATGCAGATTTCTTCTGCTGATGGGTATTCGTGTTCCGGGAAAACTCCAGAAATTGCATGGGAAGAATTTCAGAAGAGTTCTCCCCGCATGAAGATTTGGCATGGGAAGAGACTTTCATCTAAGATGGATGGTTTGGAGGTAGAAATTGGAGCCATTGACAAATAATTACCTGTTTTGAGTTGATTGAAGCACATGTAATTGTGATTGTGCAGTAATCTTTTACGTTCTTGTGTGAATATCTAACTGAAATGAAAACAAATCTCCTCTTTAATACAATTAGTGGTGGCATTTGAAATTTCCCCCTGATGATTTGTTATTGTCTATTCGCTCTAATATGATAGTCTATGTGAACATGCTCGTCGTATCTGCTTATTCTTCTTGTTATGCTTCTAGTTGCTAGTTTTAGAAAGTCTATACCTTTTACTTAGAAAAAGAGATTATTTTTTTTTCATTATAAAATAGGACATAGTTGTCTGGACCCACATACAAGATGCATTAACCTTATAACTTTCTAGCCATTTGTTTTTATCATTACCCAGCATATATATAGAATTCATCATAAGCAATACTAGTATAGACCACAAATTCACAAATGAAGTCACTGTTAACATAGCTAAAAGTCCTTCAGTACAATATGGGACTCTATGATTTATGCCTTGATATCTATCCAACTGGTATTTGTTTGATCTGAACCTGTGCGGTTTTTGCTTAAGTACCTCATTTTACAACAGTTGCAGTCTCTGACCAATCTCATAATCCTTTATCCTTCATTCTTTATATTATGTCGTCCTTCAGCCCTTCTATAGCTACCTTTTGTAGCTATGTGGGCAAATAATTACAGGAGTTGTTCTTATTGAGCTTAATCTAGTTCC
Organism: Cercis canadensis; assembly: GCA_003255065.1. Taxonomy (NCBI): domain Eukaryota; kingdom Viridiplantae; phylum Streptophyta; class Magnoliopsida; order Fabales; family Fabaceae; genus Cercis; species Cercis canadensis. Next base: position 840,724 of record QAOA01003368.1, on the reverse strand, counting down.
TTCAATTTTCATCTATCATGCAGCTTTTTGGGTTCAAAAATCCGCTTATCCAGAGGTTGCTTCGTGAACTGGTTGCAGATATAAATGGAATAGCAGAACAGAGCTTGGTATCCTCAAACTTATGTGATGGAATTTCTAGAATAGAGCATGATGATTGCCGCCCAAATTTAGGCACATCTCCTGATTTACTACTTTTTCCGGGAAAACCACAGGTTACTGGGAAGGGAAGCAGGGGATGTGAAATTAGAAGTTCAAAGTTACATGGTGGAACTCTCCTTAAAAGACCTCGGCCTCTAGAACTCACATATAGTAGCAGAACATCAAAAAGAAAAAATGAGAGGATTCTTAGTCAGGGAATATCTGTAGCCCACTATGGTTCTGAAGAAGAGATTGAGGTCCCCAATCACACTGGTGCATCAGCATCTTTGAACTTAATGTCCTCTGAGAAGGAAAGTGCCTATCACTTTTCGTCCAAAAATAGTTTTCCGTTGAATGACGTCTCTAATGATCCAAATGGGGGAGATGTACCTCCAAAGAGAATAAGTGAGCTTGTTGATTCTTCGAATCGTATATCTGCTGAAATTGCTGAAAAATTGTGTACAGAGGAAGATCCTGTAAGCACGCCTTTGAATTTTTGTTTTGGAACTGATAATTTATTTTATGTTATTATTTATTGGCAACATTTTGCTTCCTAAAATGCGTTGATCTTGTCAGCCTCATCCTGGAGGGGAAGAAATGAAAAGAAAAAGCCTAAGTGATTTATTTCACTCCATGCTTCTTGATATATTTACTGTTCAATCTTTTGGTAGAAATTGATGTAAAAACCGTAATCTGTTCTGTTATACAAGAAAAGCTCTTAACTTCTTGCAGCTTGGTAGGTCCCAAGATGCAGAGGTGAAAGTATCTAGTTTATCATTGGCAAGAGAAGACTTCAAATCACTTGCATCAGTTTGTAAAGAATCCAAAGGTTGTTCTGAAATTGATCGTTTTGCTCCTGACACCTTAGATTTAGTCCAAGGTACTGATTTTTATGTGTTTATTTATGTCTACTATGATTGTAAAAACTGTTCCTTTCCGCTTTTAGTAGTGCTTGGGCATCTGTAATCTTTCTTCAACTCATTAATGAGAACCCTATAATGGGATGGATGATATATGTTTGGCTCAAATGCAGAACATAATTATAGAAATTCAATTTTGCAAATGATTTTAGGGATTTATATTTTTTTTTTCCAATTTTGGAGAACATGATTTAGGCTTGCTTGCAGACTAGCAGAATAGTGTTTGCAATATTAAAGAGAATAACGCTATTCATACTTTCTTTACAGAATTATGTGTATTCTTGTGGTAATACCAAATATAGCGACATTAAACATGTAAATTCCACTAATGGTGCATCTTATATGCCAAGTTAATGGGTGATTGGCTAGAGTAATGTGATTCCTACATGACACTTCATTTTGTAAAAGATTCCGTACAACTTTTCAGTATGTTTTGATAATTATTTTATTTTGTAATATAGCAGTGTTTCTCAATGCTCTCTACTTGAGTCTCTAGTTTTTCTCTCCTACTTCCCTCTCCTATTTTCCCCAATAATTTCTATATTGCTAACTGTATTCCACTGCAGAAAATACTTATGATTCTGCTCCAAGTTCCTTGGATAAGAATGCTTACAGTGAGGAAGCCTATGAGATTGCCCCTGGAGGTTTATTAAGTGAAGCTTATCAAGGAGAAAAATTGCTTACATCTAATTCGAATCCAGGCCCTGAGAAAAGTGGTCTTGATTCAGGTGGCCAGGATGTGGCAAAGTCAATGATGACGCTTCTGCTTCCTCAGGCAATTCCTCTACTGAAGAATGCTTCAACAAATAAGAAGTTTAACATTAGCTCTTCAGAGATGTTGGCTTCTGGGGTGACCTCTATGGAAGTAGACAATAAAATTGGAAATCTTTCGGATGTGCCAGCTTCTGGTAAGGATATCTATGCAAATAATTCTGATAATTTTGTTGTTAATGTCTGGAATAGATTAGTGCCTCTTGCTGTCAGGATTTTAGTTATAGTATGATACCCTTTTATTCTTTTACCTTTCTTCATTTATTTTCATTTTGTGATTTTAGGGTCTGTTTGCGCTTCATTGACACTTGTGTTAAAACTGCAGATGTAGTCGTTACCGAGAATGCATGTGTGGAAAGAGAGGAAAAGACGCATATGCCAAATACAGACTTGAGTTCAATTAACCATGAACATGCAATATCTTTTATTCCTGACAGTTATGAGTATGACCAATGTGAGGATCACAAAACTACCCAGGCAATCTTATCTTCTGATACTGCTGAAGCTGGCGGAGCTAGTTTGAACAAAGAAACATGTTCTCCCATAAGTCAAGAGTGTCTTCCTCGTGGTGTTTTGCCAAAGACGTCATCAATGTGCCATGTTGATATAAATCTAACCAAAGATAAATTTTGTCATGATCCAGAATTGGATTTTAAAGACTGGCCTCAGGATGGTGATGTATGCATTCCTGAGTCTATGACAGACCACTTGTCTCCCATGAAGAGAGTTATTTCTAAAAGCAACAATGATGCCTTCACAGATTTGGAAGAAAATCCAATGCAAGTTGGATCAGATACTATGCAAAAGGTTCCGAAGACAGAACATGATTTTAATGGAGGTAGTGTGTTTATAATGTCTGGCATCACTGTTTTTTAGATTCTAAAATGTATATCATATTCTCATATAATTGTTCTGTCTGATGTTAAGTGAAATAAGTGACATGCCAACCCAAAGATTTGTGAATTCAACATAACTGGCCTCAGTTGTAGAAAACTTGGCTAATTTTGGTGGCAGGTCAAGAACAAAATTAATGATCTGGCAATTCATTGTCTTGTTATTCTTTCTGATCTAATTACTGCTAATTCTTTTATTACTTTCATAACAAATGCAGATACAACTAATGAACTTACAGGTGTAAATGCAATTGCGGAAGAGGAGCAGGATGAAGTTGTGGTTAAAACAGGAAATACTGAAACAATGGTTATGCCCCCTGCTCAAGTACCAAATTTGGTATACACGAGAAAAAAGATCCAAAATGCTGCTCCCCCAACAGGAAAATGTCTGCTCTCAGAAATTACTATACATGACAAGATTGGAGAACACGAAACTAAAGAAACACATACTTCTAAAGGCACTTTGCCTCCCTCAGAAACCACTCAGATGAAAACTTCTGGCGATAAACCATGTGAACCGGATTCATTAGGTGCTAAAGCAAGGGATGAAGTTCATTTTGATGATTTTCACAGGGAGAATTCTATTACAAGTTCTCAGATTAAACTGAACCCTACCGTGTCAGAAAATAAATCAATTTTTTCTGCCTCTAAAGACAAGCTTTATGCACACCCTGACCTTGCAGATTCACATGTAGAAACATCTCAGACCCATAGAGACGAGCAGGGTAAGCAGAGCAGCCTTGTTGAGTTAAACAACCCAGCATCATTTCAGAATCCAAACCTTAACTCTTGTGAGAATAACTGTTCTAGTGCCAAGGAAGCTCAATTTATTCCAGAACTGAAACCTCAAAAAAACAGGGATCTTAACAATGATCTGGGCAGCATTGTCAAGCTTGTGGGATGCTACGTTCACCCCATGCCTGTTTCATCCCTTCTTTTAATCACAGGAGAGAATGAAATCTACATTTGTATTATATGTGGCCATCAGGTGGATCAAGACAGGACTCTGTTTATGTACAAGATAGCAATTAAGGAACCAAGTGTAGGGTGCCCTACTTTGGTGGCATACACGCCAATACTGTTGCCGGATCGAAAACGTAACTTCATAAGAGAAGTAAGTTGTCCTATGTTTGTTTTCAATCCCATCTGGCTTAATTGCACTGATCTTTTGGCTATATAAAAGCTTACCATAAAAAAATTTGGCATTTGTATGCTAGACTGTAGTGGAAAGATCTGGTTTACAGCTCACTCCTGATGGACAGTATATTGTCTTACTTGGCTGCATAAAAACCCCCAATTGCAGGTTAGCTATTTGTGTGTGGGTTTAATTTGATACATAATGAGTTGAAATTGATGAAAGAATAACTAGTTATCTCATTTGCCTAGGGAAGGAAAGATTTTTTGTTCTTGCTCAACATGCACATCACTCTGCTCTGAGAATGCTGTGAAGATTGTCCAAGTAGGACATGGTTATGTTTCAGTTGTAGCAACATTGGAAACTGTTGAGACTGTGCATTGTATATTGGTCTGTGAGCCTAACCAACTTGTTTCTGTTGGAGAGAGTGGGAGATTGCAAGTTTGGATCATGAATTCAACATGGAGGTGATTCTAGCAACATTCTATCTTCTCTTTCTCTCCTCTCGGAGCCATTTATGTTCTTTTTCAACTTGTTAAATTTTTTGATGATTGACTTACATTTCTTATTGTCTTCGCATTTGTAGTGGAGAACATGGAGACAGCACGAGCTCCTTGTGTTTGTTGTGGCAGCTTGCCTGTGAATATTAGGAAAACTGTGTTTCAGACGTGATATGTATTATTTTTTTTTCTTAGTCTAAACTTTAAAAGTTGCCCAAATTTGATTGAAGTTAATCTGCTCAGTCTCAGACCTTGGGTTCAGTCATTGTTGTACATAAAAGTGCTGTTGATGCATCTAATAATTAGTCAGTATAAACATTTGTTTTTAACATAAATGTGTTCCAGTCTGTTGGTCATTATTATCCCAAATAAGTGTTTTTAATGCTTACAAACATTGTTGATTTAGTAGCTATCTTTTATAAGATTCCCTTCATTGTGGTAAATACAACTTTGCTTCTCTTACTACTTTTTTGCAGAGAAAAAATCGAGGATTTTATGATACCTGGTTATGACTCAATATCCCCTGGTATAGTGGAGTTGAAGAGGGTTCCAAAGTGTGCTTATTTGGTTGTTGGTCGTAGTTGTTTTGGGGAATTTAGTTTATGGTATGTTGTCTTCTATTTCCTAGATGGGCTTTCCCACAATATTAGCATCATTTAACCAGTTCTGTTTTACTAGTAACCAGCGGGTGTATGATAACTCTAGTTTCTGCCTGACCTTGCATATGTCAATATTTTGTTAAATTCCTACAAGATGCATTATAATTCTTGTTGCGTTACTTGCTTGTGTTTAGTTTTTGGTGTAATGATGTTTGGAACTTAGTGTAGACCAACACAGTGTAATTTGTAACATATAAGTCATCGATGAATGCATTTGCTGGGTCTTATCATCTATTAGATACCAGCCGCGGGTTGTTCTGCGCATGAAGTACACATATGATAGGCTTTAAAATTACTGACTGTTACAGATGCCTGCGTTATCATGCTGGCTTTGGTATCTGAGTACTTCTATTGCCCTTCAGGCCCCCTTTTGCTCTGTAAAAGTTGAACCAAGGATTCTATTACGAGCTTTATCTGTTTCAATATTGAGAAAATATCGTATTGATGCTTTTCTGCCATATAGGTTTTTCTGTTTTCTTCATGTGTCAGTTTATATTCCTGTTTCTTATTCACAAAAATTCTCCCACCTAAGAGGTGGAAAAAATTGGAAGGAGTATGAAAAGGCAATCACTTAGGAAAAAGTCATAAGAATAATAAATTCTTAACTTGGCTATTCAGTTTTTTAATATCTCATTCACATCATTTTAACTCCTTCCTCAGGGATATTTCGAAGCGCTGTTGTGTTTCAAGCTTCTCAGCTTCAACAAGTCCAATTAATCAATTCTTTCCGATCAGTTTGTTTCATTGGCAAACGGAAGACCCAGGATTCAGCCGTGCTAGTCTAGAGGAGCAAGCTGATAAACTTCTGGGAGCAACCAATCTATGGTTCTCAGAGCACAAAGAGACCAGTTCATTTCTTCCATCGGAGAAAGGAGATATTGCTATGTGGCTTCTTGTCTCGACTGCCTCGGATCTTGAATCTCAACATGACTATGTTTCAAGTCATTGCGAAATACAGACAGGAAGTTGGAGGCTTGCTCTTCTGGTGAAAAATATCATGATTTTAGGAAGTCCATTAGATCCAAGGTGCTATAAAGTTCTATTTCTGGAGTTTGAAATTAAGTTTCACGAAATTAGTTGCAGTTCTAAATTTCCACACTGGAACAGGCAAAATTCATCATGTGTTACTTATTGCTGTGATTGACATCTTTGCCATTTTCACTACCTAAAAGTAAGAATAGAGATATTTCATTTCATGAATAGGTTCATACAGTAGAAGCTGGGAAATAAGATATCTATTCTTTAAGGCTAATTTTGTTTTCCAATGGTTATGACATGATAATAGTTAAGAATTGTTGCAGCTAAACTTTATGTAATGATTAACTTATCACGTCCTCTCCCCATAGCTTATCATTCATTTGTAAGATCAGTAGATGCCATGCAAATGTAGGGTCAATAATGAAAATCATAAGGAGAGAATCTAGCATTTTCAGAGACATAGTTTTTATCTTTTGAGTGATATAAATATTTGAAATTGCATCTGAAAAGCAGCTGATGATTTATATTATTAAAGCTATTTAAGAGCTGCCAACTTGTAGCTACATATATACAGCAGATTTAGCAATTAATTGACCTAAGTTTCAATCTTACAACCTTTATGCAGAACTGCTACCATTGGTGTATCAGGTGGTCATGGAATCATTGGTACATGTGATGGACTAGTGTACATGTGGGAATTGTCTAGAGGATCTAGGCTTGGCACTCTGCATAATTTCCAAGGTATGCTGCAATTATGCCACTTTTCCTTAATGTGCTGATTGTCACATAATTCTATTCCTTGATAAAAAATCTCAACCATAATGGCATAATCTATGACATGTTATTAAGCTAGCTGTTCTTTCTTGCATTTTACTGAAAAGAGCTTTGCATTGTTAACTAATGCCAAAGTAAAGTGTTGGTGTTAACTCTTAAGTTTGATTATTGTGCTGCAGTTGTCCCTGGTACTTGTTGAAATAGGCGTTTGTTTAGCTGGTAGAATTCATGCTATTGTCTTGTTCTAGTTTGTTTTTTTCTTTGATAATAGAGTCTATATTTGAAGTTAAAATAAAGGTTCAACAGAACACTTTTTTGTAATCGTGACAATAGGGTATATATCCTTATACTACTATTACCATTTCTTTACTTTTTCATAATGATGGACAAATTTCCCTTTATCAAGCCCACTTGCTGAGATGGTTATTATAGTGGGCACTAGATTTAGTCCTCAGAAGACCATATAAAATGAGCCTTGGGTGATCACCCAGATTCATTACCTAAGATACATGATTGGCCCTTTTTGAGGGCAAATCACTGACTCACTTCAGATTCCCGTAGATGGGGGAGTTTATCTAGAGTCGAGAAACTCTTAGGTGCTTCACGGCCAGGAGAATCTCTTGCGCTACCATGGTGCCAAATAAGAATTCCACTACCCACAATTTTAACATCTAAAATTACTCATCCACCTTTTCTCTCTATATCTCTCTTTGGAGTAAGGTTTTTTTTTTTATTTTTTTGACAACCTAAGAATTTCTTTTAGAGCCAATACATGGTTTGATTATAAATTATTTCTTTCTTGTGGTTACATAGAATTGCAACGCACTGAAAAAGGGAAGGGGACTATGAAATAATATTAGCTTGTAGTTTAATGTATTTCAAAAGCTCATTTTAGGGTTTTAGTGATGCATGAGAAATTTTTTACTAGTTCTCTGGTTTGTTACATATCTGATGTCTCCTAAACTCTCTTTTTTGAAAAATAAAATGCTTTAAATTAGATGGCGCTGTTACTTGTATTGCTACCGATGATTCAAGGGGAGGTGCCTTGGGAGTAGCTGGTGGTGGTCAATTGTTGGTTTATCTGCACCACAAAGAACTACATACAAATTAACAAGTAGAGAAGGAGAAAATGTATTCCTATGAGGCTATCATTGTTCTAATTTCTGAGCTTGTGTAGAAATTATTTTCGTCATAGTTGCTAGACTTCAAGTGGTTTAGGAGATCTCTGTGTATTAACTGTAAATAATGTTCAAATCTTCCTTTTAACCTAAACTTGTAGTACCAATCTCCCTCAAGGATCTTCTGGACTAGATTGAAGTGTTTGTACTTGGTAGTCTAAATTATTAGACTTGGAAGAATATGTAGGAAGGAAAAATTGGAAGAAAATATTTTTTTTATTAAAGTAAAAAGAATAAATTTTTTTTAGCTAAAATATCAACCACGTTCGAATTAATGTTCTATCAATATGCGTTAATTTTTGGGGCTTTAAAGAAACATTATTTTCTTTTATAGCTAGCTCAAATTAGAAAAAAATATATGAAGAGAAAAAGAAAGTTTGAGAGAAATTTCCTTCAAAAGAAAATTTCATATGATCATATTACTATTTAAGAAATATAAATAATCCAAGACTCTCAAGAAGTTGGTAGACATTGTGCAGCATGAATAAAAAATTTTAAAATATTATTCATATACCATAAATCTATATTATTTCATACTATAATGGACCTNTCATACTATAGTGGACCTTAATTGAATGTAAGCTTTTTAAAAAAAGTTGAATAAGCCTGATTAAAATTTATGGTGGTTAACAAGTATAATATAAAATTATAATGTATGAATAATATAACTCTAAAAATTTACTTAGTAAAAAAATTAGGTAGAAATTTCCCTAATTTTCTTTTCCTTAAACTCTCGTTACAATTATGGATACGATTTCTATGCCATAAGTGACTCAAATGCCACAACTAATAAGACCAATGATGAGACACATGTGTCAAGCTCCATCAGACGAGTTACTATTCATAGTAAGTTTTGATTATTTATGTATATTTCAAAGGAAAGCTAGAAATAGAAATTTGGCCCTAATAGTAAAACGGTTGGTTTCATCTTTTGTTTTGACAATACTGATTATATGTTCAAGGGCCCACCCACAAGATTGTAGCCTTGTTGCTGGTGCGCCCACTTGCAAATTGAAATAAACAAAAATTATTAATTTCTAATTGGTTTGATATTGCAATCTCTAAATGTTGTGGTGTTGGCTCGATATGGATGACCCATTTTGAATTTTCACGTCAAAAATCTTGTGATTTTGAATTTCAGCCATTTTCTCAGTTTAAATTCATTCGATTATAAATATAATCATAAAAAAAATAATGTGTAGAAAATCCCTAATTAAAAACAATTTCAATTTTTGAAACTAATTTCTCCTCAATTATGTAAAATTATGCAATTTATATCATGCAATTGAAATAAAAAAAATCACATCAATTCATTTAATTAGAGATTTATGTAATTTAGAGTAGTGGCATGATACAAATATTATAATATAGGAAATTAGGATGAAATTAGCTTAGGGGAACGTGCCTTATTAGGAATTTTACATAATTTAGATGGATTTCATGAATTTGTTACATAACTTCCATATATTTATGGTAGAATAAGCTTATTTAAATAGAAACAATACTAAACCTGAGAATAAACAAAATATAATATTGCTACACATATTCATATATATATAAAAAAAAATCAACAGATTCGGTCATCTACCAAAATAACCAACCTCACTTTATTAATTATATTTTGACACGTATCACTTATGACATTTTAGTCGTTTGCCCTTCTTATACATTACTTTTGCAGTTTTGCAAACTCTAGCTGTTATCTTGCCAGAGTTAGCCAAGTTTTTACCTTTTTTTTTCAAAGAATACAAGTCCAATTCTCCAATTTTTCTGCTAAACGGCAAATATCTTGTAGACATTGACCATTCCTAGAAGCAAGAACAAAGCCTGCCCCCACTCATTACTTTCCAGCTTAACCTTTCCCATCAGACAAATGATTGTTAAATATCTTACTCAAAACCCAAAGTTTTTGGAATTCAAATTCAAAATTCAAAATTTAAAAATTCATGACTTATAATTTTTTATTGACCACATCTTTAGTAGATGACAACTTTCATAGATAGGATAGATTAAAAAAAAAAAAAAAAAAAGAATTGCAAGAATTGCACTGCCAAAGCTGTATGCCAAAATGGATCATATCCACTAAACTCTGAAATGTCTCAGGTTCCACCAATAAAGGGGCAAAACTTTATAACTCGACTAATAATAATAAGAATACTAATAGTAACAACATTAATAAAAATAATGATAATAAATATACTGACCACAATGATAAAATTACTACCACCAAGAAACTACTTGGTTTAAAAACTAGAGACTGCAACTATCAGAGTTTCACTTGGCGGTGGCACTGCCATTAGGTTGCTTTGAAGAAGTTGCTTCAGATGAGTTGTTAAGCTCATCCCAAGCTTCAATCCAAGTGACCATGGCATCTGCTAGTTTGATGAAATAGGGATCAATCTTGCCAAGCTTTTCTTTGACCTGCTTGGAGAGTTCAATGTAGCATTGCTGAACAGAGGTGCATTCTTTTGCAAGGGTGGCAGATTGGAAGAATGGAATGATCTCTTCTTGCCAGTAGATACCTTTGTACTCCTTTTTGAGATTAACAAATGGGTTACTTGCTTTGCTGTGCCATATGTATGGCAGACCAGTCTTGACTCCAAAACCCAAATGGTCACAGATAACCTGCAAGTTCATCAATGCCACATACATGAGTTTCCATGGGAAAGACTAACTTACAAAATAACTAGTAAGCTAGAATTTTGTTATAGAATAATCTGCAACCATTCTCCAAAGCACATTTGATCTCGTAACACTATTATGGGGATGCTTGGACGTGCTAAGAGAATTCTAAAATGATCAAGATCCAGAAAAAATCATTGATTTAGAAGTTGGTAATAGAAAGGGACACATGATTAATATACCTTCACACACCAGCCAGCCCACATATCATCGTATCGTCCAATTGGCTGACCATCACCCATGAGTCCAAAGTACATTGCAGGTCCAATCAGCTCACGGTTAAATGTCAGATTCATCCCACACATTGGGAACAATGTTCCTTTTGGAATTGTCAAAACAGCATCAACATACCTGAAAAACATATTAAGAATTAAGTGAACAATACTCGACAATGAATAACAATAAAGTTCATACAAGCATATACTAATTATTCGACTCAATGAAGGACCTACATACCTGGTGTTTCTCTCACGAGGTTTGACCAGCTGTGTTGGAGCATCATAATCAGGTATGTTGAGCCAGAGGCCATGAGAAACAGCAGTAGGAGCACCCTCGCGAAGACTAAAAGGGTATCCGCGGACAAAATCAGCACCTTCTCTATATGGATCATAGAGAGTATTGAAGAAAAATGGAGTGGATGGAGATAGGATATTCTTAATGTGCTGCTCAAGAGCATTGATATCTTTGCCAGATGGGTCTTTTGCAACCTGCACATGAATACAGAAGATATTGTAATTTGAGAAAATCAAGTCACATCTTGTCTTAATCACAAAAGAGACCCTAAAATGTGCTCTGAAAGAATCAACACATTAGATCAACAATCTATAGTTAGCAATTGCAAAAGAACAGTCAAACCAGTGTTAGTATTTCAGTCCTTAGCTTAAATGCAGACAAAAAGACAACTCTCCTGGAAACAGAATTCAAAATGGCAAAGTGTATTTCAAGCTCGTTCAAATTCTCACTAAGTCATTTGACTTGCATCAATTTCATGATGGAGATCTAACATTAAGAAGAAATCCAGATGAATATCAAAAGTCTATATACGATCTTTGATTACCAATGGGAGTATAATGGATTACGCTATCTTGAGCTCCACTAGAATTTAACTTCATAAGAAGGCAGAATTGAACAAAAAATATATGTTTATGCTTTAACAGGTTGAACTTCTACTAGTTGACTTGGGACAATGCCTCAATTCTTGACAGACAAACATTTACTTCGAAAATGGAATTCCAGTGCATATGAAATCACAAAAGCTCAATCAAGTGAGATCCCCATACCCTATCTGAGAACAAGCCCACCTGAATCCAGAATCTAATTTTTTTGCCAGATCAAAACCCATAACCGAGCAGCAGGTTTCTCAATTTCAGAACCCAACAAAACACAAAACTACTAATTCATTCCAATTCCACCAATTTCTCAGCAACCAAACAAAACACAATAAAAAAAAAGGAAAATCAGAACAAGAACTTACAAAGCAATCGTCATCAATGGTATAGATGTATTTCTTCTTGGATACCATGTAGCCAAAGCATCGGCAAGCAGAATCCTTGAATGAAATGCAAGATGCCTTAGGACCCAGGATCCGGTTGATATCATTCCGATTGTAGAGCTCATAATCGAAACCTTCTGGGACCTTGATGATCTTCGATGGGTCACCGTCTTGCACAATGATCAAGTGGTAAGGTTGGAAAAATGGCCTCCACATCTCCAAGAAATCGAGGTTTCGGATCGTGGGGATCACGATATCTAGCTCATCTTTCAAAAGGGGCACAGGTTTAACTGAAGCTTCCGCCATTGGAGAGAGAGAGAGAGAGAGAGTAGCAGAAGCTGTAAGGCAGAGACTTCGGCTGCGAAGTGAACCTTTCAGGATTGGTTCTTCGACGCGGTAAGATGCGAGTCTATGCTATGTCTTATAAAGGCAAAGTCTTTTCTTTCTGTTTTTTTTTTTT
>QAOA01003368.1:719439-828094 GCA_003255065.1 Cercis canadensis | reverse complement strand
AAAAAAAAAAAAAAAAACATTATTGGAGGTTTCGGACATTATGATGGGTAAAATATCTTCTCTCTTGATTAGGCAAAAGAAGAGAATAGTTGAAAACCAATTTCTTGAAAAAATTACAGCTTATAATTTAGTTAATATTTTTAAATATTAAAATGTCAATTAATATATCAACAGGTGCTTGATTCAGTTACGAGAAACTTAAATTTCTTTATTTCTTTGTTTAATAACTTGAATTCAAGGTGATATAAATTTATTGACAAGACATTTTAGGTGAATTTTATATTTGATTCTAACACAACCTAATCAATTTCTAAATTTTTTATACCTAAAAAAATGTTAATTGACATGTATGACGAAAAATTTTAATTAAAAAAATTCTTACTTGCCAAGAAGTTTTTTTTTTTTTTTGGTAAGAAATGAGTCAAATGACTTCATACATTTGAGAAGAAATTGTTATTTTATTTATGAAATAAATACTCTGACAAATTAAATACAAAAAGTACAGAGAAGTTGGCTAAGCATGCTCATGCTCATGCTCATGATGGAGACTTTGCTGGGGTAGCTTAGCTGTGCTTAGGGGAGGTGCTTGTTAGTTCTTGTTTCTTTTTTTGTGTTGGCCATTTAAGCCCCCTTCCTCACCAAAAAAAGATTAAAAAAGAAATGAATAATCGAGTTTTCAAATTTTGAAATTTAATTTAATATAATTTTACTATACATTTAATTTTTACATTATTAAAATTTGATATACGCAATCTATTCATTAGAGTAAATGCTTCAGTTTTACATGGAAAGGGATCATAACGCTTCATGGAGTATATAATGGATTTTTAAACCGAGTTTCAAATTTAGGTATAATATATATACTCACAAAGAATATATTATCACAAAATTTCTGTTCTTGATTATTTTCAGCTCAAAGAAAATAATATATTCCCAACAAATTAATTTTCAATCTTTTATTAGAGAAAGACACTGATATTCTCAATACAAATCATACACCACAGTTTTTTTGAGTATAGCATTATCTCATTCTGTATTTGTTTAATGTTCTTTCAAATGTATTATGAATTCATGATTGAAACTTTTAATGTATTGCATCTACGGTTCAAAATATGAAATCCATAATTAGTATATTAAATCCATAGATTTATATAAATTATGCTCCTATAACCACATAAATTTCATTTTAAATCCCGTTATCTAAGTCCCACACCCCATAGCTAAGCAGCTCACACATTGACGTGGGAATAGTACTAGTAAGATTAAAACAAATAAACTTGTTTTCAAAAGGAAATGAAGAACAAAAACTGAAAGAGAAGGAATTAATTATATGTCATAAAATTGATAGTGGAAATCTCCCAGTTGAGTAATGGGCTCCATGAACTAAAAATTAGGTAGAAGCCAAAATTAAAATATTGCTTTTTGAGTGTTTATCATGTAGGGACTTGATTATGATGGATTTTATAATCCGCATGCCAGAGTAGATTAAGGAAAATAATGAAACACTTTTATTTATTTTGGCATAAAAATTAGCGAAGAAAGAATATGCTTTATGAATGCTTTAACCCTTTAGAAATAGAAACAACCTGGTTTGACAGCAACAACGACAACAACATGGTGACTGTTTGCACGTAGTTTTCACGTTCACAACCACATTAGCTACCTTATGCTAACTTGTGCTATTTTTATGTTTTTCATTTCTTTTGGTTCAATCCCATTTGTCTCAAAGTGGTGGAAGATTGGACCAGCTAGGCAAGACAACTCATTTTTAAACGATGCTCTCCCTCTCTCATCCACAATTGCAGGCACGTACCACGGTGCTGTGCTGCCCATGCACTGTGGTCTACAATTCAACAATCTTAAAGTCTACTTCATAGAAATCAAAATAGTGAATAGAGCAGTCACTAATCAAAATAATTATTCATAAAACGATGTTACAATAATTGAGCATTTGGTACTATGTTGTCAAAGTCTATTGATATTGAGTGAGATGAAATTTTAGGAGAAAATACGATTTAGACGTAATAGATTACGTTACGTTATGTAACTTCTCCAGTAGATAAATGCTATTTATATAATTTTTGTGTGTACAATTGTGAACCATTCTGAGGTTAAAATTCAAATGAAACTACTTATATAATTGTAACAAAGTTATGATTGTAACCAATGAAGGTTGGCCTGAGTGAAAGGGGTTTTGGTCACTTAAGCAAATGGTCTCAAGTTCGAGTCCTTGTGGATGCAGCAAATTTTTTTGGAAGAGGTCATCGCTTTAATAGTGCTCAACCGTACTTCGAAAGATTAATCCTAGACAATGCCTGGAGATACCTTGGGAAAAAATTGCATATGTTGCATTACTCATTAAAAAAAAATTACATTTTCACTAAGGTTCATGGTCCATGATAAAACGTTAAAAAGAATGAAAACAATAAAACATTTACATGTGCTGTACCTACTGTGTTGTAAGGCTGCCAAGGGATTGGGGGACTGTTGGGTCAATTTTGTCTCTTGAAGTAAAGGTTTTCTTACTTGATTATTAAGAATAATCACATGATTTAGGATTTTTAATCTTGGGTTATTGGCCTTTCAACAGAAGTTATTTATAGTTTAACTAATTTCCATTTCTTTTGGTTCAATTCACTTGGGCTTAAAGTGCTAGAAGCAGAACCATTTTTAATTCTTCTGAGAAAGGGGGTCGTATTCTCTCATGCACAATCACATGTGGTCTACTATGTAGATTTGAAATGAACAAGTTTTCAAGTGTACTTTATAGAAATTAAAATAATGGACATAGAGAGAGATGAATAAAAATATAACTATATATTGAAGCATATATTTTCTATTTTTATTTATTTTATCAGTCTGTATTGGGCCAAAATTCCATAAAAAAAAGTGAACATGGGCTTGGGGGTACAGTTACATATTAAGATCTATACTTTTGTTGGGCCATGTCAATTTTGTGCATGGTGACTTCCAAGGTTGCCAAGGCCCAAGGGCTTGGGGGCCTGTTGGGCCTACTGACTCAAGTCTATAATGTTCAAAAAACTAAAAGGGAGTCAATTAAAAAATAAAAAATAAAAAATAAAAAAGAGTGTATGACTCCAAAAATTATTGTCAAGAAGATGGGAAAATGGAGTGGAATTAATCTTTTAATAATGGGTATTCACACATATTGGTGCAGTATCATATCATTACCAGAAGAAGAAAGTAATGGAGCAACAGAGGATTTTTTTTTATAGTGAGTTCAAATTTTGATTAGGTAGTGATTTGAAACTAAAAATATATATGGAGCTATAGAATTCTTTTGTTTTTATTTTTGGTAAACTCAATGATGATCGTATAGTTAAAAAATGATAAAATGTAAATAAAAAGATGCTTAATTACCATATCTACTTTGCCTATGAAGGTAGGGGAATATCAAAGATGAAAGGAAAGATTTTTCTTGAATAAGGAACTGAAAGGTGAAGATTGGGGTGAGAAAGTAATCAGCATGAACCCTCATCAACTATTTTATTATAAGTACTCCATGACTCAGAAAGAAAGATAAGAATTTCCAATTGTTTCAAAAAGAAGTTTAAGAGATAGCATTCTGGCAAGCTCTAACACTTGATAGATTTTATTGTTGTGATGACATGACCTGAATTTGAAGTTTAACACTAGTAAGTACAAGCTATTCTGCATACATATGTAATAAATCAATGATACTCCAAAAGCAACATCTGTAATTGCTGGATCTATTTGTTGCTTTTCATTTAGCTATAGTAAGAATTTCACACTTTACATACATATAAAGAACACAACAATAACTGATAACAAAACAAACTTCCACTCCTCAGCTGTGACTATATGCAGTTGAAGTTGGCACTGGTAGAAGATGAATGAAGTAATGAAGATACAGAGAATGATGAGTTATTACTTCTTGGATACATGCTTTGCTTTATTGGCACTGATGAAGATGTTGCTAGAACTCCACTGCAGTTTTTGTTTCCATCTGCACCATTTGCTGGGGATCCCTTTAGAAGCACATCAAATTTTGCATATTCCTCTCTTTCATGTCTAATCTCCTTGAGCATTGCTGCAATATCTCTCATTGTTGGCCTTTCATCAGGAGCTGAATTTACACATAACAAGGCTATGCCTAATGCCTGCATCATTTCCTCTATTTCTGATTCTGGTCTAGATAGTAAGCTAGGGTCAAGTACTTCAACTCCTCTTTTCTGTCTCACCCAATCAACAACATGTAGACCATCTGGTATTGTTGGATCGATCGGTTGCTTGCCCGTCAAGACTTCCAACAAAACTACACCATAGCTATAAACATCACTCTTCTCTGTGATCTTCATCATATAGCCATATTCTGAAAGAATGTTGAAGTCAGCTTCAAAAGTCTAAATCAATTATATCTAATCATTAGGTAAAGTTTCTGCACGTTTTATTTATCCAACTATGGGATAATTGTATTTGATTAAACAGGTGTACCTAAATAGACCATAGAAGTTGTGATTCAAGGCTAGAGAAAAGAACAAAAAGTGATTTCTATAAGAAAGTAACATAGAAGTACAAAATCAAAACAAGCATGTAATCAACTTGGTGAGTGTGGAAGGAAGAAGTACTAACCTGGAGCTATATATCCATAGGAACCAGCAACTGTATTGGAGGATCGACCAAAATCACCATCATCAACAAGCTTAGCCAAGCCAAAGTCAGCAATGTAAGGTTCAAATTCAAGGCCAATGAGGATGTTATTGGCTTTGATGTCTCTGTGTACTATAGGAGGGACACAGTCATGGTGTAGATATGCAAGGCCTTGTGCAGCCCCTAACAGGATTTTGTACCTAAGTTCCCATTCCAGGGAATTTCCACTTCTTTCATGAAGTAGACTGCTCAGACTCCCATTTGGCATATAATCGAAGATAAGCAATCTTGAGTTTCGGTTCCAGCAATAACCCAAGAATCTAACAATGTTCTTATGCCTAATTGAGCCAAGAGTTTTCACCTCAGCTGAGAATGAGTCACGAACTCCACTTTTATCATCTTTACATCCCTCCCCTGCAGCCATTGTTGTTGGCCACAGTTTCTTCACAGCAATGACTTCACCATTAGCCGTTTCCGCGCGATAAACCACACCGGAGCAGCCTTTTCCAATTATATTTCCATCAACTAAACATCTCAATACTTGATCCACTGAGAAGTTCAGCTTCTGGAATGGAATGAATTGCCATGGCCATGAGTCCCCTAATTCTGAATCATCATCTCTAATGCTTCTTCTTGCCTTTACCACTGCAGTTATCCCCATAGCTGTCATTAGCACTGTTAAGACTGTCAGCAATCCAATTGCTAGTTTCAGCCTTTTTGACTTCCTTGCATCATTTCCATTCAATGCCATACCCGTCTTGCTAGAATCACTCAAGAAGCACGAGTCCTGACCTGAAGTGCAAAGCCCTTGATTTGCAGTGAGGTCTTTTGGTGCTAACTGCCTAAAGAGCTTATTATCTGGAAGATAGCCAGTGAATTTATTGTAAGAAACATTGAGAGAGACAAGATTATCTAGCCCTGCTAGTGGAAGCAAATCTCCTTCCAACTGATTATGTGAAAGATCCAAAATGGAAAGCTTGGTAAGATCAGATATCTGAGCTGGGATTGAACCACTGAGAGAATTGCAACTAAGGTTAAGAGCAATCTCAAGAGTTTCAATATGGCCTAGCTCTGCTGGGATGCTTCCAGTGAGCTCATTGCTACTAAGGTCAAGCATCTGGAGACTTGAACACAGGCTTAGTGATGCAGGAATTGGTCCAGAGAATGAATTTCTTCCGAGGATTAGCTTGCTTAGTGAAACGAGACGGCCCAAACTTGCTGGTATCTTACCTGAAAATTTGTTAGAAGATGCATCCAATACCTGGAGACCAGATAGTGATGACAAAGAATTAGGCAGTGAACCTTCAAGGTTATTACTGCTTAAGTCAATCATTTGCAGTTCTGTGCAACTTCCAATCTCATCAGGCACTTGCCCAGAAAGGCGGTTCCCAGAGAGATCTAAAAAGTTTAAGCTTTTAAGGCTGCCAATGCTCTTAGGAATCTCACCAGTGATCCTATTGTTTCCAAGCCTCAACCTTATAAGAGAGCTGCAACTGCCTATTTCTGATGGTATTGAACCAGATATATCATTGGAAATCAAAAGCAGTTTCGTGAGGTTTTGAAGCTGGAATAGGCCACTAGGAATGCTACCAGTCAGTGCATTGCGAGATAAATCTAGTGATTGTAAGTTACTACAGTTTGCCAAACTAGAAGGAATGCTTCCTTCAAGTTGGTTTTGCCAACCAAAGAACACTATGAGCTTTGACAACTGCCCAAGCTCTTCTGGAATCAAACCTGAGAGCTGATTTGTGTCAACCTGCAACTGTTGCAGATTGGTAGCATTTGAAAGACTGGAAGGTATTGAACCAGACACATTATTATCACTAATCATAAACTCTTCAAGTTCTGAAAGACTCCCCAAAGACAAAGGTATTGTTCCAGATAGAGAATTTAAAGAGAGATCAACTTTTCTCAAGCTTGTGCAATTTCCAATCTCAACTGGGATAGCCCCAACTAGGCTATTCTGCCATAAAAACAACTGCTGCAGCTTTTGGAGCTTACCAAGCTCAGGTGGAATAGAACCAGATAGGCTATTTTCATATAGAAACAATTCAACCAGATCAGAGCAGTTACCTAACTCGGGTGGAATTTCACCAGATAGCATGGTGGTGTAGATGGACAATATCTGAAGCTTGCTGAGCTGACCCAATGAAGCTGGCAGAGATCCCGAAATTCGCGTATCAGCTAATCCCAACACAGTCAAATTTCTGCATTCTCCAAGCTCATCTGGGATTTTCCCAACAATGTCTTTGTTCCCTCCTGCTCTGAGGACCTCAAGTTTTGACAATTTTCCCAGCACAGTTGGGATAGTCCCACTTAGCTGGTTATCAAAAAGGTGAAGTGTTTTTAGGCCAATGCAGTTGCTTAGCTCAACTGGGATTCTTCCAGTGAGCTGGTTAGAGCTCAAAATCAAGCTCTCCAGGTTTTGGAGCTTACCAATACTTGCAGGGATGGACCCAACAAGATTGTTTGAGCTAAGGTCAATGACCATGAGAGTGGAACAATCACCAATGTTACCAGGAATGGTGCCAGTGAGATTAGCATCAGAAATGACAAGTTTATGAAGAAAGCGAAAAGAAGGAAGATTAGAAGGCAAAGGAAGCTCAAGAGGGATGGATTGTATATTTATTTCAGTGACAAAGCCTTGTGGGGAGCATGTTATGGAGGTCCAATTGCATGGATTTGTGTCAAGGATGTTCCAGTTAGAAAAAGATGAAGGGGGTGGTGAAGCAGAACTGTGAAGCCAAGAGAAGAGAAGAGAGGCTTCATGGTTGGCAGAGAAGGCAAGGCCATAGAATAGAGTGGTGAGGAAGAGAATGGTACAAAACAATGAAGAGCAAGAAGAAGAAGAAGAGGAAGAAGAAGAACAAGAGTAGAGGAATTGCCTCGAGCTAGGCATTGAAACATTTGCCTCAATTTCCAAAACTTGGAGTCATTGGGTTTTGCACACTCCCCCTCCTCTACTTCTGTGACTGTTTGTGTATGTTAATGCTTTTTCTTGCTTTGAACTCAAACTCAGCCAAGTATAATACAGTAGCACTTGGATTTCTTTTAATCTAACTCTTCCCCAAGCAATGAAGCAGAGTTAAAACTCACAAGCACCATAAAGAGAATAAACTAAGCAAAAGTCCATTGCCTAGAGATCAGAAAATCTGCATCAGCAATACCACCCCCACCACACCTTGGATGCTTCACTCTATCTCTAAAAAAGCACTAAAATAATGGAGGGTTTGCCAGATGGTGAAGAGAGGTATCTCTCTATGGCTAGCTAATCATTTTTTTTTCCCCTTAAGTTGCTTGTTTATTGTTGAGCTTCTGCTCTCCTAGCCAGTGCTGCTTGTTGTGTTTCATCTTCCAAGACATCAACATGAGAATCAATGTTTATATTATTTACAAATCCCTCTTGCAAAGGTTCTCATATTAATATATTCAGCAATATTGGACTTTTAGTTCTTCCTTTTTCTTTGTTGGGGTCATCAGTACTTAGTGGAATATAGTATATTTAATCTCCACTAACAACTGTGTAGCAAAAAGCTCTATTACCAACTACACCTTCAAATTGTATTGTACTCCGTACATGGATCACTATCTTGGATTGTTTCTATCATAAATCAAGGTACATGTTTATATTATTTTCACAAAAGCGCGTTTTGGATAAATGATTCTTGCGGCGGCAGAAATTTTACAGCAAAACTAAACTTAATGCACTAACATTATATATAGTGGGAGTTTATTAGTAAAGTCCAAATAGTAATGAAATGAGCTGAGGATAAAGGTCTTAGATTTATTGATTTGTATATTACCAAAAAGAAATTAGCATACTTTCACATATGGGTATGATATCAATAGAGTATGGTCCTAAATTTGTGATTCTGTCTAGTATTTTCTATTCATTAAATCCAGAAGTTGTCTGCTTTGTGATAAATAAAAAAAATCAGATGTGTATTTCATAAATGAGTGAATCTAAATCATAATGCAGCACCATAAATGGGTCAAACTGATTCAATTAATATGGGAAACAGAGACTTGGGGAGTGGAGGGAAAGGAAGTCAGCAGATCTTACGGTCCAACAGAGTTGATAAACAAAGTCAATCAATCATGTAGCTCTGAATTTGTATTTAGGAACACACTCCTCTTTTACTTGTATATGAGTATTTCTATACAATAATTATCCTTTTTCAAAAAAAAAAAAAAAGAAAGACTAGAGTAATGTTAAGTGGATTCACTGAATTTAGATGAAACTTTTTCTATTTTTTTTTTTTTTTGGGGAGGTTAGACAATAAGAGATAGCTTCTTCTTTTCAAAGATTTCACCCTTATTCATTTTTAGTGGGATTTAAACTTGGTATTTAATACTAAGTATCTAACTACGGAAGAGTAGCCTATTAAACTGGAACATAATTGTAAATGATTGTGTATAAAGATTGCATATAAGTAAAATTATTAGCATGAAATATATATTAAAATATGAAAAAAAATATGAAAAAAAATTCTTTCTAAAATAAACAAATAATAAAAAAAAGAAAACCATGTTGTCTTCTTTATGTGATGTCTTTAAGACACTATACAGATCATGTATTCAAGATAGTAGACCATCTTTGAAGATTAATCAACCTCCACTATTTTAATTTTGTCAGAGATTATTAAAAAAATTGTATTACTTCCCAAATTAAAACTAATTTAATTTAATTTAAAGGCCAATGTGAGGCAGTTTCTGCAAGTATTAGGGTTTAGATTTTGAGTATGCAGGAGTTATTAGAAACAAAAGAATGTGCAGAAGATGATGGTGGATTGCCAACTCCGCAAGCTTGCACTATGCAAATACCATGCGCACTAAGCACGGCTATGTTAGATATACTAAACTAATAATAAAGGATTATGTAAATATAATTATAATTCAATTATCAATTATTTTTGCCATCTTCCTATGCAGTAAGTACACGTGCTAATGAAGCAGGTACTGTTAATTGGAACTTTTCTTTCTGTTTTTCTTTCTAATTTTTCTGCAGGCTATATATAATATATATACATATGTATAAATTAGGTGTTCATCGAAGTTAGATGTTTGGTGCAGATTGTTGATGGATCCAATGGAATTTTTGCATTTCTTATGTATAAGCTCCAAATTCATAAATGAACTTACTTTATGGATGAAATTTACTCAAGACAACTTTCACTTAATGAAAATTCAAAAGTTTATTTTTTTTTAATTTTGTGGGAAGAATCATAAAATGTAACTCTTTGATCTAAACGGTGAGATTGTGAATTGGAGAACTTTACACCTTAAAATAGATTTGAGAAATTTTGGCTCAAAAATAAAATGATCAAAATTGCACATTTTATGAATATAGAATGACTAAATTGTTTATTTTTAAACAAAAAAAGACTAAAAAATTTAAATTATTAAAATAAAAGGACTAAAATTACAATTAAGTCTATATTACATAATTCTATATGGCTTAAGTGCCCGTTGGAAACATATACTACCAGATTATATTAGAGTGCCCTTAAAGACCTATTCCATTCAATTCTAAGTTAATATTGAACTCAGTCCATCAAGTTTTATATTTAAAGTAAAGATCTGTTTGTCCCAAAAATTTATACTGAAAATGTGTAGAGACTGATGAGTAGGAGGTGAACCATTTGGTACCATGCCATTTCTAACTGCTGCATTGGCTCTCTCATTTATTAACAACCACTTGTAATTGCTAAAAGTTTTCAATAAGCATAGCATAGTGTCATAATTTGGCAACTGAATAATCTATTTCTGTAGTATCATTGTTCTCTTTACACTAACACATATTCGTAGATTTTGTTCATAGTTACCATGATGATATCCAAAAAGGATGACCATCATGTGCCCTAAAAAGACTTTCAAATGCATCAACAAAGATTTGAATCAATTCCACACATTCCATAATCATCAAAAGAAGAAAAAAGTGAGAAGAAACAAAACAAAGCCATATGAGCCCATGACTCTTGCTATAAGTATATGACCTAAGGTCACAAAAAATAATTAAGATTAATTTTTTGAAAACTAGTTATTGATTAAGGCACACATATATTTTAGTGTGATAGTGGAGTGGTAGTAAGCTTTTAACAAAAGGAACAACACATCCCTGATTTTGAGGGCACATCACGTGAGGATGGGAATCCAAAATTTTCTATTACTCTGATTTGTGTCACCTAACTAGCCAAAAGCTTTAGTTGAGAGATTTTTATTTTAATTCAACATTGAAAATTAATAATTAATTAATCTTAGTTTAATAATAAGGGAAGGAAGGTCATACACTTCAATTTTTTTTTGGACCATAAAGAGCCAAAAGATAAAAGGTAAACGGCGCTGCTGCATGTCCCCTATTTTAAGGGTCGTGATCTTGGGAAGCTCCCTAGCGGAATCTATGCACGTTATGGTTCTCTTGTGTTACCACCTCGCAAGTCCAAACAAAAACCTTGCCTCACAACCTATCTCTTTTTAACTTTTGAAAATAATAAGAATAAGATAAGATTAGGTCTTGGATTAACTGGTTTTCATTTTACAAATGCGTATTTGATTTATTGATATCAATACATGAAACTAACTTACAAGATGCAAATAAACTATCCTTGACCACCAAGCATCATGGCCTATGGGTTAAGTGATATGCTTAAGGCTTAGTTTTGAGTTATTCTCAAGGCGTTTGGTGAAACTAAACCTAAATATTAATTAAATTGTGGTGGGAGTGATTATTTTTCTATTAGATCTATGGAGTATGCTTTTTAGTGAATTCAAAACTAAAAGAGAATAGCTCATTATGTGTGATAAGTCTATAAGCTGCCATTCATGTTTACGCAAATTGGTATACTTAAAAACAAATAAGGTGTCCGTTAAACTTAACCCATCTGGCTCTATAGGATAATCCTTGGGAGGAACTTGTTCTTTTGGTTTTGGGGTAGGACAATTTTTAACTCCCATCTTATTCATTAGAAATGAAACTTTGTGGCAGTGGAACTATTTAGCACTTGAATAGAACTATTATTGGGGAAGACTGAAGAGCTCATCTGGTTTTGGGGTACGTAGAGTAATTTGTAACCATGGGTTATATAGCTGATTATTGGAGAAGTACATCTAATTTGAGGATTAGCCAATCATTATGGACGGATCCATTTCGTTGTGACTCAGAAAATGAAGTTTGTATAATGAAGAGTATGAGAAGTGGTATAATAAAGAGTATTGCGATGATGCATACCAAAACATTTTATGTTTACTTAATTAAAATGTTTCGTAATTTAGGTAAACGGTCAGACACATATTTAGATTTTTTTTGGCCATATATGATGCATTGAATCTCTTCATTCTAGTAATATCCTTTTCATATTTTCATTTTTTACCTTCTCTATCAAGCACACACAAAGAGTATTGAGTAAAACATAAAATATAGACTAAAAGAAGCTAAATAGAATATCAATGAGTTTAAATTATCAAAATATCAAATATGAAATTTATTAAAACCAAAATAGGTGTAATTCACGACCTAGTCATGATAAAAGCAGCCTTATGGAGTCCCCTAACAAGGGTAAAAATTATTATACTGAATTTCAAATACCCAAATATTATAATGTATTTGTATAGCAATACATTACTGTTCTACTAAAATGTATTGCTATACTACTGTTTTCTAGTACTCTGCAACCCTTATATGTAGTCCATTTGGTGCTTCAACTCTTGGGAACTTCCGAAGTTTATTTCCCTCCACTTCTTCCCACCTGCAATGAATGAAAAATATATTCTGGGTAAGAAAAAAAATAATATAACATGTATGGGAGCGAGGGTAGAATTTTCTTNTCCGAAGTTTATTTCCCTCCACTTCTTCCCACCTGCAATGAATGAAAAATATATTCTGGGTAAGAAAAAAATAATATAACATGTATGGGAGCCAGGGTAGAATTTTCTTCTGCTGATAAAGAAATGTGCTTAATATAAGGGTGAAAAAGAAGAAGAAAAGTTAGAAATGTATTAAAGGTTTAAGTGCGTAACCTGTACTTAGTGACAAAGTAGTGAAGGAAAAGAGAAATTTTAACCAAGCCTGATTCCTTTCCTGGACATAGCCTACCTCCTCCTCCAAACATCATGTTGTGGTTATGAGACTCCAAGTCTTTCTCCTGCATTTGATTTCATTATACTCATTAGCAGGTAGTGTTGTGTTTATAGAACAAGATTGATTAGTCAATTAATTATTAAGTAACGTACAAGCCATCTCCATGGGTTAAAAGTGAAAGGCTCTTCATAGAGGAAGGGATCATAGTTGATCTCCCTTGTGTAAACATAAACTCTCCAACCCTCAGGAATGGTAAATCCTGACAAGTGACAACCATCATCAATAAGTGAATTAAGATTTTGATTGAATTGGCTATATTTAATGTCTTCCCATTTTGTGAAAATGTACAATACCATTCAACTCTACATCTCTGGTGGTCTTCCTCATCACCCCATTAACAACACTAGCCAACCTCAAAGTTTCAAAAATCACCTGCAAAAAATAGAAAATAATTTCATTTTTCTTTTTATTTCTATTGGAATTAGGTCAATGGGATAATGAATTGAAAATCTGTAACTCTGACTAATCATTTTATTCTAAAATAAGAATTAAGTAGAGAAATGTCTACTGCATGAGTAAAAGTCATATTCTTATAGTCATCCCAGCTGAGTGGCTCCTCTGGCTTTTTCTTTTGATGAATTGCAATATGTTCATCCTGCACATAAGTTTTAGGCATAAAACACATCAAATTTTGCATTTAATGTAAAAGAAATATTAATTTTTGTTAGAAATTATTGATTAAAGTAATATTTAATAATAAAACATGATATGCGAGAGGAGGTGTAAAGATGGTTTGTTGTTGGTAATGTGTAAATAATATTACACTGAAAAGCTCGGACTCACCCTTATTGCATGAAGGGCTTTTGGATTATCATGGAGATATTTGACAACCATCATACTAGTAATTGATACAGTTTCATAACCTGAATATAAGAGTGTGATCATTTGATCAAGTATTTCTTCATCACTTAGTTTGTATGCCTCATCTCTTAGAAGCTGATCAAGAATATCATCAAAGGTATGTGAGGAAGCTCGCCTCTTGGCTATAACTTCTTTCAATATTGCTATAACATTTTCTCTAGCCTGCAACACATAACAGTTTTTTTGACATTGTTCAAGTTGATCCATATGAAGTAGGAAAGGAAATGGTATGTGGCAAAGAGTGAAGATGAGTATTCAACAGCATATATACCTCTAGTCCTCGAAAGTAACTGGTGCCGGGAATTTTGATAGGCAGAGATATTGTTCCTAAGTACATGTTGTCATAAGTAGCTTTAAGGGCCTCAAGGAAAGAAAATGATTCATTTTCTACGATCTGATTCAAGGCTACAAAGAATGCCAACTGAAAAGGAAAAAGAAAAGTTAAAAAAAACAAATGTAAACATGCTGTGAGTTGTTTTCATTTTTTAATTCCTTACTTGCTTCCTAATCCAAATTACCAAAACCTAAAATGTATTCAATATCAAAGTAAATAACAATAACTTTTAGCATGTCTATAATCTGGTTGAAATGAAGTTCGCCTCTATTTTTTGTTGGTTCTAAATTATTTCAATGATCTTAGGGTGAGTTTGGTATCTGATAAAGACAGATAAACTTAAGGGAGTAATCTTTAAGACAAAACATGTTTAAGATTACTCCCTTAAAATTTATCGGACTTTATCCTATACTAAACTCACCCTTTGTGGGAGTTTTGTGATTATTAAGTACACCTGTTTGGTTCTTTCTTGAATATCAATGGTTTTGCCAGCCCAATTGTCAAGGAAGAACCTCGTAAACTTGTCAGTTTTTGGAAAAAGACGATCCTTAGTTGCGGTCGGGCCAACAAGTGATAATAGTGACCCTCGAATACGTTTGTGAATAGCACCATGAACTGAAGCAATGCTATTATTCCCTAGTATGTTCCTCATGGACACAGGGTAGCCAGGAACAAGGCCTTTTGCTTCATTGAAGAGGATGTATCTGTTCACATCTGGGTCCATGCAGATAACAGTGGGAGAGGCTAAGGCATGAGTCTTGAAGAGATTTCCATACCTAGAGACACATTACAAAGAAGAGAATTATTTCTACCATACTATGATTATCCATTGCATAATACGTACATTCAACTATAAGAGAAAGAATTTTTAATGATAGGTAATCTGATCTTGGTTTGGTAATTTAGAAAACCAAAAATGATAAATGAAAACCCATTCATAGTTTCTTTTTGAAGAATTGAATTGAAGAAGGGCAGAGGTTTTTCTGATATCTGCTATAATGCAGGTTACCCTGCCGTTGAAGGTATTTATGGCTCTATGATTTTGGATACAAACTCTCCTAGTCCAGATATTGTGANCAACTATAAGAGAAAGAATTTTTAATGATAGGTAATCTGATCTTGGTTTGGTAATTTAGAAAACCAAAAATGATAAATGAAAACCCATTCATAGTTTCTTTTTGAAGAATTGAATTGAAGAAGGGCAGAGGTTTTTCTGATATCTGCTATAATGCAGGTTACCCTGCCTTTGAAGGTATTTATGGCTCTATGATTTTGGATACAAACTCTCCTAGTCCAGATATTGTGATAGACCACAGCACTTGGTATAGAGTTCTTACCTATATCTTTTGTAGGATCTAGAAGAACCTAAGATATCTTGGTTATCATTTGGTTAGCAAAAAAAAAAAGAAAGTAGTCAATGGCCTGAGTCTAATGGCACCTCCTTTAGTAAAAGAAATAGATAGTTGATGTCAAGAGTTTTATTCCCGCTATGTACTTTACTCCCTTTTCTTCAACTTATTACTTCAGTTAGGAAAAGAGCCATCTACTGTATACTGAAAGCTAATCCATATCCAGTGTTTGTCTTAGAGGTTGGGAGTGAAAAAGCAGTCATTCTAGGGGAATAAAAACAAATAATTTAAAATTACTTCATATCTAAGACTAAGAAAATAATAAAATTATTAAAAAATTATAATAAGCCATCTAGAAAAGGGTACCTTGCTCTCTTGCCTTTCATGAAATCTGGTCCTTCTTTGAGGAACCCACCAGTCTCACCAAAAATAGGCCAACCCATTGTTCCTGGTGGCATTCCTTCCCTTCTGTACCTTATCTCATTCCATTTCAGCAGTGCAAAGAATGCACAAAAAGCCAAAGCCAGGGCATAATACACTATTGCTGGTATTGACATGATGCTCCAAATCAACCCACCTCAGGAAATTGCTGTTTGTTAACTTGTGGATTGCTCAGATTCTAGTCATGCAGAATGTGATTGGTTTTCTGCCCAGAAAATTCAAGCACACACTGTATATAAGAAAAAGATAGGGGAAAATATTAATATGGACAACAAACAATGCACCCCACCAACTTTATGATCATATATATCGGACATGTTGTTAATGAGAATCTGATCACAAATTTTATTAGTTCTGTTCATGGGAGGGATTCATGAATATTAGTTTTTCCTTAAATTTTTTTGGCTAAATACGCCAGTTAAGTAGTTTTCCTAATATGTAATACAGGCTGTTTCAAGGTTATTTTGACGTAAAATCAATTAATGACATATCATGATGTATATCAAATATATGATCCATTACAAACTTTGGGTTGGTAATACTTCAATGGCAGAGGTGTGTTTTTTGAACTTGTAATACGAATTATGTATTCAGTGCTTCATATACATGGCACTTCCAACCAACATTTTAAAAGGATCCAAATTTGATTCGAAATTAAAATATATAATTAATATTAATTTCTAACTTTATGAGCTACATCAATTTTCTGTCCTCTTTTATATAATTTTCCTCTATTTTTCTCTCTCAATTATTTCGGGCACAAATTAAAATNAATTTTCCTCTATTTTTTTCTCTCAATTATTTCGGGCACAAAAATAAAAAGGAAAGGTTCATATACTCTTCATATTTTTCCACAAGAAGGTTAAATTCCATGTCAACAAATATTACATTTTAAAAGAACCAAATTCAGTGCATTTTAATCTGTAAAATTGTTAAGAGTGCGTCCTAATCTTTAGAGGATCCAAAATTGATTTGAAATTAATATGCTATCTTCTCCTTTTGTGACCAACTTTTCATTTTCTTACAAAAATCCTTAACTTTACTATAAAGTTATGAAATTAAAAATATATTATTTTCTAACTTTATGATATTTTTTTTTCTTCTTTCATATTTTTTCTCTCAATTATATTAGGTACAAAAATAAAAAGGAAAGATTCATAGTTTTACTCTTCTTATTTTTGCCACAACTAGGTTAAATTCAACGTCAACAACTATCACATTTTAGAATAACCAAATTCAATGCACTTTAATCTCTAATGTATTAGGAGTACGTTTCTAGTCTCTAGAGGAACCAAATTAGGTTTAAATGTATTGCATGTCCCTATAGTTTGGAAAAATTTTGAATTAGATTATTGTAATTTTTTTTTCTTTTGGGGTCCTTATAGTTTATTTTTTTTTTTTTAATTTGGTCCCTACCGTCACCCCTTGACTATAACTCCGTTAGTTTAATACTGACATAGCAAACGACTTATCTATGTGGTAATGAAAGAAGTTAACGTGGCGCCAAAGTAGTACAAAAATTACAATCTCATCAAATTTTGGCTTAAAAAGTGCATAAAAAAGTTGATGATATAACAATTTTTATGCTATTTTAGTATCGCGTTAGTTTTTTTTATTGTCACATAGACAAGCCGTTTGCTATGTCAATATTAAACTGACAGAGTTATAACTGTGAGTGATGAAATAGACCAAATTAAAAAAATTTCAAACTATAAAAATTTCAAAAAAAGAAAAAAAATTATAAGGACTTAATTCAAAATTCATCCAAACTATATACATTTAAACCTTAAAATTAATTGGTTATCTTCTCCTTTCATGACCAACTTTTTTTCTCTCAAGTATATTAGGCACAAAAATAAAAAGAAAAGATTCATATTTTTAGTCTTCTTATTTTTGCCACTACTAGGTTAAATTCCACGTGAACAATTATTACATTTTAGAAGAAGCAAATTCAATACATTTTAATCTCTAAAGTATTATGAGTACATCCTAGTCTTTAGAGGAACCAAATTTAATTTAAAATTAATATGTTATCTTCTCCTTTCTTAACCAACTTTTTTTTCTCTTTAGGCACAAAAATAAAAAGGAAAGATTCATATTTTTACTCTTCTTATTTTTGCCACAAATAGGTACATTTTAGAAGAACGAAATTCAATGCACTTAAATCTCTAAAGTATTAGGAGTACATCCTAATCTTTAGAGGAACCAAATTTAATTTAAAATTAAGATGTTATCTTCTCCTTTCATGACCAACTTTTCATTTCTTACAAAAATTCACAACTTTATAGGGAATTTGACTAATTAATTAACTCTACATTACCCAAGCTTAAGGATTTCACATGCTATTTTATTTTAAGGGCCTTCATTTTAATTTCAAGGATCATGGCCTTTAGTTACTATATTACAAATTTGTATAGATATTAGAAAAAAAAAAAGACTAATTTTACTCTATACACGAAACCCTATATAAAATTTTTAAATAATGAATTTTTTATTATTATTTGAAAGTGGGCAGCTTATATTTATCATTACCCTTTTAATCAACCAACAAGGAATTCAGGGATACCACAACATGTTCAGATAAAGTCCTACATAACAAAGATTATGGAAAGGAAAAGCTCTTTCTTTTCATAAAAACGAGGTCTTCTATTTTAAATCATCCATGCATGTATAAGTCATCATGTATTTAGTATTTAAGGTTGGAGAAGTTTTTAAGACTTAAGATCAATCTTAGTGTACCTGCTCTTAGTAGTTGTGTTGTTATTATAGTAATATTATTAGGGACCTAAATGTTTGTTATTTCTATATGAATTTTTTTTAAAAATATATATAAATATATATTATAATGTAAATATTTATCTTTGACAAAAAAAAAATCCATGTATATGGGGTTGCTCATTGGCAGCTTATTACATATTAATAAGTTCAATCGTGGTATGAAATATTTTGACCTTGATTTCGATCTATAGAAAATACTGATTAGTAAACCATTGTGAATTTTGGGAAGGGGGAGGCTTGTAAATTCATCAATTATTTGCTGAATCTCCCAATTTCCACTCCAATTCTCTTCATTTTTCTCCCCCTTATTAATCTCTAGTACTATAACAATTGAAATGAAAGTAAAAATATATCAGTATCTCCAAATATAGTTCAACCATATATTAGATAATCAAATTGGAGCTGCTCTACGCTTCAGTAAAAATTCTTGTGAATGCAATTCCACATATAGCTAGTCAATTTAGATCCATAGAGCACGTCATAATAATTAAATTTAAATTAGATAGAGTGAGTTCAGAGACATTCATTCAAGTCCAAAGATCTTATGAAAATTGTTTTCAGAAATTTTTTAGTACTTTATGACTTTTGATTTTTTGAAAGCTCTTTCATGTGTGCTCATCTTAATATATAGCAGAATTTTAGCATTATTTTCCACCCAAAATTATTTTTTTCTTTAAACTGGGTGAAGATGAAAATTGAAAGTTAACATTTTGATTGCATATCTCCACCAAGAAGATAATATAAGCACCAAAATGTCTCTATAAGAAACAGTGATCCATAAAGATGTGATGTGATATGTCTATGCTATACATCTATTTGCATAAATGGATAACAATTCTCCTAAATTTGGAATGCTAAACATGTCAAAGATAATATATTGTAAAAGGTTAAGCTGTTAAAGAAGCAGCTCAAGAACAATTTTTTTTATTAATGTCACTAACTCCCCAATGACATTATTATTCTACTAAAATTTACTCCTATTACTGTCTTCTAATACTGTGCAACCCTTATGTTTAGTCCATTTGGTGCTTCAACTCTTGGGAACTTCAAAAGTTTATTTCCCTCCACTTCTTCCCACCTGCAATGAATGAAAAAAAAGAAAAAAAAAATATTCTGGGTAAGAAACAGAACATTAAAACAGGTATGTGAGCCATGGTAGAACTTTTTTCTGTTGATACAACAATGTGGATAATGTAAGCCTGAAAAAAGAAGAAAAATAACAAGTTTATTATAGGTTTAAGTACCAACCTGTATTTAGTCACAAAGTGGTGAAGGAAAAGAGAAACTTTAACAATGCCCAGTTCTTTTCCTGGACACAGCCTACCTCCTCCTCCAAACAGCATGTTGTGGTTATGAGACTCCAAGTCTTTCTCCTGCATTTGATTTCATTATATTCATTCATTAGGAGGTAGTGTTGTGTTTATAGAACAAGATTGATTAATCAATTAATTATAAGTAACTCACCATCCATCTCCATGGGTTAAAAGTGAAAGGCTCTTCATAGAGAAAGGGGTCGTAGTTGATCTCCCTTATGTAAACATAAACTCTCCAACCCTTAGGAATGGTAAATCCTGACAAGTGACAACCATAATCAATAAGTGAATGAAGATCTTCATTCAATTAGCAATTCAATGTCTTCTTATTTTTTGAAAATTTACTATACCATTCAATTGTACATCTGTGGTGGTCTTCCTCAGAAACCCATTAACAACAGTAGCCAACCTCAGAGTTTCAAAAATCACCTGCAAACAACATAAAAAATTGAAAATCATTTGCTTTTTCTTTTTTAATTCCTATTAGAATTAGGGTTATA
The DNA here is from genome assembly GCA_003255065.1 of Cercis canadensis. Taxonomy (NCBI): domain Eukaryota; kingdom Viridiplantae; phylum Streptophyta; class Magnoliopsida; order Fabales; family Fabaceae; genus Cercis; species Cercis canadensis. The sequence continues at coordinate 807,749 of QAOA01003368.1, read as the reverse complement.
CAATGGGATAATGAATCGAAAATTTGTAACTCTGGCTAATCATTTTATTCTAAAACTAGAATCAAGTAAAGAAATGCCTACCGCACGAGTAAAAGTCATATTCTTATAGTCATCCCAGTTGAGTGGCTCGTTTGGCTTTTTCCATTGTTGAATTGCAAAATGTTCAATCTGCAGATCAGTTTAAGGCATAAACATGCACATTAATTTTGCACAATTGGTTTTATGTACAAGAATTATTGATTTAAAGTGAAATTTAACAATAAAGTATGATATGTGAGAGGAGGTGCAAAGATAATGTGCAAATAACATTATTTTGAAAAGCTTGGACTCACCCTTATTGCTTGAAGGGCTCTTGGATGATCATGGAGATATTTGACAGCCATCATAGTAGTAGTTGATACAGTTTCATAACCTGAATATAAGATTGTGATTATTTGATCAATTATTTCTTCATCACTTAGTTTGTGTGCCTCATTTCTTAGAAGCTGATCAAGCATATCATCATAGGTAGTCGAGGAAGCTCTTCTCTTAGCTAAAACTTCTTCCAATATTGCTATAACTTTTTTTCTAGTCTGCAACAAATAACAGTTTGACATTGTTCAAGTTTTCCTTATGAACATGGAGAGGAAATGGTATGTGGCGTATATAGTGAAGATGAGTATTCAACAACATATATACCTGTAGTCCTCGAAAGTAACTGGTGCCGGGAATTTTGATAGGCAGAGATATTGTTCCTAAAATTAAGTTGTCAAACGTAGCTTTAAAGGCCTCATGGAAAGAAGTTGATTCATTTTCTACAATCAGCTTCATGGCTACAAGGAATGCCATCTGAAAAACAAGAAGAACATTAAGAAACTTTCATGAGTGGGTGTGTTCTGTTGTCGTCACTTTTAATTTGCTTCTTTGCTTTATAATTCAAATAACCAAAGCCCAAAATGTATTCAATTTTCAAAGTTGCAACTAACAATATCTTTTAACATGTCTATAATCTGGTTGAAATGAAGTATGTGGGTTCTTAATCAATTCAATACTCATAGTGAAAGTTTTGTGATTATTAGGCATACCTCTTTGGTTTTTTCTTGAATATCAATGATTTTGCCAGCCCAGTTGTCAAGGAAGGACCTCATATACTTGTCAATTATTGGCAGAAGATGAACCCTAATTGCAGCCGGGCCGGAGACAGATAATAGCGAGCCTCGAATACGTTTGTGAGTAACACCATGAACTGCAGCAATGTTTCTCCTCCCTAATATGTTATTCATGGACACAGGGTAGCCAGGAACAAGGCCTTTTGCTTCATTCAAGAGGATGTGTCTGTTCACATCTGGATCCATGCAGACAACAGTAGGAGATCCTAAGGCATGAGTCTTGAAGAGATTTCCATACCTAGAGACACATTAAAAAGAAGAGAATTATTTCTAACATACTATGATTTTCCATTGCATAAGAGAGAATTTTTAATGATAGGTAATCTGATATTGGTTTGGTAATTTAGAAAACCAAAAAATGATAAATGAAAACCCATTCATAGTTTCTTTTTGCAGAATTGAATTGGAGAAGGGTAGAGGTTTTTCTGATATCTGCTATAATGCAGATTACCCTGCCTTTGAAGGTATTTATGGCTCTATGATTTTGGATATAAACTCTATTAGTCCAGATTATGATAGATCGCAGCACTTGGTATAGAGTTTTTACTTATATCCTTTGTGGGATCTAGAAGTACCTAAGATATCTTGCTTGTTCATTTGGTTAGCAACAAAAAAAAAAAAAAGGTTATTTTCCTATGAAGGGGTTAATCCTATTACATCTGCAGTGCAAATAATGATAGAAACAACAAAACAAAACAGTAAGCCAGTTCTTTTCTACTAAAAAAAAAGGGTCATTTCCTACTGTATATTGAAAGCTAATCCATATCCCACTGTTTGCTTTAGAGGTTAGGAGGGAAAAAGCAGTCTTTGTAGAGGAATAAAAACAAATAATTTAAAATTACTTCATCTCTAAGACTAAGGAAATAATAAAAATATAAAAAAAAAAAAATTATAATAGGCCATCTAGAAAAGTACCTTGCTCTCTTGCCTTTCATGAAATCTGGTCCTTTTTTGAGGAACCCTGCAGTCTCACCAAAAATAGGCCAACCCATTGTTCCTGGTGGCATTCCTTCCCTTCTGTACCTTATCTCATTCCATTTCAGCAGTGCAAAGAATGCACAAAAAGCCAAAGCCAGGGCATAATACACTATTGCTGGTATTGACATGATGCTCCAAATAGCCTCAACCCACCTCAGGAAACTGCTGTTTGTTAACTTGTGGATTGCTCAGATTCTAGTCATGCAGAATGTGATTGTTTCTCTGCCCAGAAAATTCAAGCACACACTGTATATAAGAAAAGCATAGGGGAAAATGTTAAATAGGGACTACAAAAAAAGCACCCCACCAACTTTATGATCATATATATCAGATATGTTTTTAATGAGAATGTGGTAACAAATTTCATTAGTTCTGTTCATGGGAGGATTCATGAATATTAGTTTTTCCTTAAAATGTTTTGGCTATATAATATAGATAGTAGTTTTCCTAATATGCAGTATACAGGGCGTTTCAAGGTTATTTTGATATAAAATCAATTAAGAACATATCATGATATATATCAAATACATGACCCATTACAAACTTTGGGTTGGTATGTCATACTTATCTCAAATCAAATTTAACTTCCCAATGTAAATAGGTAGTTTGTTTAATTGAAAATCATTTTCAGACAATTAAATAAACGACAGTTTTAATTTCACTATCCAATTCTGAAATTTTTACAAGTCTTAGTTGGTGTCTTTTCTGATAAAGAATACCTGACAGAGGTACAAAAACAGCCCACAGAAGTGTTAAGAGTGCATCATAATCTTTAGAGTTTGTTTGGGAGTTAAAATTAAGGAAAAATGAGAGGAAATAAAAGAAGTAAATGTGTCCATCCCCTTGTTTGGAAGTTTAAGATTAAAAAAGAAAAAGAAACCAATGGGTAACCTCAAACTCTCACATTTTTTTTTTGGCCTTCACTTTTGGCTCTGTTTGAGAGTTTTTTTGGAGGGGAGAGGAGAGGAAAGGGAGGGAAAGGAAGGGAAAGGAAAGGGAGGGGTTTTCCTCTCCTTTGTTTGGATGATTAAAATGAGGAAAAGGAAAGGAAAGGGAAGGAAATGTCTTATTGTAAAATATTTTTACTAGTTTACCCTTTATTATCTTTTCACTCTTTTTTTCTAATTCAATTTTTTAATTATAAATGTAATTATTATTTATTTATTAAAAAAATAAAAATTGACAATAACCGAATTCATACTCTAATTAAGTACATTTTCATAAAAAAGTAAAATTTCATAAATATTAAATTATTAATATATAATATACACTTATTGCTTCTAATGAGTCATAAAAAAATTAATATACTATATATTTTCAAAAAGAAAATAAACTGTGCATCTGAAAAGTTATGCAAATTCTATTGCTTTATGGGTTGCAATTAATTAAATTAGAGTGATGATAGAAGAGATTATTTATAATTTTTTCATTAGATGGATATAATTAAAATTTTTAATTAGAAATATAAAAGAATTACAATTTAAACATAAAACTTCAACTTTTTTGCTTTCTTTTCTTATCCAACAATTCAATGGTGGCAAACAGTATGGGTAAATTAGCAAATTAATTCTCTACCCCTCCAAACCCCCCAATTTGGGGGGTTGAAATTTGTGAATGAAAAAAGGAGTGCAAGGGTCAAAGTTTAACCCTTGGTCTCCTTCCCCTTTCAAACTTAAAACTCCCAAACAAGGGAGTGGACTCTCTCATTCCTCTCCTCTCCTCTCCTCTCCTTTCCCCTCCAAAATAACTCCCAAACATACCCTTTGTGTTTCCCTAATTTGAGGGGTTTGGAGAAGAAAGATGAATAATTTACTATTATACATCTATTTATTTCTTCAAATTCTTTTCAAACACTATTTAAATAACATTATTAAATTTTATATTAAATATATTTACTTTATAAATAAAGGATAAATTTATAAAATTATAAATTTTTGTTTTTTTTCATTTCCTCTCCCCTTGTTAATTTTAATAATCCAAACAAGGGGAAGAAAAACTCATCAATTTCCCTTCCTCTCCTTTCCCTCCTTTTCCTTTCCTCTCCTCTCCTCTCACTTCAAACTTCCAAACAGATCCTTAGAGGAACTAAATTTGATTTAAAATTAATATCTTATCTGCTCCTTTCATAACCAACTTTTCATTTCTTAAAAAACTCCACAACTTTATAGCAAATTTAAGTAATTAGCTATATACTAATCAAGCTTGAAAGTTTGAATTTCTATTTTATTTGGAGGGCCTCCATTTTTCTTTCTTGTTAGGATCACCCAGTTGGCTGCTATATTACTCAATTCGTATATAAATAAAAGAGAAAAGAAAAAGATTCATTTTACCCTACTAGAAAATATTTAAAATAATAATAAATATTTTTAAAAATTATTGTTTGGTTTCAGAAGTTTAAAAAAAAATACCATTTAATTTTATATATTTTTACTCAATTCGTATATAAATAAAAGAGAAAAGAAAAAGATTCATTTTACCCTACTAGAAAATATTTAAAATAATAATATATATTTTTAAAAATTATTGTTTGGTTTAAAAAATTAGAAGAAAATACCATTTAATTTTAAATATGGAAGAAGTCCAATTTAATTTCTCTCATATTGTATGAAATATATAAAATATCTCTTTGTGTTATGTGATATTCTGTTTATATATGTGGACCATATATGTTAACAAAATGACCATATAGCACCAATGAATATTTTAAACATTTTACTAGATACGGAAAAAATCAAATTGAAAGTCTTTCATATTTAATACCAATTAGTTTTTTCCTTAAAATTTTAAAACTAAATAATAATTTTCTTTACTTTCTATTATTTGAAAGTGGGTGGCTAATATTTGTCACTACCCCCTTTAATCAACCAAGTAACCAACACAGAATTCAGTATGTTCAGATAAAGTCCTACATGCATGGGCTATATTATGAAAAGGAAAAGCTCTATTCTTTCTCTAAAATGGCGTCTTCTATTTGAAATCCCGCATGCACTTGGGGTTGTTCTTGGATGTCTCTTCTAAGAATTGGCAGCTTATTGCATAGTAATAAGTTAAATTGTGGTATGAAAATGATATAAATTAAATTCTAACAGTTTTGACCTTGTTTATGAGCACTAGAATATATATATATATATATATATATCTCCAATAGTTAAACCATATATAAGATAATCAAATTGGAGCTGCTCTACGTTTCAGACAGATTTCTTGTGCATGCAATTCCATAGCTAGTCAAATTGGAAAGAGCAAAGGGAGAGCCTGTTCTTCTCCTTTCCATGAACGAGTCCTTCAATTTATATCTATAGAGTAGGTAAAAAGCATTAAATTTTACTGGGATAGATTGAGTTCAAAGACATTCATTCAAGTCCAAATATCTTATGAAAATTGTTTCTAGAAAAGTTATAGTACTTTATGACTTCTGATTTTTTGAAAGGGGCTGCACGTGTGGTCATTTCCATATATAGCATAATTTAGCTTTATTTTCCTCCAAAATTTCTTTTTCTTTCCTTTTGGTAAAACTGGGTGAAGATGAAATATGAAAGTTAACCTTTTGATTACAGATTCCCACCAAGAAGATAATATAAGCACTGAAGTGTCTCCACAAGAAACAGTGAACCATAAAGATGTGATTTAATATATCTAGCTAGTTGCTTAATTAGTAACTGATGTGTCATTGCCATACACATCTAATTGCATAAATGGGTTATCAATCTCTCAAATTTAGAATATGGAAGAATGATATATCATAAAAAATTAAGCTGTTAAGAAATAGCTCAAGAATCGTTTTTTTATAAATGTCTCTAGCACGCCCATTCACGACATCATAAGAAAACTTGTTGGTGTTCCACTGTCAAGGTTTGTACCTTTTGGGTCCTATAAAGGCCATCAAAGGCCAAGTAGACCTGCAAAGAGACATAATATCAGAGCTTGTTCCCCCACCAAATATATAGTTTCCATGCTTATATCATGTGGGTGATTGATGCAGGTTTTCACTTATAATAAGCGATAGGAAAGGCAAGGTTGAAGCCATTCCCTTTATGTTCAATCTTGCCTAGTCTCTTCAAGTCCTTTTTCCTAATTTGATTTATCATTCCCATTGCTTCTGTCATTCTCCCTCACTAATTGTTTCGTTTTTGGCATGCATCCCTTGCCCAAACCAACATTAATAGAGTATCATGATTAAATCTTTGGTGGCCCATCACTTCTCTTCATCTGTCATAACATAATATGTCTCTTTTGCAAATTATTGCCTAAGAATCAACAATCGTTTGAAAATTTTCATGTACAAAACATTGATAGCCTTTTTTTTTTTTTTTTTTTTTTTTTTTTTNGTTTGTCAAATAGATAAAGAAATTAAGTCTCACATTAAACAAACTTAAGGAGTTTGAGTGCATATAAAACCAACCAAGAGCTATTTTGTGTAACTTTGAGATAATGGTTTATACAAACCCATATTACAAGCTCATTTAACTAGTAAGTAAAAAATATTTAAATATCTTGATTTGATAGAATTAATAAATATTTTCTAGATTTGCACTTAAAATATTATCTCTTGCACGTTTCCAACAATTTGTCAAGTGACATGCATAAATTTGTGAAGTAAAAAGTTTTCATTTAAAAATTTTTATGTATAAAGTATGATAGTCCACTATATTTTTAAGTCTCATCTCACTCGCTCTCAATAATATTTTAATTTGAAATTTTTAAGTTAAAATACTTAATAAAATGAAAGCTTAAACGCGGATGTGTGTTACTTCTTTCTATATATTAAATTGAACATTTGAAATGAAAAATATAGCATGGCCTTGACATCTCCTACTCAACCACAAGCACCACACTACATGTGTTGAAGTTTTCAACATCTGTTTGATGCTTTTATTTGTCTTTACAATTCTTGTTAAGCAATAATTCATGTAGCAGGTAATCTCTTGTTAAATCATACAGAAAGCCATGTGAAAATGGGTCAGGATTGCTACATTAATAGGATCATAATACTTTCCTCAAGTGGCCCATCTATATATGTGCAAAGGTAATCTTATTATGCAGAAAACTTGCTGCTAGAAAACCAGAGCAGAAACAGTGTCTGATTGCAACCTAACAAGCACTTCAGAAGCCCATGTTAATAATTAATCATGCATTGGGATACCACTAACTGTAAGTGATCAGAGGGTTAATAATTTCTAACTACCCAAAATTTGAGGCCTGAGCTGAAAGATGAAAAGTAACAGAATGATACAAGTAGATAAATATATTAGAGAATGGGGTTGTACTTTGTCTAGTTGTCTTGATTATTATACTACCCAGATATCATTAACTACTGTGATGATTATACCTTCATATTTTTGTTTACTAGTAAAAAGTTTCCAAGTTATTACCTAAACAAAATGTATGATTTTAACTAAGAGAAAATAAATGAAAAAGAATCTTCTCTGGCTTGAGTCCAGGTTACTTATACTACCAAGCAACATTAAGTTTTTGTTTTTTGAAAAAAGAGTGTTTTTGGAAATTATTAGGATACTTCATCAATTAAATTGATGTGTTAAAGGTTATAAGATCTCAAAAAGTAATGTCTATATAGGCTCTAATTACTCTCTCACTTGCTTGAACTAAGTTAACTAACCTTAATTTTTGTAGTAGCCCTATTTTGCCCAACATATAACCAAAGTCCCATAACTAAGGCTCACTTAGGTTTAATTATTGATTAATTACCAAATTATCCTAGACTCCCCCCATAAATAAGGTAAGCCCACTATTCTCAACAGAAGTTCAGAGACAATTACACCTATTTGGGTCATACTAACTTAGGCATCAGAGTTCGAGTGGCGCACTATTGCTCATCCAAGCTCACATGCTTATCTTGTGCAAGTTTACCGGTAGTGACAATTTTGATGCTAAATTTGAATTGAATGGGGAAAAGTATAGACACTTCTTCCATTTCTTTTGTACAATTTCAACTTGTTTTCTTTTTCAATTGCTAAAATTAATTTGACAGCAAAGATGCAATCAAATTAAATTTACTTTTATATGCATCTGGGTTTAGTATATCTCAGATACAGGTTTAAACAAGTAGTCCATAATAATGCAATACCAACATTGGCTTTTGACCTCTGTTTTCAACTTAATACTTTCTACTTCCTTATCTGACTAGGTGGGACTAAATCCAAAATGTTTCCATCTTTCATCTCCAGATTCTTTCTGCGCCTGCATGCAATGCATTTTGCAGATGAGGAGCCATGCTGCAGAGAACATCAATAACAGATTAGGAGTTGCTAAAACCAAATTCTAAATTCTCATTTATTTTAAATATATGTTATAAAATATCTAGGAATGTAAAGTATGATAATGTTGCAGTACTGAAACAAATAAGTAGCCTTACCACACAAAAATGTACATCATCACAACCACATAAGAGCTTCCCATTCAACATATCTACAGCTTGAAATGATCCTCCTCCTTCACTTCTCTGCATCAGTGATCATTTGAAAACAAAGCTCAAGTATGGCTAGGAAGAACACCAATTGGTTGTTGAATAGTTTGTAACATGAGTTGTGGAACTATAAAAGGCAAACAAAGGCTAATAGTAAAGTTAGTCCTAGCCCATATAACTAAGTTGGTCTTGGCCATTGTTTGGCTTTTACAGAGTCTTAAACTTTCATTGTTTTATCTCCTTTGTTTGCCTTCTATAAAGGCTTAAATTTTATTTGTTTTATCCAATGTGGGACTTGGTTCCACAACTCAAATTACAAACTATTCAATATAGGTATAGTACAATTACTACCTTATAATAGTCCACAGCAACAAAATTCGCCCAACGATTACCAGCCATACCATAACAAGTCCCAAGCATATTTATGAGATCTGCAGAATTATCTTTACATGTAACTTTCTTGAGTGGAATTGATCTAAAGTGATTTATCAAAACCAAAGATTTGCTTTTGTCATTGAGAGGAGCTGACTCTGCGCGTTTCGGACAAATTCCATCAACCATCCCATCTTTCCCATCTGCAATCTTAAACAAAACACTTGCTCTCAACTGTCAAAATGATACCATCATAAAATGGTATTCTGTCAACACTTGGAAAAACATTGTACAATTGGTTTATTAGTAAATAGAAATGCCACTCACATTGATTTTCAACCATGTAGTTCCATTGGTAAGCTATTCCTTCACTTTCTTGCTTATGTCTTTGTGAGGTGAAGACAATGAGCCTGTGGTTTTTAGCAATCATATGCTTCACCAATGGCCAATCTTGGCCATCTTGAGGCATGCTTGAGACAGGAAACCAGTATTTCATCAAACCAGATGCTTTGAAAATTCTGCTTAATCCATTTGGTGCCTCAACATAATCTTCTAATATTAGTGTCACAATTTCTGATGGATTTGCTGATAGGAAAACTTCAATTTCCTTCAAACTGTTTATAGCAGGTACCTATCCAAAAAAAAGAAAAAAAACACCATATTCAAGTATGTTAGAAAATTTCTGTTCCTCTAATCATTATATATAGCTTGAAGAGTTTCTGAATGTGCAGAAAGAAACTAATATGAATCACTTACAAATGCAGTATAGTGATGACATTTTCCCTTGAATGAATGGCACAACCATATTTCTCCCTTGAAGTCATAGGTATCCAACATAAGAGCTCGAACTCCATTCTGCATAATGAGGGTTAAAATTGTCATCACGTTTTTTAAAATTTTTGTTTCAAGTTACACCATGATAACAATCAATGAAATAGTGATCTTACATGTAACTGATGGGTGATACTGTCTTCTTGATTAAAAAAAGTGATCCGAGGAACCCTTGTATGGTTTTTTTCTCTTCTAATTGCAAAAGAGTTGTGGGTTGTCAAATATGAATATTTGTTGAATGGCATAGAATTATTCTACAAAATTGTAATTAGTTAGTATATCTCAGCAAAAGATAATCACTATGATTATATTTACATGTACACCTAGTTACTGATTACATACATAAAATTTGATTTTATGAACAAAGCATGAGTCTAGTTAAATCCAATTAATATCCATGTGCTGACCAAATATGAGGTGACCCTTTGGCTATATGACATTCTTAGCACATATATCAATTGAGCAATGCAATCTCTGAGCACAAATAAATCTTAATTATACAGAAATTTTCAATGGAAGAGGAAAATGATATTGATACCAAAAGCTTGAATGGGTTTGTTGTTGATGATCTCACACATCTCGACCCCTGAAAATCCATATGGCAAGAGCTACAATATAGGCCTGCTGCACAGTCTTCATTGGATGAGCATTTTTCCAGAAGCTGCAAACACAGACAACTAGTCATACCAAACCCATCTACCACTTTTGCAAGCTCAAGTGGTAAAAGGAAAAAAATGGGTTTGAATATAAGCCTTTTAAAACATTGGCAAGAAGAATTAAAAATTCCCTTCTTTTTTTAATTATAACTTTGTAGTTTGTAAGATATATAAAGTATCAAGAGTAACAAGTACGCATAGAACAATAGATTCAAGGATTTTTCAAAAAAATTGAGGTCTCAGATTCGAACCTCTTATTCCAAACTAAAAAATCTAGTTTTTTTTTTCTATCTATAACAAAAATAAATAAAGGGTCAAGTGCAACTATTGAGTTTAACACACCTTGGAACCTCCATTAGGGGAAGCAACTGCAGCAGTGGTAGCACTGAGGAAAGCTGAAACAATGATCAATGCCACACCCATTGGAAAGAGCAGAAAACGTTTTGAGTGTTAGAATGTGAAGGGTGAAATTCTTAAATAATGAAAGGGAAATTTTACACATGCAGTTATGGATAATATTAAAACCAGAATCCAAAGAGATTATGGAATTTCTGCTGGGGTAGCTGAAAAAGCAAAGACTCACTGAAAAATGAGCTAGTGTTTAAATGTTAACAAGTATGCATAGACATGAAAATCAAGGACAATATGGAAACGTTATGGACCATAGAAGAGTTAATACATAACACTTCTTAATCAATGCTAGAGGTTTTTCTGAATTCTCAACCTTTATTAGGCCTTTCCGGATCTAAAATATATATATTGCCAAAAAAACAAAAAGTGATAGAAGGATAGATAAGACAGGTAAGTGAACAAGAATGAAAGGAAAAGGAGATTTTTCCTTTTTGTTTATCGTTTTTTGTTTATAACTGCTCTATTTTGAAGTAATATCAACATCAAAAAGTAACTTAGGAGCATCAAGTTTTATTTTTTGAAAAAGAACCCCATAGGCTCCGATCAACATATCAATTTACTTGCTTTTAACATATAAGATAGTCACATAAAAAATAAAAAATAAAACATATAAGATTAGTCAATGTCCTGATGTTTGCTACCTCCTAAAGAGGATACAAATATAAAGGCAAGGTTCTAAAATCCCTTATTTTAAATAATATCATTAATTTGGATTAAATCCAACAAATCTAGTGATTTTTGACATTTTTTCTTTCTTTCTTAGGACCGATTTTCCTTTTCATTTTAATTTATTTTGCACAACAGTATTAATATTTTAGTAAATCCAAACTCAGCATTTCTTTCTCCTTTTTCTTACTTTTTCTTTTTTGCTGGGTTTTATGAACCCAGTTCCTTTGATGGAGCCCACTAGAACCCTAGACCCCTCCTTTGTTCAAGCCCAGTTCGAAGCTCAAAGCTAAAACGACAGCGGATCGTATAACCCCCGCTATTTGACTTGACCATCAAGAATTCAACGCGGTGAAACGGTGAAATAGAGGGAGGGAGGCAGAGGAAGAAGGACAAAAATATCTGCCTCCCAAATTCTGTGAGAATTCAACGTCGTTGAAGGCAGCCAAACCTACGACCATGCCGACCATTGCTAAGCTGTATTCGATGGAAGAAGCCTCTCAGCATAACACCAAGGAAGATTGCTGGGTCGTCATAGACGGAAAGGTACCACCTTTACATTCCCTTTCGGAGAAATGGTTTTGTTTCTCTGTCAAATTTTCTTTCTGGGATTTTCCCTTTTGCTCTCTAGAGTTCTATATTCATGGGTTAAATTAAGTTGGTCTTTTTATCTTATAGCTTTTCTGGGTTTATTTGAGTCTTTTAAAGTTAGCTAGTGTTACTCTGAATCAATAGAACCAACCATATTTGTTGCTATTCTTGTTGTTTAAGATCTGTTTGGACTAGTTTTAGATCTCTAGTGGAAAGTTTTTGTTTTCGGTTGGGTGATGAATTGGACATTCAGCTAATGCTTTTCATCCAAATCTGTAGGCAACTCGTTGCGCATTATTTTCGATGAAGAACAAAGTGCATTTATCTAATATATGAAAGATGGCAAGGATTGCTATTACTTATGGCAAGGCCTTCAGTGTCATAAGAGAAAATAATGAATGTTTTGAATGTAGATAACTTTGTTGGTTATCACAAGTTTTGTTCTTGAGCCTCACCCCAGGCTTTTCTTTCTGTACTATGATAGTTAAGTCTTTAGCTATAAGGCTTAAGGTCGATTGTCTGAGATTTTAATCTGATCAATATAAAACCTCCAGATGAGTTTTTCTTTACATTTCACCATCTTAGATGTTTCCCTACAATCTTATCCTCAAGGGAGAAGTTTCCTTACTTTTGGATGAATACCTCATATCGACTGTGCTAGTACAACTCATCCATTCTGAAATTTGTCTTGTTGACATTCATTTTTCGGATTGCCAAACATTCCCTATCTTCTAGGATTGCCAATAACTGGGGCAAATGAGAGATAGATGTAATATGCATGCTATGCTGATCATAAATGAAATTTTGACTTTTATGTCTGTGACACTTACTAGGAACCGTTATAACATATATTTGGCTAAAGTAAGCCTTCATATAAACTTAGCCAAGATCTCTCATTGCAACCTTCGATTTTACATCTTGTGTTCGAAATTGAAATATGAATGAGCTAAAATATTCATGGTTGTGCTGGTAGAGCCTTCCTAGTTTTCTAGCGTATTTCATATGAGCCTAGATAGAAACTACCTAATTATTGAACTGGCTTTTTTGATAGCCCTCCAGTTCTTCCTTGACATGCTTATTCTTCCTTGCAATGGAAAATTTCTGCAATTTTCAAAGGACAGTCATTGCAAACAAATTAGGCCCTACTTTATGTCAATTTTTCCTTTTTGTTCTTTCTTATCTCGTTTGGACAGAGGCATTGTTGTCATAAGATTTGTTGTTTTGAATTCAATTTATGCATGACAAGAATTCAATATTGCTGAAAGTCAGAGTGGTCACTTGTTACCACACATCTTCATCGTCAACCCATGCAGGGTTGGAGGGTTGATTAGTGTAGTACCTTTCATATTCTGTGGTAATATGGCGTTTCATCATTTTTGAGTGTTCTTTGAGTGTTGGAGAGAGAGAAGGGAGAGAACAGGTACTTTGATGCCATGCCCCTCAGGTGATCTGTTTCCTTCGCTGTCAACAGCATTTGTCCAGGTGCTACAGTAGTAATTTGCTCCACCTATATCTCTCTGTGTGCTGTCTTATTTATTATCTGGTCAAGAAGTAGTGATGCAAGCACTTTACAGTTTACATCCCATATATTGATGACTTCTGCACATCTGGTGTTAGTTTGAAGTATTATCTGCCTTGCGTTTGATTCAATTGTTGCTAACATCTTTCAATAAAATATTTAAAGAAAATGAGAGGAGTGAAGGGAGAAGAAACTTTCTTAAGTATCTACCTTTTTCCTCCTCTCTCTTTCTGTGTCTCTGATAAGTAATATATTTGTTGTTTGTCAATGCAGGTATATGATGTGTCGTCATATATGGATGAACATCCTGGTGGGGATGATGTAATCCTTGTCTCAACTGGTACTTCCTTATACTTAATTGCTTCTCTATCTCATACTTCATCATATTATGGGACTGCAGCACTAACCAACAGGAAAAGTTTTCCAATATCATAAACCAAACCTCTTATACATTTTTTGTATTTTAACTTTTTATGAAGGGAAAGATGCAACCGATGATTTTGAAGATGTTGGCCACAGCAATGAAGCAAGAGAACTTTTGGAGAAGTTTTGCATTGGTGAGCTTGACACGTCTTCTCCAGTTACCTCAGCCACAGGGGAGCAACTGACAGATAAGTTCAAGCGCTTGACAAAGCAATATTGGGCTGTTCCTGTAGCCGTTGTCGGCCTCTCAGTCATAGTTGGCTTCTTATACTTGCGCAAGAAGTAATAATATCTTTCAAATTTTTCCAAATTTTTGGTACTGAAATTGAATTTGCTGCCACAAATTTTGTTTTATATGGTGGACAGCAGTGATAAGAATATTGGCCAATTTAAGAATATTGAGCTTCGTTACGTGCACAAAAACATCAAAAGATTTTTCAAGGAATGGATGACCAAACATGATTGCAGATTTATTTATTAATTACAGCATGTGTCATCATCATTAGTACTTCTATATTTTTTTGTAGTTACATTGACAATCTTCCATTACATGGATGCCAATAGAACCTGAAACAAGTGACTTGTTATTGGATTTCATTATTCAATGCATCTTTGCAACATATTACCCTTTGATGATTGCCATTACAGTGTATGCAAATTACCAAATTTGCTCCTATGGTTGAAGGGAAACATTCTGGTCTCTTGCTATAACATTATGGATTGTTCTGTGGCTAACGTCAGTGCATTCGCCTTTAGTTTTTTATGGAAGTTCTGCAATTCTAAAGGATTAAGTACACACTAGACTAGCCCGCGCAGTGCATCCCAGATGCACTTCCGAACCATAGACTTTTGCTTCTCTTAAAATTCAAAACTCAAAACAATAAAAAGAAAACCAACAAGTTTTGAGGAAAAAAAAATATCAATGCCTAGAAATGTCAGTTGAATAATATGTTTTTAAATCCTTTTTATTAATGGATTTGTTTTTTTGGTCATCTTGATTGTTTTTGGCTGATATTTGGTCATCCTTTTTCTTTGGGTAAATATAAAAAATAACATTAAACTGAAAAGTCATAACATTAAAGGATCATCCATCCATATCAATTTCTCAGGATTGAAAGATCCAATTTGCTAATCTATGGGAGATACACTGAACCCTTTCTGCTAAAATAAATTAGTATTTTGATAATCTTGATTGTTAACCTTCAATTAAGGATAACACAACACATTTAATTCAGAGATTTTTTAAAAAGATTAAAGTTTCATGTTTAAATTTTTTATTTTTTCATATCTATGAAAAAAAAAAAAAACCTTTAATCTGATTAAGGGGAAAAAATGGAACCTTTTTTTTTCGTCATAATCTTTGATATTGAATTTTGTTCAATGTGGGCCCATTGAAACGGGCAGTGACACCAGAGGCCCACACCACCACTAAACTGATCCAGCCCACTCCACATAACCCGCCTTCCCCACCAAAGCAAAGTGGAGGTGGTGGTCGTCTTGCAGTTGCAGTCGCAGTGGTTCCAACTCCGATCAATGGCGGCGATGCAAGGTGTGCAGAAGAACACCCTCTACGTGGGTGGGTTAGCGGAGGAGGTCAATGAGTTAATCCTTCATGCGGCCTTCATACCCTTTGGGGACATCAAGGACGTGAAGACGCCGCTGGACCAAGCGACCCAGAAGCACCGTTCTTTCGGCTTCGTCACCTTCTTAGAGAGGGAGGACGCTGCCGCCGCCATGGACAACATGGATGGTGCTGAGCTTTATGGACGTGTTCTCACCGTCAATTACGCCCTGCCGGAGCGCATTAAGGGTGGTGAACAGGGTTGGGCTGCTCAGCCAAGTATGTTCCTTTTCCTCTGTTATATCAAACCTTAATTTCTGTATTGCTATCTCCCTAGTTTTTGTTGGTTTTCTTTTGATTATGTTTTGAGTTTTATACAATTAGCTTCATTCTATGTAGCAAATAGTTTTGTTTTTTTTTTGGCTAGGTTTTGTACCTGGTTTTTGTTTAGCTGTGTTTGCAATAGCCGATACTTGTTGTTCCGGTTTCCTAGTTACTATTTGTATCTAAGGGAGAGAAGTGTGATTAAGGATGGAGACATGGATGCAATTGAGCTTAGGAGAAAATACGATGAAAATTTTGGTCTTAACAAAAACCCAGATAGACTGATTCAAAATTTGGATAATAAAGAATAACTGAGAATGAAGCAATCCTGCACTTGAATAGTTGAATGTCTATCTACTCTTGGATGAATGACTTAGGTAGAGGCACTTGGTGCAGTTATACCAGCTAATTTTTTATTGGTTTTGTGTATTTCATGATCATCCAATTACTGGTACAGTCAATTGGCATAAATGATTTCTCTATCTTAATGAAAGGGAGGATCTGATTGTATCGACTGCGTTTTATGATAGTTGATTAGATCTGCTTGTGGATGTAGATTATTTTAAGGGAGCCATATTATAATGGGCTTCAAAGTGCCCTCTTATAAGGAGAAGAGAGAGAAAAAAGTAGGCAGATTTCAATTATGTCATCTGTTGTTTTTCCTTCTCAGCACTCTTATTATGGATTCTTAAGTTTGTTTATTATTCAGGTGAACCAATGTATGTTGTAAAGTTTTTTTGCTTATGGTAGAAAGCATATCCTGTGAACCATGCATATAGTATCCCCATCTCTGTCCCCTAGGGGACACCCCAATGGTTGAGCACTTGGTCTTACATCATGGAGGTTTCATGTTCAAATCCCATTGGGACTGGGTCGGGTGGGATTTTGGGAGGAGATAGGCTACCCCTATTGTGTAGCTTCCAGTTAACCAAAAAAAGAAAATATCCCCATTTCTTTCTAACCGTATGCCCACCCACATTTTGGAGTGTGCATCTATCTCAATGCATATTGCATAGAGAAAAGGAAAACCAGAGGGAGGATGAGCTCAATTTGGAGATATTGTTTTTCACCTTAGTAACTTTCATTACAATTTATCTCTTTGATATGATTCATTACCAATGTTTGCAAAGTTATTTATAAATCCTAGTGCAGTATACACTTTTCTCGATACAAGCCATGCAAACTTTAAAAAGGAAAGAGAGCACAGTGAATGATGAGTGTAATGGAGAGACTGAGAACGTGGTTGTAAACTATCTAGGTAGTTAAAGATGTGAGATCGTAAATGTTAAAACACAGTTAGTTACAAATGCTCACAAACTTTCTAAAGTGTGTATTGTAAAGCCATATATACAATTGGATGGAGGTTTTCAGTATTGTAAAGCTAGATATGGATAAATATTGCTGGAACTTTTCAATTATCTGAGCGCTAGGAGCCTGGGATCAATTTTTTCCTTTGTAGTTGACTGTGTATTTCTGATTTTTCAGTTTGGGCGGATGCGGATACTTGGTTTGAGCGGCAGCAGCAAGAAGAGGAGATGCGTCGAATTGAGGCAGAGAATCAAGCTTCAATGCGGGCTGCAGAAGATTTGCGCAGAAAAAAATTGGCCCAAGAGCGAGAGGGAGAAAAAGATGAGGAAATTGACATCAAGGATGATTCCATGGTGAAGGCTGAAGCAGAGGCTCTGAAAGAGAATAATCAATGATTAGTAACCAAAGGGACTAATTGATGAGGAAAACCTTGTTTTTTTATCAATTGTTTGCCTCATTTGTAATGAGTGGTAACACTTGTATGGTGTGTCACAAACTCCTATAGATTCTGAAATAGGATAGCTAGGGGACTTTTGAATGGAATCGTATACATTTATTCATGTTTGGCTCGTTTGTAACATATGGATATGAAAATTTCACTTGTGACTTGTCTAAAATTCTTGGAGAGGAGTGTATGGAAGTGCATAGCATAGATGCTTGTTGGTATGTGGTATTGACTGAAAACCTATAATAAACTCTACTTGTATTAATATCTTGTTGACTGAAAACCTAGGTCCTTTCGTAGTCTTGTGTCCTAAAGCAATTGAAGCTGGAAGAATAAATTCCATAGTTTCGTTGAATCCATCTGGGTTTATCTTGTTTCAGTGCCATCCTTCAACACGTGTTCTTCCTTTCCTTATTACCTTTAATTTTATCGAAATGTTTCTTTTCTGAGTGCCAATCTATAATAATCTCCCTTATAGTTGCTTGTTTTTGAAGGAGGAATAACGAAAGCATTCTGCTTTCAAGGATTTGCTTTTATCACAAAATTTGAAGCTACCTCTTGGACACAATCAGTGGTCACATGCTCCAAAATGATAATATACTAGGATAGGCCAATTACTAGATATGAGGAAAGAAAACCAAATGGAATAAGAAAAAAAGCTTGAATATTCAGTTACATGCCTATTATTGAATAATATGAAGATTACAAAATTTGTGAATCAAGTACAAGCCAAGGATTGTAATAAATAAGAAAGAGGCATGAAGTTTGAAAGTTATCGAATTGGGATTTGTGTGTTGATCAATAAGTAATGTTAAAACTTTCCGTCAATTCCAAATATCCTTCCATCCAATATACTTCTTTCATTGCTCTGACATGGCAGCATTCTGGTACATATGACCTTGGACTAGGAAGTGACATGGCAAATAACATCAGCATCAGAATTGGTGCGTAGAGACAAAATCATTGTCTACATTTCATGTAAGAACTTTTCTGTCTCAGAATTGCATCGCAAAGCTTCACAGCATCTAAATTATCTCTGACATTATGCACCCTAACAATATTAGCCCCACCTAGCACACCAGCTGTGACAGAAGCAATGGTAGCAGGATCCCTCTTATCTGCAGCAGGACGAGAGCTAATTTCTCCTAGAAACTTCTTTCTTGAGGGTCCAATTAGTATTGGAGCATGAGAGATGGCCAAACTTTTCTTGGCTATCTCTGCTCGTATATCAGGTAGTCCCATGAGGATGTCCAAATTGTCTTCAGTTTTCTTTGAGAATCCAATACCAGGGTCAACAATAATCCTCCATGCTGGGATTCCTGACAGTTCTGCCTCTCTAACCCTCGAGTATAATTCAGAGGCAACCTGCCTACAAACATTATCATATTGCAGGTTCTCAGAATTCTGCATCGTACATGGGTCTCCCCTCATGTGCATTGCAATGTAAGGAACTTCAAGATCTGCAATGACCTTAAACATATTAGGATCTAATTGTCCTGCAGACACATCATTTATAAGATGAGCTCCTCTACTAACTGCTTCTGAAGCAACTTCAGAGTAGAAAGTATCCACAGATATGAGCTTTCCCTCTACCTCAGGCATTGCCTTAACAGCTTCAAGGACAGGGATTAGTCTACCCAATTCTTCTTCAACAGAGATCCTAGAGGCCATTGGCCGTGTTGACTGAGCACCAATGTCAATCATATCTGCGCCCTCTGAAATCATCAGGCCAACCTGAGAAACAGCAGATTCCACAGACTGGAATTTGCCCCCATCACTAAAACTATCTGGGGTCAAATTAAGGATACCCATGACAGAAGTTCTCTGTGACCAGTCTAGTAAGCCATTTGCAACAGGCAGTACCCTTTTCATGCCTTCCTCTCCAATAAGGGATTCACCGCCTAATTTTTCCCATATTCCAGCGAGCCCACCAGATTGGCCTGAAAAGGAATGCCAGCAAGCAACTGCATCACTGTCTACAGTTGATCCCAGTAAATCCATCAGAGGGGCCATTACAAATGGCCGTTCCCAAATTCTTTCATGAGGTACAGTAAGAATGTCGGAACTGACCTTAAATTTACCAAAGAATAGAATATCCAAATCAATTGGCCTTGGACCATACCTTATACCATCCGTACGGCCTAGGTCCTTCTCAATATTTTTTAGCACAGCCAATAATTCATGTGGCCCAAGTTTAGTAACAGCTCTAACTGCAGAATTCAGAAAACGAGGTTGATCAGTCACATATGCTGGTGCTGTCTCATACAAACAAGCATGTCCTGTGATGTGTACGCCTGACTTCTTCATTAATTTCAAGGCTTCATTGAAGTTATTTATCCTATTGCCTACATTACTTCCCAAAGCAATCACTACTTCCTGATCTTGTGAGTGAAATTCCACTGAGGTATTAGGAGTAGTGTGAAGAGAGGAAAATCCCAATACTGCAATGACAATAAAAATAAAATCAGGTAATTACTTTCCTTCTGGGAAGATTCCTTATACATGTAAACCACAAGGTAGCTTGGTTGAGTATATAAAGTGTACATTACCATTAAAATACTTTCTCACAGCACAAATCTGACGTCTGGGGGACACAAGGTTCCTCAGAGTATTCATCTTAGCCTGTGCACTTATATTACACAATATCCTAGGCATTGGTTGCGAGACAAAATCAGTAAGAGTTCAAATTTCTCCAGAAAGGCAAATGGGAAGTCTATATATAGCAGTTAGCCAAAATAAAAATCCAATTTACAAGATGGCTAGAAACATAATTGTCATATTGTTCAAATCATTGAGATTTACTTCTTTTCCAACATTATGTAACATCTAACCAAGAGAATGAATTACGCAATATTCTTTGAGGCATATAATCAAACACTTGGCTGATGGCTCAATTGAGTTAAAGAAAGTGACAAACATCCTTACCTGGGTTTTTGTGTGCCCCCATAATTTGGGTGGAAAGAAAGAGAATTTAGAGAACAATCTGATATAGAGCTAGAACACACTTTCATACACCCACGGAAAAACGAAGTGGTGACTAAAGCAAAAACCCCTCGCGACAAAACGACACTTTTTGCAACTTTCATTTCCAGTTTCCCATCCCTATCTCTTTTTAATCTCTCAGCTTGAAAGATGGCTCAGTTTATGTAAACGGCATGACGTTATTGTAAGCCCTTCGTTAGCGTAAAACATAACCCCTTGCCGTTTTGCCCTTTCTTAAACCCCACTTTCTTGAAAAGGAAAAAAATAAAAAATAAAAACCATCATCTTGTCTCGCTAAGCTGTTCAACCTTACCTTGTTCGTCGCATGGCTAAGCGAGTTACTCAGTATTTGTAGCTTTTTCTGCAAAAGAGAGCTCTGCAGCTCTGCGCTTTCTATGGCGTGTCTCTCTTTCCCTCAATTTCTTTCACTTCCCAGGTTCGCTTTCTCTGCTAAATTGTGAAACCCATTAATACTCTTTGCTTGTGGGAAAATAAAAATGGCAGATAATCTCGAAAGAAATTATTTTTCCGGTAGATTTTACTTCTTCTTCATCTTTTTTTTTTTTCTATTTTTTAATCATGAAATAGGTTTTAGGAAAATTTCCTGAATTTACTGTTAGTGTGCTTAGAGCTTGAAGTTATACTGCATTTTACCATTCACACACTATACTCTTCTTGCTTGCAAATGGCTGTAGAGTGTATTGAGGTCTTGTCTCTACGTTTGTGTAGGTGCCACTTGAATTGGTCATACTACGCTTCTTTAAACCTAGTGCAACTTCAAGAACTGAGGTCAGGCTGTAAATGGGGTCCTATAGCAATGGCTAGGAAGAAAGCTTCTCTAGATTCGGTTCTAGAAGATTCTGAAGATAATGGGTCTGTAATAAAAAAGAAGACAACTAGGACATATAAAATTAAAAGGGCAACCACTAGAACTAGGAAAAAATCAACAGATGAGTCTACAGAAGAGAAAGATGATTCATTGGTAAATAAAGATGCTTCCATTGAAGAAAGAACACCTAGTTCAAGAGAAAATTCCAAGAAAAAAATGCAAAGGACGCGGAAAAAAGGTAATCCCTTTATCATTATGTGGGTGCTTTGTCTCAATGCTGGTGGTTTCTTCTATATATATTGTGTTTTAGAAGTACTTAACCCACAATTATTTATAGATGCATCTGTTTCTGCTGGCATGGAGGAAGAGAAGAAAGAGAAAACGGTTAGAAGACGAAGGAAATCTAAGAAGGAGAATGAAATTTTAGAGGATAAGGGTAGCGAAGCTGAAGTCAGTGATGCTGAAATCATTGACCAAGATGAGCCTTCATTTCTTGCAAATGTGGGGGAGGAGAGTGAGGACGACCTAGAACTAGTAAAAGATGAGGGAGAGGATATCAGCTTTACTTATGGTTGGCCTCCCCTTGTTTGTTGCTTTGGAGCTGCACAGCATGCTTTTGTGCCAACAGGGAGGCCAGCCAATAGGCTTATAGATTATGAAATCCATGACAGAATGAAGGATGCCCTGTGGAGTCCAGAAAAATTTGTTAGGGCTCCTGGTGGCTCTGCTGGTAGTGTTGCTCTTGCTCTTGCAAGCTTGGGCGGTAAGGTTGCTTTCATGGGAAAACTTGGGAATGATGACTATGGTCAAGCCATGCTGTACTATATGAACGTTAACAATGTCCAAACCCGATCAGTCCGTCTTGATAGTAAAAGGGCAACCGCTGTGTCACTGATGAAGATTCGTAAGAGGGGTCGATTGAGAATGAGTTGTGTCAAACCCTGCGCTGAAGATTGTCTGTCAAAGTCAGAGATTAATATTGATGTGCTGAAGGAGGTATGCAATTTCAAACCCATTGGGGCAAAAAGAAAAAGAAATTAACAACGTAAAGAGAAATCTCTGTAGCCTGTAGGTTCTAGGTTGTGGCCTGATCATTGTTGATATAGCTGCACTATCTGGCTTAAGTTCATATATGCTTTTCCTCATTAAATGGAATCAGCCTTCATTAGAAGAAAAATTGGAAGATGTAACTGATAATTGTATTATTTTGTCAGCCAGCAGTTGTTCCTTTACCACACTATATTGAGTTGGTGCTTGTTTATTTAAATATTAGTTACAAACATGAGTACATTTGGGAAAAAATATGAACTATTTCATACTAGGTTCCATGCCAGGCATTGTTACTTGCCTGATGGCATATTAGTTCCTGTATAAAGTTTATACTGCTTGTTTACCTTGCTCTATTTATTTTGCTACTTGAGAGGCTAGTTTGCCCCAAAATTCTTGTTAAACATCTAAACGCAACTTGTGCAGGCAAAAATGTTCTACTTCAGCACACATTCCCTGATTGAGCGTAGCATGAGATCCACTACATTGCAAGCCATCAAGATTGCAAAGAAATTTGGAGGGGTTATTTTCTATGATCTAAATCTTCCCATGCCACTATGGCAGTCTAGAGAAGAAACTAAGACGTTCATTCAGCAAGTGTGGAATCTTGCAGATATTATTGAGGTCACTAAACAAGAACTAGAGTTCTTATGTGGGATCACACCTTCTGAAGAATTTGATACCAAAAATAATGCCAGATCTAAGTTTGTCCATCATGAACCTGAAGTGATTGCACCAATTTGGCATGAAAATCTGAAGGTTTTGTTTGTGACTAATGGGACTTCTAAGATACATTACTACACTGAGGACCTCAATGGTGCTATTAGTGGGATGGAGGATCCCCCCCTTACCCCCTTCACTTGTGATATGTCCGCATCTGGAGATGGCATTGTTGCAGGTACATTATAGTGAATTTACATCATTGCACCACTATTGTCTGATCACTCTTTGCACGTTAGTTACAAGCAGTTGTGATTGTGTGGGATTCGTGTCAGTCATGACCATGTACTTTTACAGCTGGCAGCACCAATACATTTAAATTTTCTTAAAAAAGAAAGAAAGTCATGTCACATACTCTCATGAGAAGAATCATTTTAAATGTGATGCCTTCAGAAGTAATGCTGAGGCCTAGTAGTGTAGTTTATATTTTCTTAGACTTTGGACATCTCACTGCTGCCTTATTGTTCTAAAAATCCACCTAATAATTTTGGCAAACCATTTGTCACATTCTCAGATGCTCTTATTTTGTTATATTCCATAAAAAGTGGACTATATTTCAGAGGAGGATGGCAGGTATGAAATGTAGTACTTAGTTGTTGAGGAAAAGACGTCTGAGTCTGACTAAACTCGTGTACATTATGAGGTTGTAGTTGACTGAGAGATATACTCAGGCTTACTCCTTTAATCTTAGTATGTAAAGATCTGCAAATGAAAATTTTCAGGCACTGATAACCCAACTACTTAAATTGGTTTTAAGATGAAACTTCTTCCCAACTGAGCCCCACTTTTCTGACTTATCTTTCTTTTTTCTTATCGTTTCAGGTCTCCTGCGAATGTTGACAGTTCAACCCGATTTGATAACTGATAAAGGATACCTGGTGCAGACCATCAAGTATGCAATTGATTGTGGTGTTATAGACCAATGGAAGCTTGGAAGAACGCGTGGCTTTCCTCCCAAGGAAGACATGGAAGAAGTGATTCCTGATCTAGATGGTATAAGCTCAATTACAGAGACAGAATACCGCACATTAGAGCCTGTTAATGTTAGTTGATCCAGGTGATACGCTGGTTTGCCTTGTATCTCTTACACAGCAAATTTTCTGCCCTTTGTATAGAAAACTGAGTGTTGCATTTTTGTCTTCTCCGTGCTAGAGGTTATATGAATGTCGGGCTCTTATATCACAATTTTTTTGTTGTAAGGGCATTTTAATCATTGAGAAATTACAACTGACGTTCTTGTGCAAAAATCATTTTTCTTATTTATCTGCATTCTAAATATTAGATATTTCTTTACCAACTTAAAGCTTGTTAGATTATGGAACAGGATCTTTGTCTTGGTAAATTGGTGGTCTGTTATCCACACGTGCAAAAACCCCGAGCTCCCTAGCATTATTTTGTAAATAATTACTTATACATGCTAATCTTGTGTTTATCTTACTAGATTTTTTTTTTCTTGTCAATCTTCGTTAGTAGTCATAGTTATTTAATTCCGATAGGAGTATTAATATTCTCTAACACTTAATATAGGTTGACACTCATATTTACCCATTTTAGAAAAACACCATATTATCAAAGTAATAGAGGCATTTACTTACAATTAAAGTGTTCAAGAGGTTTTTTAACATGAGAAACACTTTAGCAGTGGATCAATTTAAAACCCTAGTACCATACATCCTCCCATTTTTAAAGAGTAATTGAGGATATCTAAATCCTTGATGGTGCATAATCCTCCTTCCAAACAGGAAAAAAACCTTAATTTAGTTCTGAACCCATAAAGGGGGTAAGAACCAAAAAAAGACACAGAAACATATAAACAAAACAGGTAACTAAGAGACAGGGAGAGTGAGGGTGAGGGAAAGGAGTGAAGTATGAGAATTCAATGAACCTGATTTTCCTTTCTGAACTGCTAACATAGAACATCATCAGAACTTGAGTCACTATGAGAAACTAGAACCATAAAAGGCAGTTGGAATGATGCTCTCAACCACTTTATTCGCCGCCTAACAAAAACGATAATCACACTTCTCCATACACCCTCGCCGGAGAGAGTAAGAAAAGGCAAAATGGAGAAATTTCTATCCAAGAGAAAAAAGCAAGGGGCAAGGACTAAGGATCAACAGTTGTAAAATCCCTTCACTACATACAAACTTACACCTCGGCAAGGGACTTGGTTCTACTGGGACAAATTGAAAGCTTCAAGTTTTGAGGCAGCCGGCTTATCCAAAAACCATGCCAACTTCCCCTTCGCTGGCTGAACCATCCTTGCCGGAATTATTAGGCACTCCGGTCCAACATCATCTATTGCCAAGCGCACAGCCTCCGCCTTGCTGTCCCCTGTCACGACCACAGCTACATTGGATGCAGAATTGATGACAGGCAAGGTGAATGTGATCCTCTCTGGTGGCGGTTTGGGGGAATCAGTAATGAATGTTACCCATTCTTCCTTCTCATTGACTGCTGACTGATTAGGAAATAAAGAAGCAACATGGCCATCAGGACCTAATCCAAGAAGGATGAGATCAAACTTTGGGCAGTCACTAATCTCAGACACACTGACCACCCGGGTTTTCACCAACTGTCGGATGGCAAACTCATACTCATCAGCAGCCTCCTCTGCTGACACAGTATCATTTATAGAATGCACATGACTAGGGACAATAGGCACCTGCTAATGTAAATAGCTAATGATCAGAGAAAGACCAGAGTATGAAGTGCTGATATAAAAGGCATAAATGGAGAGACAGAAAAGAGTCATCCTCAGACATAAATATATATTTGAACGAGAGAAATGAAAACTGAATAAAAAATTGATGTATACAATTTAGGGTTTCCAAAAGGAGTTTGCTATAATACAAGTGTACCTCTAAAAACCTGGAGAACAATTGCAATTTCTCTCTTATTACCATTTAGGCAAGAAAGCTAAGGTATCACAGGAACCCAAATACAGAAGATAACGAGGAAGACATAAACCTGAAGCCAGATGGATCACATGTCAGATGTCCAAATCTACAGGGTTGATTTAATTTTCGAGTTAAAAACTGTGTACTTCAATTGTCCAACAGCCACACACGAGGAATGCAAAGAATAAAGAATAACCCAGTTACCTAGCTACCAGTAAGTCTAGTAATATGCCATTAGAACCACTCCTTAAATTCCTACATTCAAAAACTGCAACTATTGAGACACCAGTGATACATCAAATATTAAGTTCTGCAACTCCTGGGATGTTGTAATGCATCTTAGATTGCTATTTAGTGGGTGACCAAGGAGGAACGTTCTTCTTGAACACTGAAAGTATCTTGACATTGTATACACATAATCTCTGCTAAGTTATTCAACATAAATGAACGTATAACTCAGAGTCATGAAGTAATTCAGGAATACCAATCTGCTGAAAGGTCAAACATGCAAAACTCGAAAAACTCTTCCATCTGCTGTCTTCCCAGTACTCTATGATCACAAAGGGATTTTTTAATTTTTACTAAAATCTCATAAATACTTACTATAAAATGAAGCATATTGGGCAGCACTTTTCCTCCCAGAAAGAGTATTATCATAAGGACAAAGAAGTCTACAATCTCATGCAAATAATATAGATCTCCATTAGCAGGAGACAGCGAATTAGGGCAAGAGGTTTCCCTAACATGATTCAGGCACCCCACCAACAAAACAATCATGAAATTTACAGCAACAAATCAAGAAAATTAGTCAACCAACAAAACAATCATGAAAATTTACATTTCAGCCAATTTAGAGTATGTAACACAAGCTTAAGAATAATGGGACCAATGCAAAGGAAAGAAATTTAACAATTTGCGCTTCTCATTTTCTTTTGTCTGAGAATTGCATTCTAACGTGATTAATCATAGTTGAAGTTGAAACAAGGAAATAATCTATTTATTAGAAAATTAAGGAATGCTACTTTCACAAGATACATGATTAAATGTTTATTAAATGAAATAAATAACCAAAGGGTATGCATAGCTGGTGTATAATTTATGTCAGGACCACATCATACACTCAGTCACTCATATTATAACTCACAAATTTTTTTAGCAGCAATTCTAATCATTCTTCAGAATTTCATCCTCCTATAATTCTGACAGTAACCATGCTCAATGGGCAATAGGAATGTTGATCTAGCCCTAGATGGAGTTTTCATGCCAGCCTTGATAACATTACATACTACTATGACCATTCAACTAAAGTGTGTCAAGAGCAAGCAACATTCATCTAACCCAGCCAAATATTAAGGACAAACTCTAACTTGTTTGTAGAGTATGACTATCATACATTTATATAATTGCCTCAGTGAATTGTTGGAGAGAAAGAAAAACCTCAAAAATAATCCTCCCTACCACTGTAAGACAAGTTTTGTAAAGAAGCCTTTTGAAACTACAAATTTACCGTACATAAATGTGCATGAAACATAGCTACATTTAGCAGGATACTGGGAAGCATGTTTCTAAATTCTGTGAACTGCACAGGGTGAATAAATATCACCTTGTACCACAATTCATTAATAATAATGCAGCATATAACAGCCTCCGCATCACTATAAATCTAAGTTTAGCACAAAGTAAATAGTATAAACAAGATTCAAACTGCAAATTTTACTAGTCACCTCATCCTGAAAATACTCAGTGTTGACTGTGTAAGTAAATGGATGTTTAAGAAGGAAACTTGAAGTAGAACTTAAATCTCTTGCCTGTGTTTAAGACAGTTTTGAGTTAGCTTTTTAAGCAATGCTGAAAATTTGCATTAAACAATGAATTTGCTCAACCAAATGGAAAGAACAGAAAAACCTAAAACATCCATCTTGTTTAAAGATGCTACCCTGGATCCATTTTTATTGGCTTGTCAGTTTCAAAAGCAATTAAGAAAGAGAATAAATAACAGTTCAATGCTCACAAACAAAGTATTTTGATCTCCTAATTAATTCTGAGAAGCAAAATATTCTATATAATACAAAGATTAAGCAATGAGAAATATGATATGTTTGAAATGAGAATACAACCTTGGACAAAAGGCCATCTTTCGCGAGCTTATAGTTGCTGTCAGCATGGCTTTTTGCCACAACACGTTCATCAGCCCAGAAGATATACCATTTGGACCAGTCCACTGTCTTGTTGTAAGGAGCTTCACAAAGTTTTCTGTTTGCCACCACAAATTTAAACCCAACACCAGATNGTTTTGAAACTTGAAGTAGAACTTAAATCTCTTGCCTGTGTTTAAGACAGTTTTGAGTTGGCTTTTTAAGCAATGCTGAAAATTTGCATTAAACAATGAATTTGCTCAACCAAATGGAAAGAACAGAAAAACCTAAAACATCCATCTTGTTTAAAGATGCTACCCTGGATCCATTTTTATTGGGTTGTCAGTTTCAAAAGCAATTAAGAAAGAGGATAAATAACAGTTCAATGCTCACAAACAAAGTATTTTGATCTCCTAATTAATTCTGAGAAGCAAAATATTCTATATAATACAAAGATTAAGCAATGAGAAATATGATATGTTTGAAATGAGAATACAACCTCAGACAAAAGGCCATCTTTTGCGAGCTTATAGTTGCTGTCAGCATGGTTTTTTGCCACAACACGTTCATCAGCCCAGAAGATATACCATTTGGACCAGTCCACTGTCTTGTTGTAAGGAGCTTCACAGAGTTTTCTGTTTGCCACCACAAATTTAAACCCAACACCAAATCAAAAAAGCAAAGAAATATTACATGGAAAAGATAGACACTAATACCCCATTAATCCAATGAGAGAACCACCAGATAAAGCAATGGCAAAGACTCCCCGCTCCTTCACAGACGCCTCTGATATTTCAGCAATATAGTCTGCCAAATCAGTCTTTAGCTCATCCAAACTCTCATGAACCCTCAACGCCCCTCTATTTTTGTGACCTCCAGATAGAGCCATGCCTTAAATGAGTTCAATAGCTCTACTTTCAAAAAGAGAGGAAGAGACAATCAGACCAAATTCAGATAAAATAAACAATACTTAATATAATACCATCTAAGCAGCTCTGCTTTTAGCCCTCACAAACCTAATAAGCAAAGGGAATTCCAAAGATATCTAAGATCCCACTTCGCAGCTTAAACCAAAAACCAAAATGAAAGGAAACAAGAAGGATATAGATCGTTTACTGTCTATCGACTACATGGCTTAAATTTTTATCTAACATGATAATGCAAAAATTTATAATCTACCACCTCATATGATTCAATCCAAAATTCAATTTGCATGTGGAGTGTAAATTGTCAAAAAGAAGGCAATTCAACAAAAGGGTATCATCACTATATCCCATATTTCCAGGATCGATGCCAGAAAAAAAAAATGGCGGAATCAAGTTTACACTTTATCGACAGCAGAAAATTTTCACAGCAATAAACACACCCCAGATCATAAAACAAAGTCAATTCACTTCAGCAGAAACATGAAAACACAAAAACATGAAGATTGATTTTATCTCATGCAGTTTAAGATTACTGGGTATTACATCACATACAGAATCGATACGTTTAAGAGTTGATAGCAAGAAAGAGAAATGCTCAAAAATAGGTGACGGGGTGGCAGAGGGAAGAAGCTGACGAAGGTGGAAGATGTGTATGAACACGAAATCTTATTTATAATATGCGTAAGAAAAACCATAATCCAATTACTGAATCATAAATAAGAATTTCACAAAACAAGTTTAGAAGAATTTTACCTTCTGGGTTTCCACGTGTAGCCAATGATCGTGACAGAACACACACAAATTCTTTCTCTCTCTGGAGTAAACGGATAAATATTTTAGATAGAGATTAGAGAGAGAAGAAAAAGCAAATATTTTTTCTCTCTCTGCTCTGTTCTTTTACAGATAATGAGGAAATCCATGGATCCTCGATCTCCTGCTATAACATCTCAGAGAGACAGAAACAGAAACAACAGTAAATGCAGCATAACAATTTTTTAGGTTAATTTACCTAATAAAACAAAGCCAGATAATTATGTTGTCAAATAAAACAAAATTAGATAAGGTTTTGGGCCAATTTTTTTTTGTCAATAGAATAATACAATATATATTTACACATTTTATAAAAAAAAAAATTAGACATTTAAGTTAATAATAAATTAATAATATTATCATAATAATACCAACAATCACACAAATAAGTATATTAAGATTTAATGAAAACCTCCTTAAGTTAAAAGGCTGAATACATGAACATATTAATACATAATAAATTAATATAACTGTATATTTGGCATTTTATATAATAAGAGAAAAAGTAAAAGAAGGTAAGTATGATCATCCGAGGGTCATGGCAAACAAAAAAAAAAATTGAGGTTAACCAAACACATGTCCAAATTAAAAATAAAAGTTTAAACATTTAAGTTATTAATAATATTATCCTAATAATACCAGCAATCACAAAAATAAATATATTAAAATGTAATATTAAGTCCTAAAAATCTTCTGAATCAGAAGGGTTAAATATATAAATATTTGAAGTAAATTAATTCAAAATAATTAATATAATTGTATATCTAACATTTTATATAATAAGAGGAAAAGCGAAAGAAGGTAAGTACAATCATCACAGGGTAACCCAATAAAAAAAAATCATCATAGGATAACCAAACACATATTCAAATTAAATATAAAAAATTAGATATTTAATTCATTAATAATATTATCATAATAACATTAATAATCATAAGAATAAATACATAAAAATTTAATCTGAAATCTTAAAACCTCCTTAATTTGAAGGGTTATATACATGAATACTTGATGCAAATTAATACATAATAATTAATAGGTTTAAATGTATTACAAATCCCTTATAATTTGGACGAATTTTGAATTAAGTCTTTATAATTGTTTTTTTCTCTTCTTTTAGGGTTCTTATAGTTTGAAATTTTTTTAATTGAGTAAATATCGTCACCCCCAATTATAACTCCGTCAATTTAAAGCTCACAAGTCACATGACAAACGACTTGTCTATGGGATAATAAAAGAAGCGGACGTGACACAAAAATTGTCACATCATCATCTTTCCTCTTGAAGTATGAAGTTGATAAAGATTATGAGGTGATAATTTTTGTATTACTTTAGCATCACGTCAATTTCTTTTATTGTCATATAGACAAGTCATTTATCATGTAAGCACTAAATTGACGAAATTATAATTGGATAAAGACCCAATTAAAAAAAATTCAAACTATAAAGATCCAAAAAAAAAAATTATAAAGACTTGATTCAAAATTTGACTAAACAATAAGGACTTGCAGTGCATTTAAACCTAATTAATACAATCGTATATTTGACATTTTATATAACAGAAATTTTATGATACTATACTGATATGACAAACATATATAATTTTTATATTTTATTAAATATAAAATTAATTTATCTTATTTTATCAAATAAATTTAAAATAATTAACTTATACATATATCATTTACACATAAATATCAAAAATATCTAAAAAAAAAAAACATCTTTTATATAATAAGAAGAAAAGCAAAAGAAGGTAAGTACAGTCATCATTGGGTAACCAAACACCTGTCCAAATCAAGTCGGGACAAATGTACATGTGGGTACTTGTGTCTTGCAAGAATTAAACACAATTAATCTACTTCGAAGGGCAAAGAATTCAACGTCTTTTCAAATTGCACGTAATCTTAGTTCTCTCTATGTGCTTTTTTCCCTTTGAGAAGAATATTTTTAAAAGAAAAATTAGCTCTAGCTGGTAAAATTTTGTACTCAGTTTTTACTTGAGTCTCTATAAATATTTTTTAATAGTTTTAATTTTTTGCAATTATGTCTATACTATTAACTTTATAATACAGTTAAAAAAGTGTTTATAAGATTGACGATTTGCACCCTAATTGACACATTTTGTGTTAGCATTTTCCCAACAGCATTATAATCGACAAGAGATTGAAACTATAAATATCCAGTTAGATAAAACAAGTATTAAAAATTAATTTTAAAATATAGAGATTTAGAACATATTTAAACTGTTTTTTTTTTTTTTTTTTAGATGCCCATTTGAGAAAATGTTCTTTCTTCTCTCTTGGCTAGCTTTTCCATTTTATTTTACCATGTCAGGCTGTCACCTCTTGAATTCCATACATACACACTCTTTCTATTAAGACATCTAAAGAGATATATACAACAAACAGTTTTTTACTAATATTAAATATACAACTTTTTTTTTTTTTTTACATTGGCCATAGTTAGTAGATATTAATCCAAATAACCTCATTTTATTTTTTTTAAGCTCAAATTCTGTCACGTAGATTATTACATTTTGTGGGCATTATTGTGTCATTCTAGAATTGTGTAATTATTTTTCAACATCTTTAAAAATAGCCCCTAAATAATATTGTTATTTATACAACTTTTTGTAGTTAAAATTATGTATAACAGTAGTATAAATAGGTCTAGCTAAATTTATGGGACCACAATTTAATATTTTAGTAATTTAAATGAGGTTACTTCCACAATTGTCTTGCTATGACTGTAAGAGTTGTATTTTTTGGTAATAAAAGTGATAGTAAAAATAGGTTACTCAAATACTATTAAGCAGGGTACAAAATGACATGTCTGAGATTTTATGAGGAGCAAATAGAAGCTCATCCAAAAGATTATCTCCAAGGTATTTTTTAAGCCTTTAGAGGAGACTGCTCAATTAATCCTTGAGCACCCATTCTGTTTTCTCTTTATCTTTTCCATTTTCAGTGTAGTATGCTTCTTTATGATTAGAGAAAAATATCACTGCCAGAATTCTTCTGAGATGAAAACCGATCATCAAAGTTTCATCTCAAGGGCCCTAGATGTTTTCTGTAAACTTTATAACTGCATATGGTTTGTGCTGCATTTTTTCACTGTGGCTTTTCTTCTCATTTCTTTTCTTTCTTTTGGTAACATGCACATGCTACCTTCATATATTGCTTGTATTTTTCCTTCTCATGATTCAAAGTTTAAGCCATTTCAATCTTTTGGAAGCTCTTTAATCATGTTAACCACCTTTATGTCATTTTTATTTCACTCATGGTGTCTGTACTGAAGCTATCATATCAACCATCATTTTCTTCAGTTCCCTCCAACCTCCACCACCATAGAAACAAATGATGATGAGCATATGAAGAGGGGATTGGAATCTCTACCCATCCAAATCAACCTACAATGACAAAATAAGAGAATTTCATTAATTGAGAAATGATACACTTACACCACTTTTAAACCTACTCAAGCGCATAAACAAAATTTAACCGTAAGTCAATGCAGAATATTCGTTAAATTCTATCAATATAACTGTGTAAAAATGATAAAAAAGAAAAAGTAGAGTAGAAACAAGATAAGTTAATTATTTGAATTGAAGTAAGAACTAATAAGGATAATAGGAATCCCAAGAAACAAATCAATGCCCCACATTATGACAAATCAAGAATTGAGGGGTACCCCAGTTTCAGGAATCTTGGTAAATATGATATAGCTGACATGGTGATGGGGTCTTAACATGGTTTAGTCCTTTTTGGGAGAAGCAAGAGCCATGAAAACATGTCGTGGCTGACATCTTCACCCCCACTTGATTCTAAACTTTGACAAAAAGCCAAAGACTTTCTTTCAATTATGCCTTTTTATTCACACATGATATTCAAACAGTTCTGAGAGCAACATCTACCGTTTACCATTTCTCTTCTCTCCTTAATTAGAAACAAAAAGAGAGGAGGAAGTTGTGTTAATCAATAATAAACTCCACGTTCATTGTCTCCTGTTTGACCCTATCATTTGTTTTTTTTTTTTTTTCCTTCTTTTACCATTTTTCTTATTTTGTAATTTCTCTTAGCTTATGCCTTCAAATCAATTAAGATCAAAATTATATTAAGAAAACACTTTACGAAAATCATGCTAATACCAATATGATAAATATTTATTGGGGTTATAATGATTATTAAATAGACAAGCACATAAGCCACAAGATTTATATCGTTATGTAATTGAAAAAAAAAAAAGGTAGACAAGCACATAAAAATTTTGATTATGGAAGTTTTATAAGGTGGAAATATACTTTGAAAATAATTGGTATAGAAGAATGCAAACTTACATGTAGTCATGCCCATAGTTGCATCTTAGTTTTTTTTCCCTTCATTTAAAAAATGATTTAGTGAGTGGATGTACAAGAGGGTACTATATTAGCCATGACCACATAAACATGGATTTGAGAAAATGAGTGACTTGATTCTATTTAACTCATTAAACTACTAAATGGATACCCAGTAAACCCCACTAATTAGTAATCACTAATAACTAGTTGGCTTCACTTTATCTCCAAAGATAGACAAAGACATAAAATTTTAATACCAATTAATGGTCATAAAATAAAAGCAATCAAACATCCAAAAAAGATGTGCTTTTTTTTTTTTGAGGGCATCACGAGATGTTTGAAGCATGCTAATCTTCCCCCACAGTTCCTTAGTTAACAAGTTATCATTTTTAAAGTTGAAGAGCTTTTTCATGACCTAGGTTCAAACCTGGTAACTACTATATATTTATAGCAATCAATTACCAGTACCTTTATTCTAATATTTGTGACTTAGTGTTTAATTTTTTTATAGTAAATGTACATATAAATTTGTAATATAAAATATCTTACCCTCCCCCACCCCTTTTGTTTTTTGATTGAACATATCTTTACCCTTTTTTTTTTTATATATGTGTGTGAATTTGTAAAGTTATATATCTTATCACCAACCTAAAAAAAGAAGCTCCAAAAGCTCTTAAAAGGGAAATACCAAACTCTCTTTTTCGCAGCTGAATTGCTATTTAGATTAATTACATATCACTGTCATTTCGTTGTCACGTATGTGTCGAATTAATATGAATAGAAATCTTATTCATGCTTCACAGGTCTTAAAACCCTACCATAATGAGGTGATGCTTGGTTAAATAATAATTGCTAGCAATGCAATCATGTACCTATTTTAGTGACCTAGGGTCAAAAATTTTAATTTCTGTTATTAATGTCCACTTTCTCCTCCTTCTGTCCTTCATTACATTAACAAAAATAGTAAGTGCCATTATTTTTTGTTTTTTTAGTCAGTAATTATTATTGTTGTTTCATCATCATCATCATAATTGTTATTGATAGTTAAAACAAACAAACAAACAAATTATTACAATGGAGCGTAAAAGGAAGAAGAGTATAATATATAGGAATAAAACCCTTAACATCAAATATCTAATTTCTATAATCAAAAGAAGTATAACTTGACCAAGACACCATTAGCAGCTAAATTTTTTTTAATCTCATTGCAATTTGATAAGACATTTTGGTTTGTGAAAGTCCCAAAGCAAGAAAAAGTATGCATAAGGATTTGGACCTCATTGAGGTTTGAGGAATGAGGAAGCATGATTGAAAAGCAACAAATAGATCAAGGTAGTTGCAGAACAACACCAACCACTGAAAATAACACCAGCATTACAACATATAACAACTTGGAACACATAATATTGCCCCATTATTGGAACATATTTATACAAATAAGATCATTAATAAAAGTAAAAGAAATGTGAGAAATAAAGATGGAAAAAAGAACATTCATAATGCATTAAAATGTTTCTTTTTTCTGTTAAGATAAGATACATTGTTGGTTTTTACTTATTTACTAAATTGGTTTTTAAGACTTTCATTAGAATCATAGTGAAGAGTCATCTAGATTAATATTCCTTTCTGAGTGTGTGTGTTTTTTTTTTCTTTTGCCCTTTCCAGATGTCAACGTACAGAGATGCTCTTAAGAAAAGGACCTTGTACTGTGTTATAGTATTTTGCAGCCATGGGTTTGTTGACCTAATTTGCTTTTGTCAATTGGTGAAGAAAGGAACGTCTATGTCACATGCTAAAGTTTTGAAATGGAACACCAAAATCCACTTATTCGTGACCCACTTATCTATAATGAGGTTGATTCATTGCTTGGAACTTGTCAAAATGTCAAGTGCCAAAGATGGCCTCAAAGTCTTGCAGATAAAAGAATACTATTTGGCTCTATTTGCTTAAGAAAGTAAAATGATTTCATAAATTCAAAACACATCTAGACGTATTTGCAGGAAAAATCTTGATGTGTTCACAATTTTCTCATTTCAATTTTCTGCCATTAATTCCTTGCCCTGAAGTAATATTCAAGGGCTTATTCCTCTGACAATCTACTGGGATTAGAGCCAAGAGGTTTAACACCTTTTTAAATCAAAGTAAACAAATCAAGAATCAGCAAAACTAAAGATAGCCACTACTTGGCAAAAGAACAAACGTCATAATGAGACTTGAGCTTCTCAATATCATGAAGTCCATTCAATTGTCTTTTCTGTTTACCTTCATAATCATGAAAATTTACTTTCAGTAGAGATTATACAGATTACTGTAGAGTTGAACCATATGCCAACCAATTCCTATGTACGCATCTCCCCACAGCAGGGAGCACGAAGTGCAACTACAAAGTATTGGGATGATGTCAAAATGATCATGCATCAGATAGCCACCATAAAGCTGATTAAGTTCCTATCTTTATACCCTTATTTGGAAGAACAAGTAAACTCAAACCGTGCTTGTTCTCAACATTGTTCAGTGCAGGAAACTGCTACTGAACTTCTAGCAATGTATATAACATACTGCCTTCCACAAATGCTGCAGCAATATGGGTGATTTTGATGAAATAAAGGCAATCCAAAGGATGAAAAGAACATATAGAGAGCAGGAATGACAATAATCCCAAAACCACCGTTACCAGACGCCTAGAGAAACAGAACTGGTACAGCTAGTCAGTATTCCATGAAGCGATGGGAAAAAGTGATAAGTCATTCATAAAACTAGATACAATTGCAAGGCATCCCTTAGCACATGAACTACTTACTATTTATCCAGTAATAGATGACAATGTTTATGTACTCTAAATGAATACACCAAAGTTTTACCTGCCTGCCTGCCAAGGAAACAAATTGACTGAGGAAAGCTGGCCCTCCGCATTATTTATGAAGACTTGAAATTTGAACAAAACTAGTTTTAATGAAAAGGTTCATAACCATCTACTTTACTTGCTTGATTTTCAACAAATCAATTTCATTTAAAATTGTAGAATTTAACATGTTTAATACGTAAACTATCTTATCTGAATAATCTTTTTCTTTTGGATGACTTATCTAAAAAATCTTGAAAGGTAAAATTGATCAACTTGTAAAAGTTCCAAATACTCTGTTCAATATATGTTTCATTCTTTACATATCTCTATTACAGTAATCACTTCGAAACAACATTGTGAAATGTCAAATAAAAATAAGAGAAGTAAATAACATGATGAAAGTGATAACAAAATAACGACAAAGCAAGCACTAAGTAAAGATAGTAGTCCGGCAGCTTGGGCCTCATTATTTATTATCTAGCTATCACTGCTCAAATGAAGGACCACCAATCAGCAATTATGCCCAAGGGAAAGAAACATAACAAACAAACTCCTCTAGAATGTTATGATGTCATGATAAAGAAATGCGTTTCATCAACAAGGAAGAAAAGATAAGAAAATGCTTTAATTATCTTACAATTATGAATACATTGTTAACGTCATCTTATATTTGTTTGATGACAGATGAACATAAAATGGGATTGTGCTAGAAATGAGGGAACTGAAATGTTCATGATAAGTACTTCTACTATAATCATAGTTTGATATCACAGCAGAAGAATGTCAAATCAATAATACCGTGTAGTTGTTAGGGAGAGTATCATTCAGAATGCCACTCTGCATTGTGTGCGTCTTTTTAGTGAAGGCGACAGAAGGAAATAACGCACATCAAAGCCCTTAAAATGTCTACCCAAATAAGTCGCAATTATCAATTTGAGGAGGTAGAGGAAGACTGGAAAATAACAAAGAGATCCATTTTACAGTACATTCTTGGAACTCAGACCTCGCTCAATTCCAGTCCATATGTGGATCAAGTTTCAAGCCAAGCAATCAAGATCTATCATGTTGGAGAATCTTCAAACATAAATGAGAATACAGCATATAGGAAAGAGCAAAGATTGTTTCTCACTAAATTCTTTTAATATGCACTTACGCTTTTGTAAAGAGCTTCTTTTTCTCAATATTAGAATATACAGAAAACAGAACAAAACAAGTATTGGTATCAAAACTCTTCATAATCTTACATTCTGTTAATGTAAAGAAAACAAAATTGCAGGATTTTTTTGGTAATACATAGGTTCCTAACATGATTTGTGGTTTTTTTAACACTATTTCTAATATAACACATATTAGGCCCTTAAGAAAGGAACAGAATGCAAAATTGCAACTTAACAGGGACAAAGAAAAACTGAAAAGAATAAGGCCAGAATTGATAGAAGCTTGTAAAGCACATAGATGTAGATATAGATACTAACAAAAAAGATGGAAAGGGACAAATAAAATATTTGAAGCTTCATCTTTAAACTTCTCGGACTAGACTACATACATATGTCGAAACAAAAGACTAATAATATTTCAAGTATATTTGACAAATCTCATGAATCTTGTGAACCATAAAATTATCCAGCACCAAACTGAAAGCTACAGATATTTCAAGTATATGTGATAAAACTCGAACAGAGACAAACTGCTCTTTTCCAAAACTCATTCTGCTTTCCTAACTGATCATCTTATCTTTAGATCTAAAAAAGGAAAAAGAAAAGGGAAGAGAAAGATAGATAGAGACAGATTCTATCATCCTGATTCCTCACAAACAAAAATAATGTAAGATTTTACTAGAATTCAAGGTACAGAGTTACCCTTCTATGCATGTTAAATGGCAATTTTAATCTCCAGTCCTTCTGTTTTCGACTTAAAGGCCTTCCTTTGCTTTGAGGGTCTCTGTTCTCTTTGACATTCGCCAACTTCCATACACAGCTCTCTGACTCTTCCTCTATAGACTCTAGCAAGAACACTCCATCCTTTTCCGGGCTACTGGACTCTATATCTTCTCTATAGCATACTCTCATGGGCATGTCATTAAATCGATTCAGATCATCTGGCACTTTTAGTATCCTCTCAGCACCTGGGGTTGAAACCTTCAGAACAAAATGATGCATTATTAGGTATCAAACATGATTCCAAACTGAACACTCAGCTGCTATTGAATAAAATCCCATTTGGACAGAAGTATAGGACATAGCCGCCATGAATTACCTCAAGAGCCAAATTGTCAGGTATTTCTCCAAGTGCTCCAACTTCATCTAATCTTTTCTTGTATTCTACACTGTAGCTTTCAAGTTCTTCCATACTTGGACACCCATATCTAAAGAAATAAAAAAAATAGAACGTTGAACAAAGAACATACTGTGCAGCTTAGGTACCTAACAAACAAGGTGGGGAATGTAAGCTTAAAAGTAACTACATATCACTTAATGATCAAGTTGAAAGCCCTCCATCATTATGCAAAAATCAAACTTTTCCACAAGCCATGACGTCTAATATATTGTCCAAGGATCCTAAAAGCCAAAGCATTATTTCTACACCAAGGACAATTTGCTCAGTAATGATAAACCAAAATAAAAATAGTAATAAAAAAAGCACGTGGTGCACACAAGTTGGTATAAATATCTAGCATTAATGGGCTAAATTGGGACCATAAGATTATGAAAACTGACTGGAAAATGGAAATGTGACTTGTGGGGGAGTTGGATAGCAAATGATTTGTAGGCCAGCAGAAGGCAATGAGGACACAGGCTACAATAGCAGATGATGGAAATTTTGACTTTAATTTGAAAAAAAAATGACTCCTAACTTTGGAAAGAAATTATCTCAGCTTCTTCCAGGGCTATCTTCCTGTCTCCTTTGCAAACAAAATAATCTGCTTGATCATTCCACCAAGATTTTAGAAAATGACAAAAGTAGGAAACTCTTTCCAGGAGTTTATTTTCATAAAACAAACGTAAGTAGGGGAAAATATATATTAAAAGACATTGTGATAGAAAGGGGTCAGATTCTGAATAAAAGAATGCAGAAAGTTCTCCCAGATGTTGTATCTGACAAAAATTGAAAAACTTACTCATTTGTTAGTTTGTCTAATCTCACATAAACATATCCACGAGGAGTAGTCTTGAAGGCGTATAGTTTCACGTCATCACTGAACTGTGTCAGGACCTCCTCAGCAATAGAGAGGACTTGCTGACCCCAAGGGACACCTTGCAAGAACACTCCACCACCAGCCCCCCCATCACCAATCTACAGGCAAAGCACCAAATTTTAAGCAAAGCTTAATTCAATAACTGAAAATAAGAGCTCTGCGTTAAAGCAACCGGAAAACTTAAGTTAATAACATGGTACCTCGGGCTCAGTCTCTTCTTCTTCTTCCCATCCATCCGTGGTTTCACCTTCCTCATTTGTCTCACCTGAGAATTGTAACATGCATGAACAAAGATAAGATCATAGTTATCTAGTAACTCAAATAATAAGCTGAGGCAACATAGCCACTTATGTAACTGCATATATCATTGCCCTTGAGAAGCAAGAATAAATACCTAGTTATGATATCGATCCCATGAAGTCAAACAGAATAAATGCCAAGAAAACATTGATGTGTGTGTTTCCTCTAATTTTTTCTTTAGCCAACGGGTAGCTAGTAAATATTTACAGTCCATAACAAACTGATCACTTGTAAACAGCTTTATATACATATATATAAACAAGGGCTGCACTACACCCTTGTAAGTGAAGAATGCTGAACTAACAAGATTCATAAATTACACTTAATCATCCATAATGCCACTGCACTGGGTATACATTTGGCTAAAAAATGGATTATCATGCTGAACAGACACACACATTAGAATTATTAAGGCTTTTCTAAGCCCCAAAATCTCTTGAAAATAACAGGAACCCGAATTTTAGTGTAAGCCATTCAAACATGAACATCCATGAGAAGTATGATCAACAAAGAAAAAAATGCAGTAAAAGAGCAGTCCCCAAAGCTATGAGGAGAGCTTGTCAAAATAGAATTTTTGCAAATTTAAACCTCAGGAAGAAAAAAAAAAACCATGTACACTCTGCTGAATCAAAGTGCAAGTATTTGGCTTGTATGAGGAGAGGTTCCACCCAACATCATTACATTAGAATTTTTTTTTTATAAAAAAAAAAAAAGGAAAGCTTTCCAGGTAACCAAACTCAACAATAAAAAAAAAATCCTCAATATATAAAACAATAGAAAGAACCGCAGAGAAGAAACATACAAAATAGTCTAACTACTTCAACCCATCATCTATCTTTGGATAGAATACATGATACAAATAAAAGACGAGTGAATAAACTAAAAAAAGAGCGAGAGACTTACATTGAAGTGAGCTTTCATAGTTACCCACAATACACTTAGAGGAGTCGGTGTTCAAAAACCGAAGAGCTGAGACGAAGGGGGATTTTAGTGGAAAGATATGTGAAGGAGACAAGTATATATTTTGGAATGACAGTGAAGGCGAAGGAGCTAAAACAAAGATACCCCTCGTTCTCAGAGGCAAAGATGATGGAGAAAACGAGGAGAAGGACCTCCGACAAGTTCTGCCACGTAGCAGAGCTTCTATAATTTTACCACTACTCATGTTGATGGTTCTCCGCTTCTCCTCCTCTGGGTTGCTCTTTGGCAATATGCAATTGTAAAGTAAGCGTTTCACTATAAGTTGATGGCGATGCCGTAGCTCCTATTTTTCATAGCACATTTTACTTTAATATTTTAGTTGTCAATATTTTTTTTATTATTATATAGATAGAATTAAATTTTGAGAGAATTATTTCAATGTTCTAAATTTTTTCTAAAAAAAGACTAAAGTATTAGGTGCTTATCACACCATAATCCATAGGTGCTGCCTCCACTAAATTTTGAAAATACACAACTTATTATATATAATTCATTAAATTAATATTAATTCATAGTCAAAGGAGATAAAAATGATATTAATAATATAATACTGTCAATTAGCTATTAAATTCTTACAGTTTTGATAATTGGATTTTGGCTGTCTAGCATTTTTCAAAATTATTTCTAAAACAGCTAACTAGGAGTACTATAGATATTTTAACCATGCTTTGAGTCAACTGCCTGCAATGTATATAGGTTGTAACTATAGGATAGTTGAGTCCATGATTTTAAACTTCTGCGAAGAGAGAGGAAATGAAATTACTGTGACTCACATCTTGTGGTTGAGACGATGGCATTGCAAACTTCTGCTTACTAATGAGGCTTTCCAAAACAAATACAATACTGAGGAATAAAATGATAAGGCAATCAAAATCTTCCATTATTATGAAAATCTCATGCTGTGAATAATATTATTAACCAAAGGAAAGTAGATACACTATACTTGCATGGAATACACATTACATAATATTTGCAT
Source organism: Cercis canadensis (assembly GCA_003255065.1). Classification (NCBI taxonomy): domain Eukaryota; kingdom Viridiplantae; phylum Streptophyta; class Magnoliopsida; order Fabales; family Fabaceae; genus Cercis; species Cercis canadensis. The sequence goes on along the minus strand of QAOA01003368.1, from coordinate 765,106 downwards.
ACAAATTTGTGACACATTAATGTGCTGTTCCCACCCTGTCCTTTTCAGGTTTCCTTCACCTTTACAAAGACTTAGGGCAGAAGGTGAAAAAAAAACAAGAGAAAATCAAAGATATGAAATCTGCCTATTTACAAACGAAGAATAGTACGAAGTGTGTCAGTGAGATTTTGAATGGTCTGCTGTGCTTCGGTTGCTTGCCTCTCCTGGAGTGGCATATCTTCATAACACCTAATAACAAATAAATGAGGTAAAGAGTAATCAGGAATAGATAGAAGTAGAACCAAATATGCTTTTACAGATGACCATAACTAAATCGCACATCAGAATCCCACATGGCTGTGGTGGTGTTATTTTTCTTCTTTCTAGCCAGGAACTAAAAAATCAAAGGCATAGATGTGCCTTTTGATGCAAGTATGAAAAAATGTAGACTATACAGATATCCAATTTATGTATTGAACATGTCCGTGACTACAATATCTGTCATGTCAAGCGGCAATATTATTGCCATATGCAAGTGTCAATTGAAGAAAGAAACATACGTCTTGTGGTAAGCTAAAGCTTGTGCCAAATTCAATAGTGTGGAACTTGATGTCAGTCTTTGATAAATGCTTGGAGGGAGTGGCATCTGCTGCATGTTAATCAGAATACCAATATCAATGAGCAACAGAGACAAACACATACATGCACAAAGGAACACCTTGCACATACACACACACAGTCACCTCCATTTGTCCTCTCCGACCCTTTTTGGACTGTCCATCCCCACTAAAAAGCTCTTGCAATGCTTCAACAGTTGCAGCTCCACTGGTATGATGTTGCATACCTCCAAGCACATTATCTGACAGGAGAGCAATAGGTGATACATCTGTCGCCCTTAAGAATGGAATGGGTACCGTATTACCAGCAGCATAAATGGACCAAAGCTGCAATAAAATTTAACCAAGTAAGCAGACACCAAGTGTGTAAACTGTAGTCACAACAAGAAATCTCCGTGAAGTGCCTGAAACGGTAACAGAAAACAAGATATTGATTCAAGAAAGAAACCAAAACAAAGCCAGATATTTGCCAAACCAAGGATGCAGGAATACAAACAACGTCCAAAACCTCTTATTTTTTAGGAAAACAAATAGATTTGGCAAGGGCATCAACCACAGAACTTATAGTATAGTATCAGAGGTATAGTCATTTGTTTTAGTAGTAGTAGTCCTAAAACTAAAGAGATATAATTAGAAGAATCTGAGTCTGCAATCTGGATAGAAGAGAGAGAAACCTTGATCAAATGGAGTGGCTTCATATACTCACATCACTAAGCAAAATGTCACTTGCAGAACAATTGAATCTATACCACTCTTATATATGAATAAGGAGGATGCTAATTTCTATTGCAGATATAGATATCAAAATATAAAATTACCTTATCTTGCAAAGCAAATGCTTTGCGGTTGATGGTTTCATTCTTCAATGTGCTGATTCCAACTTGTGCTCGAAAAGCACCTTTTATTTTGAGGTTCTGCTCTGTTGCGTTGTTAAGGGCAGGTAAAGATGTCTGTATGGCATGAATAGGACTAGATCCTCTAACAGAGGCATTGTTTGCCGCAGCATAATTTAGACTCTCAACCCTAAGGGGTCATCCAAAGAAATAGCCAATTTTTTTAGGGTACTAGAGAAAAATGTAAAGGGCAAAAAGAAAAAGATCTAATCTAATATGCACATTATGTAAATTGTACAAGTTTCTGCATGTGAACACTGTTTGCACCAAGGGTTAGAACATGATAAATTAAGGAAATCTGCAAAGTAAATTACAATTTCATGGAACAAAAATTGCTATTTCTAATATGACAAAAGTACCTAATCAAGCAAGATAAACTCTCTCTCTCTCTGTGTGCGTTTCTTGGAGAAGGGGGATAGGAGCACCAAGAACATCAAGAGTAAAGAGAGAGGGAAATACCCTGGGTCAGCTGATTTGTCTCCTGTGCTAGTAATTAAGGAAGCAGATGAGGAATCTCCAGAATCTAAACCCTGAAACCTAACCGTTGTCATATCTACCCCATCTCCTCCATGGATTATTACAGTGCCAAAGTTACCTGCTAGATAATCCACATAAATCACAATATAAATTAAATCAGAAAACATACATCAAACAAGAATAGCTTCCATTTCTCTAAACTCAAGCTGCAGATATAAGATGCAAGAAATACAAACCTTCACTCGTTTCCACATTTTCCAATTTATGCAGCTTCCTCAGAGTGCTATCTGAAGAGAGATCATCTGCCCCCGGAACTCCAATATTATGAGGTCGTGATGGAACAGTATCTCCATATTCATCATTCAGCTTTCCAGCTACCATTGGCTGCCTCAGATCAAAAAGATGTATTAAATACAGAACATCTTTCTTTCATTTTTGCAGTTTTTCTCAAGGATGAGGGAGATAAAATGACCTGAGTCTCTGAGTGCACATGCATGTCTGTGTGTGTGGGTGTGTGTGAGAGAGAGAGAGAGAGAGAGAGAGAGTCACAAAATTTTAGCCATACCTGATCTTCTAATGCAGCTGGAGCAAGAGTTTGCACTTGCAAAACCTCAGCCCTGATTTGCCTTGCCTTTTCAATTTTTGGCATCATCGCAGCAGCTCCAGTTTTCCATTTGTCAAAGAATTTATGCTAAGTTGTCATGTCAAAGAACATGAATTCAATGACAATGCATGAATTAAGCAAAATATGCAAACAGGATAGGCAGAAACCAATTAATTTGAAAAATAATAAAGCAATTATATTGTGCTTGCAAAGCCAGTGAAACTATGCATCTTCTTTAATTTACTCTCCTTTTCTCCTTTCCTTCAGCTTAATAACTTGCAAGTACATCTTCAAATAATTTAAGGTTTCACATTGCAAGCAACATTACTGAACATACCTTTAGCATCTCAGATGCAGTTGGGCGTAGACGAGGTTCTTTGGTAAGGCACTTGGCAACAAAATCATGGAAATACAGAGACCTAAAAAAGGAAACATTAAAAAAAAAAAAACAAAAAAGCATATATAATGAGACTATCATTAAAGAGAGATGCACCATATCAAACCCACTATGATATGGGCAGATGACAATTATACACTAAAGTAATTACTAATTAGTGCATATGAGCAGGTCAAGATTATATTGCATTTAAGAACCTTTAGTAGACAAAGAAAGCACTAGCAACATTCTTATTCCTTAACACAAGACAGTATACCACCATTTGACATGGAAATAGTCAAATCTGTGATACTATATCTTCCCCTAACCATACTACCACTGCAACCACCATCAGGTTTCTGACATTCTCAACATATATATCACAAGCATACTTTTAAAGCCAATGTGCAAAAGACCAGGCAACCTAGCTTGCTCAATATAAAATTTATGAGAGCATAAACTAAATTTTGTATGAAAATTGAGAGCTCAAACTACATATCTCTAGCATCTGGCCTAAGCAGAGTTTTGACACTCCAAAAAACTGCCAAGTAAAACAGTATATCCGTTTTGCTGCAGCATCAGTGATAATTAAGAATACTGTGACAGCAGTAATTATGTTAAAATCACAGCACAATATTCTATTAGCCATGCATATTCTACAGAAGACAAATATGAATTCCAAAATGTTGTTCTGTCAATTTATAACAACTAAAAAAGAAAAAATGCACAATAAAAATTAGATGAAAAATTATATGAAAAAGCAAAAATATCTAAATTTTTTTCCAAGAATGCAGTAACAAATTAGCATAACTGAAATATTATAAATAATCATATATAAAATATGAGGCAAGTAGTCACTCAGTGCTGACTTTATAACAGATAGAACAAAGCACGTGATATATAATACAGGACTCATGCAAATTTAACTTCTGGGAGATTATCAAACCCAAATAGCATGCCTGATCATCACTAAGCAACATGATACCAGGTGACTTAAGCTGCCACTTCCAGCTCATACGCAACTAATTAGCTACTAAAAATATAGCTCAGATATTGTAGATTAAAACAAACCATTTTTCTTTATCCTCAAGCATTGGTGCTGGTTCGATGGAAATCATGAATAAAACCTATTAAAAGAAAAAAGATATGTCATGATACTTCACCAAATAGCATGGAAAAAAAAAACACATGGCCTTCATGATGTGATGTAAACAATCAGAACACCAAGTGCTGAACCATTATAGAACTGTAAACTGGCCAAAAATAAATTATAGAAGAGTAAAACAATACAACAAAGAAGACAACTCATTAGATCCTACCGAGAAATCTTTTAAAGGTAAGGCATTTGAAACAATTAATTACATAGAAATAATAAGGCAACCAATTTTTGAAGCTCATTGTAGATATATATACTGGTTAATAGACCATCAACTCATGAAAATGGACAATAATACAACTGAGACTTTACTTTGAATATCATTTAGAAACAATAAAGACTTTAAAAAGCAATAATAATATAATCTAACAACTATCCAGTACACATTCAAATTCCTATCTCAAAGCAAATAGGTAAGAAACCTTTATGTTCTTTCTTTCCTTTTTGGTAATTTGGTCGGTAAATTGGGAAGTGAACGAGTCAATTCTTAAAATAGAACACAAAGTGTTTAGTCATGGATATTGGATACATAACAGGATTTCCACCTTCCCCCNCCCCCCCCCCAACCACCTCTCAACAGGCAGGTAATGCACGCACACAAAGAATGGTTCTGAACAAAGATGGACACTCGTGCTCCATACAGTAGGTGGCATCTGATCAAAAAGCTGTCTTCACAAAATGAATGACAACAGATTATAACATGCATATTTCAAAACCAGCAAAACTTCCACATGGGAGTATAATAAGTTCCTGGTATTTCATTATAAACATGCTCTATACAACAATACTCACATCTCAAACAATATTCTAACTAGACTACCAAATGTATCACATAGAAGGAAATATGTCATGGTTTAATAATTAAGCTCATTAACACCGACCAACAACAATAACAAGTACAGCCTTGGTATCAAACAAGTAGAATCAGTTACACGGATCCTCAATCAGAACTAATTGACAGTTTTCTAAATGTCTCTCACAATTTAGTCATCCACCCATTGCATATCAGTTGTCTTATCTCACGCTCTCCCTTTTCTCCTCCCTAATTTTACTACTCAAACTTTCTCCCACTTGACAAACATGAAATAATGGATGAGATTATATGAACATCTTATGAAGACAAACATAAATTACTAGGGAGATATTACTTATGAAGGAAAAATAAAATAACAGATTACATGTCATATACAAAACCAGAGTAGGACTAACCCTCATTGGATGCACTGCTGATCTTGGCGGAAGGCCCTGAAATTAGGGTAACAGAATTTATGCAAAGAAACATTAGAATGACTAATCTCTTGAAGAGTCAAATGTAAAAGCAACATTAAGAAAGAGACTTAACATAAAGCTACTACTTAATTAAATGAACTAATACCATGCATAACAATATATGGATGACTGTTTAATCTAATAAAAATAGAATTTCCTTTTCCATAACCCAGAAAACCTTATAATAAACTTCCCTCCAGGAAACAACATTAGAAAGAGAGGTGCAAGATAAATCCAGGTGATTTGGATACTCAGATGGGAACTTAGACTTAAACATAAATCACTTGTTCCCTACCCCACCTTAGAATTACCCTGAGAAAGAATATAGAATAAATCAAATTGTGGACATCTGACAGAAGATGGGGACTAAAGAAAGGAAGAGCGGAAAGGGGGGGGAGGTAATCACATTGACTAAATTAACAATTTACTGGGAAGCCATGGAACTGAAGACAAAAGTAACGGATATACCTCTGCCATTTCAATTGCAGACACACCAAGAGCCCATACATCTACCTGAAACAATAAAATAAATAAAATGATATCAGAAAGTGAATATGTCAATAGTATAATCATGTTGTACATTTTTTTTTGGCCATAATCATGTTGTACTTGATGAACAGTATTATCCATTTATCTCCAAGGGATTCAAATAAAAATTACGTCTGACCATTGCACCATTGTAAATGTAAATTGCAAAGTACTGAATCAAAATATCACCAATTCTTTTAGACTTTTCTTGGAAACACAAAAACTTAACTTAGAAAGTAACATCATAACTGGCCTAGGTTTTTTTCTCATATATTAGTGTTTTACATGAAAGATAAAAGATAAATTATAAGGATAATGTCAATGGTTCTAGTAATGTTCGAACATGATAAATATTGATCTCCATTACTCTCCACTGATCCTATATTGGCCCAAAGGAAATAGTCACATGCTTATAGTGTCAAAATTTTAGACATCTTTCACATCCAAACATAAAGCCGTTTCCACTACATTTTCTCATTTTTTACAGTGCTTATTCTTTCACATAGTTATATCTTCTTAGGTATTTACATTAGATTCCAGTCTCTACTATAATTGCATTTTCTTATGCAAGAAATTGTTAAGTTTAAAAGAGTAACATTTTAAACAAGTGATGAACTGTTCTAAGGCTCTGCATTGCATTAGTTGCTATCCATTAGCACTAATTTCCTCAAACCTATTCATTATCCTGCTGCTAATCATCTGAACTACGAACATAACATCCCTTTCAATATGATTCCTTAGGCTATTTGCCGACTTTGAAGGATTTTATTGCTTATCAAGCATCCTAGGAACACAAGTTAGAATTTCATTTTTTTCCAAGGAGATAAGCCTCTCCCCACTTGGGGGGGATGGAGTTTACAAATAATAGGAGATTCAAACAATACCTTCCCATCATACCGGCTTTCCTGAATTACTTCTGGAGCCATCCAGTGAGGGGTTCCAATGAACTAGAAACACATTAAAAAATTCCTTAAGAAAATATTCCATGCCAGAAAAATAAATAAGCCTTCCATGTAAAAAGAACAAAAACCCTGACCAAGTCACATGCTGTAACCATTTACTGTACAAATACTTTGAAATAGGTGCAGGCAACTTTCAAGCAGCAAACAATAATGACACAACTAGAAGATTCACAATAAAATGCACTAGAAAACTAGGATGGAGAAATAAATGTCCTACAGAAGCCAAAAAAAATGTCAGAAGCAATTTCATTTCTACAAGCAATTCCCTCAAATGTAACACATAAATGCCTGCAATTACTCAATAGGTTGTGTAATAAAGATACCCTTTTAATTTTTCCTCTAATTTTTATTTCACTTTTTTTCTTTATGGTACATGATTCAAACACTTTAAAAGGCACCAAAGGGGGTATCCAAGATGCTTATTAGCTAGAGAAAGGATGCCAGAGAAGTTTAATATCATTTCTAGAAACAATTCCTTCAAACAGCCAACATCAATACATGCAATAACTCCATCAATTGAACAAATAATTACACCCACTTTCTGCTTCAATTCAATATTTGGTCACAATGTAACAACCATGCAGGAACATTCAAGTACGAAAATATTCATTCTGGAGCTTGGCATTTAATCAAAACTTAAAATTTGGAATCCTAGATCTGAACAATAATCAAGGGATTTAGGTCGCATTTGGTACAAGGTTTCCATTTCACATTCCCAGGAATGTAAAGTGGGAATCTTGTATACCCATATTTGGTACAAGAGTTGAAAATCTATGCCTGGGAATCTAGGAATGGGTTTTAGCCTCTATTCCCACAAAAATATTCCCACCTTAGAGAGGTGGGAATGTTGGACTCCCATGGCATTGGAATGTTGGGCCACCCTAGGTGGTGGTCGCTGGTCACCGTCGACCACCTCCGGTCGACCGGTGGTGCCACATTCCCAGTAATGTTAAGCGCGTACCAAACACGGGAATGTGGCATTCCCAAGAATAAAAATTCAAAACTTGTACCAAACACCCCATTAAGATTGTACTACCATTTTCCAGTTTCCTACTTTTCACTTCATACTCTGTTACAAACATTTTTCTTTGATCCTAGCTAACTGAACAGGCAATTGTAAGATTGATCCTTCATAAAATATTATATCCCTGAGCATCTAACTAAATAACTTAAATAAAAAATTACATCACAAGTACCGTATTGCGCTTAGACATGGTCCTGGTCAGCTGCGCAGCAACACCAAAATCCCCTGCTCATATTGTCAACCAGGTTTCTTAATCAGTCTGTAGTTAGAAGTCAAAAGATATTTATGCATTACTTTCAAATATAAAATCAAAATTTCAAAATGAAGAAACAAATAAAGAAAGCCCAGGGCAAACTGGGAAGGAGAGAGCAAGAGAGTCAAGACAGGGATCATGCATAGTTTTCACATAATCCTTCCCCACAAGTTCTTCAGTGCATTATCCCAAGTCCTAATCAGTACAGAAGCACAATTACTGCCATCAACTTTCTCCTCCATTTAGCCCAGAAAATCTAGTTAATAGAATGCTTCTGACAACTAAATTTTGTCTTTCTTCGCAAAGGAAGAAAATATCATTAGGAGAGAAAGCATAATGTTGGGGGATAAAATAATCTCCTAAAACAGCCCGTAATGGAAAAGAAAAGGGAACATGATGAAAATACATTAGTTAAACAGAGTTTCCCAATCTCTTTGCAAAACACTTGAGGAAAATTCCCCCAAGAGAGAGAGAGAGGCAAAAAAAAAAAACCATTTGCTTTAACCAACAAGGAGACCAAGCACACTATTCGAAACACCACAACTAAACACCATAAAACATCAAAACATGCACAGTTTCATAAAGCCTTCTTTTCTTTACTATTCACAAAACCATGAAAATAAGTGATAAATAAACATCAGCTCACCTAGTTTGACATCTCCTTGTTCAGTTAATAAGATATTCCCGCCTTTAATGTCTCTATGGACCTTGAAAATTGAGTGCAAATAGTCAAGGCCCTGCACAGAACAAAGAAAATATTAGAAACACAAAATTTAAGAAAAAAATAAACAAAAACAAAAATAACACACACAAAAACCGCAGCAGCATAATTGGAATCAAATAATGATATTAGAACATTTTGTTTCACAGATTTCAAGCACAGAAATCAAGGCCGGATCAAGCACACTTCAGCAGAAAACCTTGGCAGAGATAAAGGGAGAAATGAATAAATAGGCTATAATTATCAACTAATATATCCATAGTTAGTCTACTTAACCAAGTATACCTTCAAAGCTTCTCTACAGATATACGCTATTTGACCCTCATCCAATGGCTCCTCAGTCACGTTCATCAAGTCAGCAACACTACCACCACCACAGTACTCCATAACTATCTGCCAGAAAAGAGAAATCAGAAGACCGAGCTTTAACAAGCAAATATGAAGACAACATTACTAACACAAACATATCTATAAATTTCAATAAGGTTCCATTACAAATGTGCCATATGAATGATGAGTTTAAGTTAAATAAAGGAAATTTTGGATAAAAATAATTGAACGTCTTCTTACCCAAAGATAATCTTCTCCTTGATAGCTTCCGAGATAACGAACTACATTTGGATGATTACATTGCTGCAACATCTCAATTTCACCACGGATTTCCTCATATCCCTCCTCCTAAGCACAAGAAGCATTGTAGTTTGCTTACAATTGTTCAAACTCAATCTACTTAATTTGAAAGCCAGACTGAAAGCCTTTGAATAGAAAAGAATAGGAACTCACTCCTTCAGTTAGTGATATGACTTTGATAGCCACCAGCTCCGAGGTTCTATAATCCCTAGCTTTGTAAACAGCTCCGTAGGATCCCTTCCCTGCCACCGGCCAAAAAATGCCAACTTTATCAGCTTAAAATTCACTTACTACCCCCCATGAAAGCAAAATCGAGGGGATAACCATTTGCATTGAAAAAGTAATATAGGAACGAGAAAAAAGAATGAAGAGAAGGATAATGGGAATGAATCAAACTTGTACTTCCAGTGTGTACTGGGAGAATCGGAAGTACCCACCAAGTTCATTGAGCAATTCGTACTTGGTTGTAGGATCCTCTCTGGTAACACTTTCTGGGATCGAACTCGACGACATCTTTGCCGCTATCGATTGCCTAACCTCCTCATTCTGCGAGGACCCACTTGCCTTCCTCTGTTTCCCAAATCCCCGCTCCCCCACAGCCTGCATACTCACCACCGCTCTTTCCATTGTCGACCCAGTACCAATTGTGCCACCAGAACCACCACTCGTCCTCCGCACCACGGTTCCACTCACCGACTCTCTCTCACTGGACTTGGCCGAAGACCGCACAACAAAGGTTGAGAATCCATCGTTACCATCATCATCATCTTCTTCTTCTTCATCAACCCCACTAGCCAGTCTCTCCCTCGGACTCGCCTGCATATAGGGAGAGCTTCGAGCCTTCCAGGTCGAACCCATGGACGGCGACAAAGACGAAGATGACCGATTTCGTTGCCGGGTCTTCACAATCATTGTGCCAAAATCGTCGGGCTCTTCCTCAAAATCGTCGTCGTAGTCCATTGGGGCTCCGCCACCGAAGTCTTTGGGTAGGCGCTTAAGAAGGGGAGGGAGAGAGGAATCATCATCTTCGTCTTCTTCATGGCCATTGTCTTTGTACACCATTGTTGCATATAAATCTTCCTCGGACTCCGTGCTTCTGGGCTTCCGTCGCTTATCGTAGACATCGTCGTCTTCGTCGTCGTGCACCACGACGGTGGAGTATAGATCGGATTTGGCTCGGGATTTTCGGGTTCGGTACGAGGTCTGATCCATAGACACACTGAGAAGGAATCAATTCAGTTGGCCATAGCTGAAGCTCGAACTGAAGCAGAATCAGTACGATGTTAATGAGCTTTTTAGATGGGCCAATTGAATTTTGGGCTACACTGTAATATAGTCGTTGGATTTCTTTGACACTTACAATAATAGCCTATGACAGTTAGGGCCTGATAAACTATGGGCCCAAGGATTTAACTATAGTCATCAACTAGTACACAATTTGCTAAAACGAGCATCGACTAAGCCCACTTGAATTAAGACCCAAAATGGGCCCATCAAGTCCCAAAAAAAAAAGTAAAGTGCCCACTTAAATTGAAGGCAGGAGTTGATTTCAATTTTTCAAGAGTTATATTATAATACTCATAAATATAATTTCATATCATTCAATACCACATTTATCAATCACCTTATAATTTTAATTAGACTCAAGCAAAACTTTTTTTGAATAGCTTAAATTGAGCCTTATGATATTAAACTGTGGTGTATGAATAATATTTATCTTTTTCAAATGACTAATTGAATAGACACGTATTATATGATACTCATAAAATATTTTATTTATTTTATGCTTAAATAATTGAAAGTGGGTTTTAGTTGAAAAGACGAGAAAAAGCAATAAAAAAGCTAAAAAAAAATGAAGGTTTTTGACAATTCAAATGATATTTATAAAATATTTTATTTATTCTATCTTGAAATAATTCAAAACGTGAGTTTTAGTTTAAAATATTAAAAAATAAGGTATTTTTGAGAATTAGTTTATCCACATGTACCACCTTTTGTTTTATGGTGAATGGTGATAGTACCGAACTACCCATATGTACTGCCCCTTTACATATTTCTTTGTCGTATGTGCATGCATGGGTGCGTGACCCCAACATACATCTGAAAAGCTCTATGGAGCAGTTCCAGAATTGAGGACAAAGTAGTGCAGAGAAAGCACTTAAACCAGATCAAACCAGAAGAAGAAAACTAAAGAGTAAAGAGAGAGACGAAGGTTGAAGAGAAAGAATCATAAATTGTGATTTTTGTCATTACTTGAATTAAGTACAAAGCATCCATTTATAGGTGGATGATTACAGAAAGATAATTACATTGTCAGCACTAATTGCTGATGTGGCATACCTAATTAACTGAATAATGACACCTGGCCTAACTAACCAACTAACTAGTGAACTAAGCTAGCCTTTATCAAACTAACAGGGTGAGGAAGAACTGTTAGTTTGGTTATGTTGGACAAAAAATTGTTAGTAGGCAAAGGTTTGGTAAGCATGTCAGCAGCTTGATCAAGAGAGGGAATGTGACAAATTTTAAGGGATTGATTATGCACTTTCTCTCTAATGAAGTAGTAGTCAATCTCAATATATTTAGTGCAAGCATGTAGCACTAAATTGGCAGCTAAAAAGGTTGCACTGATATTATCATAGAGAAGCAAAGGAACATGATTTAGAGGAAAGTAAAGTTCTTTTAAGAGAGACTGCAACCATTAAAGTTCAAAGGCAGCATTAACTAAGGCCCTGTACTTAGCCTATGTGCTAGACCTGGAAACAACTTTTTGTTTCCCTGAACACCAAGACACAAGGCTATTATCAAAAAATATTGCATGGTCATTAGTGCTACGCCTGTCATCAGGACAACCAGCCCAGTCAGAGTCAGAGTAGTCACCAAAGGGAAAGAAGTAGCACGAGTGAAGTTAAGGTCAAAATTGAGAGTGGCCTTGAGATACCTGAGGACATGCTTGACTGCTTTAAGATGCTTATCAGTAAGACAACTGAAGAACTGATATAATCTGTTAACTGTGTAGGCTAAGTCAAGTCTTATAATGGTGCAATATTGTAAAGCACCAACAAGGTTGCGATAAAGGAACTCCATGAGTAAGAGATAAGATGTGAGAACTTACCATAAGAGTAGGGACTGGTTTGGAGTCAATAAGTCCAGCTCTTTGTAGCAGATCAGTAACATATTTTGTTTAAGACAAATGAAGAGTATGTGGAAGCCATGTAGTCTCTATTCACAAAAAATAATGTAGTGAGCCAAGATCTTTAAGAGAAAAATTGAGAATTCAGTAAAGAGATGAGGCATTTAATGGTTAGCAAGTTGTTACCAGTAAAGATAATGTCATCAACATATACTAACAAATAGAGGATATCTTGTGCAAAAATAAACACAAATAGAGAATTGTCAGAAATGGTGCAGACAAAGCCCCAAGCCACCAAGGTAGTCCTGAGTTTTGTGAACTAAGCCCAAGGGGCCTGTTTCAAGCCATAAAGTGCCTTCTTTAACCTGCACACATGATGAGGGAAGTGAAGGTCTTCAAAGCCTTGAGGTTGCCTCATGTATACCTCTTCTACTAAATCACCATTGAGAAAGGCATTATTAACATCAAGTTATTACACTGGCCAACCATGAGCTAAAGCAATTGTGAGAACAACTCGAATAGTGGCAAGTTTGAAAACTAGATTAAAGGTGTCAAAGTAGTCAAATCCATGAGTTTAAGTAAAACCCTAAGCCAACAATCTGGCTTTATACCTGTCAATGGACCCATCTTGTTTGTATTTTAGTTTATAGACTCACCTACAGCTAACCACATTCTTATGTAGAGGGCAAGGAACTAAGTCCTATGCGTGATTCTTTTGCAAAGCTTGAAACTCAACTGTCATGGCCTCTTGCCAACAGGAAGATTGAATAGCTTGTTTGTATGTAGATGGTTCAGACAGAGATGAAGTACGAGCAACTGAAAGCACCTTGGGTTTGAAAATACCATGTTGACTGCTAGTGGGAGGAGGTGGTGAAAAAGGTAATGTTGAATTGACTTCTGGTGAAGGAGATATTGGAGAGGGAACTGATGCAATAGAATTAGGACTGTCAAAAGGTAAGTCAGGAGAAGCAGTGAGAGGTGGAGAAACATAAGGCAAAATTGGTGTAGAAATGAGGTGAAATTTTGGTACTAGTATAGAAAGGGGAAGAATACAATCATTGGAATTATTTTGAGAAGTAGAACCTTGCTTAGAATGAAAGGGAAAATTATCCTCTGCAAAGGCTACATGTCTGGACACATAAATTCTTTTGGAGTCCATGTCCAGACACAAAAAACCTTTATGCTTGTTACTGTAGCCTAGAAAATAGCAAACACTAGACTTGTTTTCCAATTTGTGAGCACGATAGGGTTTAGGACAAGGAAAACACATGCATCCAAATGATACAAAAGGCTATAATGTGTACTAAATTGAAGAGTAGAAGTAGGTAGCCTATTTATCATACATACAGCAATTTGAAAAGCAAAACTCCAGTATTTAGTGGGCATGCCTGCAGTTATGAGCAGAGACAAACTAACATCTACTACCTGTCTATTCTTTCTTTCCACTCTCCCATTTTGTTTTGGAGTGTAGGGACAAGAAAACATGTGTTTTATGCCTAGCTGATGCACCAGCTTATCAAAGGCTTCAAATTCCCCACCAAAATCAAATCGAATACACTGAATTTTACACTCAATTTGTCTTTTAACCATAGCTTGAAAACGTTGAAACATAGCTAGAGTTTCACTCTTAGATTGCAGCAAATATAAACAAGAAAATCTACTGAAGTCATCAACTAACAGTAAGAAATAGCAGGCACCATTAACAGAAGAGCATGAAGGAGATCCCCATAAGTCAGCGTGAATTAATGCAAATGGTTTTATTGCCTTAGAAGTAGATTTTACAAAAGGAAGTTTATGACTCTTAGCCAACTGACAGGAACTACAAATTGGCCTTTTATTGAAACTAAAACAAGTAAATGAGATTACATCATGACTCTATTTACAACCTCAATGGAATGATGACCAAGGCGATTATGCCATAGTTGTAAGCTAGAACTATCATTCTAAGAATAAGAATCAAAAACCTGAAAAGCAGTAGCAACATTAGATTTGCTAGATGCCAAGGTGGACATTACTCTATATAGACCACGATCAAGCTTTTCTTGAAGAAGAGTCTCTTGTATTTTCTAATCATTCACAAGAAAACAAGAAGGATAAAACTCAACATAAGCATGATTATCTTGACAAAGTTTCTGAACATTAACCAAGTTAGTAATAATCTTAGGAACATGAAGAATATTTTTTAGAATAAGAGGTCTGTTAGAAGTTGAAATTGATGCAAAGCCAGTATGAAGGACAAGAAGGCCCTTACCATTGCCAACGATGACCTTGTCATCTCCAGTGAATGGATTATGCAAGGAAAAATTGTTCAAGTCTGATGTGACATGGTGAGTAGCACCTGTGTCCAAAAACCATGAGGTGTCACCAAGTAGTCTAGGTCCAACAACCATAGCTTGTGCATTTTGACCCTGTGGTAAGCTGTTTTATGCAATTCCTAGTTGAAAACTATTATCAAACCTATGCTAACATTTTGTAGCCATATGGCCAATCTTAAAACAAATTTGACACTGAGGCTTACCACTGGAATTGTTGCCTTGACCAGATAATGGACGAGTATGTCCATGATCGAAATTTGAAGAATTATTGCCAAAATTTGACTGAGAATTCTGGTTTTGAAAATTCTAATTTTGATAAAACTTTTTCTTTCCTTTTTGATTATTAAACATAGTTGCATTTGCTTAGATCAAGATTTGTTCATCTACTAACCTCTTTCTTTCAAGACGTTTCTCAAAAGTTTGCAGGTGACTCTGCAATGCCTCAACTGTCAAAGGCTCAAAGCTTGCATGAGCTACCACAACATTGTATTCAGGACCGAATCCAACCAATATAGCCATGATTTGGTCATATTGACTAACAATTTCTCCAATAGCTCATAGATTATCAAAAATAAAACTAATTTTGAGGATACATTCCCACATACCTAGTCCTCCCTAGCATGTGGTTTGAAGCTTGAGTCTCAATTCCATAACTCTGGCCTGAGATATGGAACCAAAACTCTCAGCAAGTGATTGCCAAATTGCATTTGCAGTATCATAAGCCATGATCTGAGCCATGACCGGTTCAATAAGAGATGCATAAATCCAGCTTATAACAAGTCAGTTTTGCCTTTGTCATAGCACATAATCTGGGTTCAGTGTTTAATTCTGAAGAAAACACTCTGAACATGTACTTGTGCCATCAAGAATGTCCTCGTACCCATTTGCAATCACAATGTTGAGTAATTGATTGTGCCAGATCAAAAAATTACCTTGATCAAGTTTGATGGTAAGAGATTGTCCAAACATTGGAAGATTCGTCATTTTCCTTAATGGAGTCATTGAAGTTGAAGTGTGATCTGCCATTGATGATTGTTCTGATACCATGAAAAGCTCTATGGAGCAGTTCCAGGATTGAGAAAAAGGTAGTGCAGAGAAAGCACTTAAACCATATCAAACCAGAAGAAGAAAACGAAAGAGTAAAGAGAGAGACGAAGGTTGACGAGAAAAAGAATCAGAAATTGTGATTTTTCTCATTACTTGAATTAAGTACAAAGAATCCATTTATAAGTGGATGATTACAGAAAGATAATTACATTACCAGCACTAATTGATGATGTGGCATAACTAATTAACTGAATAATGACACTGGCCTAACTAACAAACTAACTAGTGAACTAAGCTAGCCTTTATCCAATATTGCTACATGGGGTAACTGGTTAACAATATCTCCTGCCACCAACCAATTTAGATTCTTATACGTCCTTAAAAAAAGTGTTCATATGTGTTTTCCAGCTGGATCGTTCACCCATCTCTTTCTATTCTATCTTCTCATTATGGGCTTAAATCAGAAATTATGTTTCAATCACCACTTCATACCTAATCAAATCTTGTCATTTTTTAATTTAAACTAAATGAATAGTTAAAATTAGATCCACTTAAGATTAAAAGTGATAAAGTCTGGTTGGAGTATGTAGTGGTGAAAAAAGAACATCTTTTCTAAACCAAATCCCATGCTATATCATTAGGTGAAAATGTTCTTGCTAAAATCTTTGTTTATCTAATGACAAAATAAAGAATCCCTTTACCATGCCTTTAGTGACTCACAAGGTATTGATACCTTTGACACGTGGAAGAAAAAAAACCATCATGAATAGCTATCATGTATAGTAGTGGTCATCAATGAAGATTTCTCTATAGTAGTGGCCAACTTAGTTATCATGAATAGCTATGAAATGCGTAATAAGTTAAAGTTTTTCATGAGACTAACCTAAGTTGTGTCAAAAGTATTAGAGTGAGGCACATAAATTAACATAGTGGTCGTAAGTAGCAAAACATTAAAATTTCTCTATATTCTTGGTAAATTTAGGGGTCACATGAAATTAAATTAGATATCTTGGATATCTAAGAAGTGATGCATGGTTAAAGTTTCACATGAGATAAACTTTGTTGTGTCAAAAGTATTAAAATGAGGCAGGGATTAAACTTTTTATATGTTAGTCTAGTGCTATTTAAAAAAAATTTATATGAGATTAATTTAGTGGTTATAAATAGTTATTAATTAAATACTCTATTTTAGTGGCAAAGTTAGTGCTTACATGAGATTTAACTATATGAAATTTGAATAGTTAAGATTTTTATAGTGGAATATTCAATAATATTCTACTATTAGGGTGTTCATCCCATTGAGATATTTTTCTATTAGCTGCACTTAAAATATACGCATCAGATTATATACTTAGAGATTAAAATTTTATTAGGAATAATTGCCACTTAGCTAGCCAAAAACAAAATTTTTATGCTTATTGGGTTAGTGTTTCATGATGAGGAGTAGTATATAATAATAATATTCAAATCATTCAATGGAGTAAAGCCAATTTCATGCTGTTTATGTAGAATAAAGAGCCAAAAGGTGTGGGTTAGGCATAAAATGGTTATCAAACAATTAATTAAAAGAACAGGAAGAGAGTAAAATGCTTTTGGGCATGGAATCTTTGGATATGAGAATCAATCAAAATATGGGTGAACGAAAAGCAAGTTGCATTTGTTTGGTCAGTTAAAAGTGTGGGTTTGGATATACAAATCGGAACTGCATCTCCTTTACTAGAAAAATAAAGCTAGAAAGCTTTTAGAAGGCTCTGCTCATTCTTGAGCAAGATATGTTCTTTCTCAAGAATATGAATCCAAGAAAGAAAGGAAGTAGAACCCATTAATCATAGGTCCCTACCAAATGTGTTTGTGTTTTGGTTCTTATTCCTCCAATCATTTAAAAGTTGCACTGTGAAGTGCCATTCATATCACTAAACTAAAGTTTTTATATGCGGTCTCCATCTTAACTTAATAAACACTACAACCACTATCTAGGAATCTCACATCTTTAAGGTTTTGAAAGCCATTTGCCAGCACATTCAAAAGTTAAGTCCTTATTGGAGCAATTACCACAAGATATTTAACAATTAATAACAACTAATTGCAAATTCGTGCAACGCACAGACAGTTAAAACAAAAGGGAAAGAAGACTCATGAAAAGAAAAAAAATAATAAGAGAAGTCAGGGAAAGAGTACACTAGTTTTAGATAGTCATATTCACAAAAAAAAAATGACTCTCTATTAGTTTAATATAATAATAATAATATGAAAAATGATTATAGCATAGAAAAGACAACATGAGTTGCAGCATTTTTTCTTGTTGTCATTAAGCATGTGGAATCCATCTTAGTTAGATTCTATTTCCTAGTTGGTTAATTGAGCTTTTCATTATTTCCTCGTAGTATATTATAAGTTTAATTACTGCAATTGAACTTCTATAGAAGTTGGAATGCATATGATTCACACTTATTTCATGATCTTTTATTAAGTTAAAGTTTTAGGTTTAAATTCTTATTCTTTGATCTAATTGAAAAAACATGGAGTTGTGAATTATTATTATTATTATTACTATGCTGATTTTTCTTTCATATGAATATAAAAAGCTAAATTTTTTAGTTAAAGATTTAAAATTTTAGTGTCAACCCTAAAATCCTAACCTTATGAGAAATGATTTGGGCTAGTAGTATTGTTGTGTAATCATTATATTGATCTTACATACTAAATTTTAAATAATTTAATTAGTTGTATACAAATAGTTGATATTCGATAATATATATATATATATGTTGAATATGAAAATTGTTCCATTTCTTTTCAGTCAATTCAAGATTGCAAAATAAGATCGCCATGGAGTTTTAAAGAAGATTTTGTGTGGTCTAGATTCGTTCGATTCAAACATGCATGGGAAAATTATGGTGCAAATAGAAACAAAAAGAATAAAGGTAGATGGGCCCATATAGAATATGTGAACCAAAATAGCATGAAGGTGGTATTGAAATGAGAATTTTTTGCCAAAAGAAGGGTGAGGTTGTTGAAGTTGTGTGGACGAACCAAAAGAAAAGGAAAGGGCTTCAATTGCTTTGCCAGCCAACTGTCACAATATTCCTAAAGTGGGTCTATATGAGGAATCCAAAAAAGTTGATTAGGTGGGTATGTTAGTACAAACGCATACAAATACAGTTAAAGAGAGCTGAGTCAGATTATATGGCTCAAAATACATGTTTGTACAAGAGCATACAAATACAGTTAAAGAGAGCTGAGTCAGATTATATGGCTCAAAATACATGTTTGTACAAGAGCAGAAATAATACATTTATATAAATTATTTATATAAATAAGATATTTTTTAAACTATTTACAACACTTTTAAATATTTTAATAATATTTCAATCAAAGTTTAAATACACTTTTGACAAAAACGTGACCTAATTTTGAAAAAAGCGTGATCATTTTTTGGGAAAAGCATGACCTATTTTTGAAAAAAAACTTGTTTAAACTTTGATTAAAAAATTAATAAAATATTCAAAAGTGTTCATTTTACGTAAATAGTTTAAAAAGTATCTCATTTATATAAATAATTTGTACAAATGTACAGTCAAATTGCCTAAGAGAAATTAATGATGCTTTTATATTATGTAATATTTAAGCATTATGAAAATTAAAATGAACTTATTTAAATTTAAATATTATTATGTATAAAGTATGAAATCATGTTATATTATTCTTAATGAAATGAACTCTTTTGAAGAGTTTGTGTGGAGTATGAGCTTAAAACTAAGAGGGAACAAATAATTTCCTTATCCATTATAACAACCTTAACTAAGTTTGGAACCTTGTTTGGAACATTCATTTCATATAAAAAATTAATTGATGTAAGTGATATTTAATCATAAAATATTATGTGAAAGAAAAGTACAAATATTTCCTACTTGGGACGTTATGTACAAATAACATGTTTTACTCATTTCATTTCCGTATATGATAGAATTAATGTACATTTGTCTATGTTTAACAAGAATTCTCCATGTGGCTACCATGTGTTTGAAACAATATACACAGTGAAATATAAAATACTCTTCTCTAACTCCTTCCATTTGATTAAATTTTTAAAAATTATGTGTCCAACAAAATGGTGAGCCTATATATAATAACTTTTATCGTATACGTTTATATTTGAAAATTAGCTTAAAACTTTTATTTCTGAAAGTGGGATTGTCCCATAACATTGGCTATGGTTAAATTGCAGAAGCTGAGTTTGGCCACCAAGATGAGAAGTGGAAAATTTAATGAGCTATCTATAGATCATAGAAAATTGCAGGTACTAATTTAGAAGTTTGATACAGAAACTCTTGCACATTTATAAGAAATCATTATTTTCACACCCAAATCTTGTTTAGTATAAAAAAAAAAAAATTAGTTGAAGTTACAAACTTTCTACATTGATTGAGAGTGTAATGTAATCTATATTATATTTAGATATTAAATAAAGTGTGATATTAATAAAATAAAATGTAAAAATAACAACTCCTTATATATAAATATGAATATTTGAAGATAAGATGTTTGACAAAATGTTTCATCATTTTGACTAACAAATAAAAATGCTATAAGCTATAGAATAGTTGTCTGTATTATGGTCATGCAAGGCTCATTTACAATGGATGTGGCAAAATATACAAACAATGCATATGGCATGTATCTTTTAATGCTGCTTTTCGGATCATAAAATATGAATTAGGTGAAACATACCATGGCATGGCATGTCATGCCATAAAGTTTTGTCCTAAGAAAGAAATCCACCTTTGATTTTGCATACTACTAAAAAATAGCGCAACAAATGTGAAGGGCAGGAAGAATCAAGAAGAATGATTCTAATTCCAAATGTTTATGATACAAACAAGTGAACAATTAAAAAGATTGATGTATTTGATCTCATCTTACAATCACATCTAATACTCTATGTAGACTAAGATAAAAACTATAGAGCCTTGGGACAAAAAGACAAACAAATTTAAAAAGAAATGATTCAATTTTCTTTTTCTGGTAGTTAAACTACTAAACTACACTTGCTGCTTCGTAGGAGTAGGAGTAGGGGATTCTATCAACAAGTTGCAAGACATTGATTAGTGAGATGAAGTCATCAACAAGATCACATTTTATATGATATGGCCAAAAAGAATACAAGAACAAGACAATTAAAAGCAGAAAGAAAATAGATTGTCGCTTTTAAAGATTCTTATATTGAAAACCAACTATTTACAATGCTCAATTAAGAGCTACAAGCTCCTAAATTTGCCGACAGCTTACAGATAACAAGAACTAAATAACAACACCCTTTTTCTTTTTCTTCCTACAAAATAACCATCCTAAAACCTGCGATTCAGTCCACTAATTAAGTTAGGTACTAACATGCAATTAGAAATTGAAAACCCTACTAAGTACTAAACCCTACCAACTAAGCAAATAAAGCAAAGCCAAGATCTCATTTTGGCATTTTACCCCACAAAATGAGGTTCTTGAGATCGAGCAACCCTAGGAACAACTCTGCAAAGTAGAGGGGTCTTCATCTCCATGGACAATTTCAAGCACTCAGACAAGTCCACACAAGCATTCTCAGGAGGGAGCCAATTAAAGTTGTGCAGCAACTGAGCAAGCCAGAGATGAAGAGAGGCCAAACCCATAGCTTTTCCAGGACAAACCCTTCTGCCAGACCCAAAAGGTGCCAACTTTAAATTAGATCCCATTATGCTTACGTCCTCTTCAACAAAACGTTCTGGCTTGAACTTCTCTGCCTCCACCCAAACTTTCTCATTGTGGGTTATAGCCCACATGTTCACCATGGCCGTGGTGCCTGCCGGAATAAGTTTGTCGCCGACGTGAACATCGTGCACGGCGAGGCGAGCCCACGAAAGCAATGGCCCTGGTGGGTGTATCCTTAAAGCTTCTTTCACAATGCACTGCAGATAATGCAAATTTGGGATGTCAGAATCAGAAACTAGTTTGGACTTCCCCACCACGGCATCTATTTCAGCCTGGGCTTTGAATTGGATTTCTGGGTGTAAAACCATTCTAGCAAGAACCCATTCCAGCAAAATGGCCACCGTATCAGTCCCTCTGAAAATCATTTCCTGAAACATAGAATTTACAGTGGTAAGAATAAGATCAATGACGGAAGAAGAGGAAAACAGAGACTAGAATGAAAATTAGAAATGGGTTTTAAGCTATAAAAATTTACCCAGAGAACAGCTATCATATCAGACTCACTGAGCTTGTTTTCCTTCTCCAAATCAAGCAAGACATCAACGAAATCTCCTGCGCTTTTCCCCACAGCGTAATCAGCAGAAGCCCTCTTAGCCCTATGCTCCTCTATGACCTTCCCAACCAAGACATTCACCTTTGAGACCAAAACTCTGCTTCTCCTTCTCACTCCTTGCAAATCTAGCCACCCCAGAAGAGGAAAATGATCACTCCAGTTGAATATCCCAAGTAACTCATACCCTTCGCTGACCAATTCTTCAATCTCAGCCCCATTGCCGCTATGGCTGAAGTCATAACACTTTCCAAACACTGTCATCATCACATTGTTCAAAGACCCAAAATGAAGTACTTTCTTCACTGCAACTAGTCCCTTCTCAGCCATGGAAGCCTTGAGCTCCTCCACCATTCTCAGACCAATTTCTCGTCTGAAACCTTCAGAAGTAGCAATTCTCTTGGGGCAGAACAAATGGGTCGCTGAGATTCTCCTCAGGTTTCTCCAGTACTCACCATAGGGAGCAAAACCCATTGCTCTGTGAAAGAGAAGCTCGTAAGCAGATTCTTTCACAGGCCTATCAGCAAAAGCGGAGCTATTAAGAATCTCCTTCGCAGTTTCTGGCTCGCTAGAAATGACGAACCGAGTCAACCCCACCGAGAACGCCATCAATGACTCAGCGTTGAAGCTTCGAGCCAGCTTGGCGAGAGCTCGATGAGGCGTCAACCCAGTGAAAACATGAAGCAACCCAGTAAAGGGGTGGCCCGAAGGACCAGGAATCACCAACCAAGTTCGGGTTTTGCAGAGAGCCCAGGCGAGTCCACCGGGAGCGAGCCAGAAGACGAAGACTACCATGAACAACAGAGCACAAAGAGCAGCTTCCAAACTGAGAATAGGAGGCTGAACCAGCTCAGGGAAAAAGAGAAGATGGTATTCTGGTAACATTTTTTTTACCTTCTTTCTAGATTGGAAATAGAAAGTGGTTTTTTCCTGTGCTATTGAAGCAGTTTATTGAGGGAAAATCAAAGAGACAAGGAAAGGGGAGATAGGAGAGGAGAGGAGCGCGCTTGTGTTTCGCTAGTGATGAAGAGTGTGAGTTAGGTAGTTGCTGGATATATAGATCCATACAAGTCGGTGGGTGGTGTGGTTAAAAGAAAATTAACCTTGGTTAAAATTAGAAACACTGAAAAAAAAAATCCTAAAGTTAGAAAATGTGACAGCTCGCGAATCAATTTCGGACTTCGGAGTCGAAGCTGCTCGGATCGGGCCCACATTTAAACAAATATTATTTTTAAGATAAAATATATTTTATTTGGTCACTGAAAAAGGAAAATATTTCCCCGTCACTGAGAATACTGTGAGGACATGCGAATGAGGTGGACACCGGGGCCCCACATTTGCGTGCGCAGTGATATCAAGCTTAGAGAAATGAGATAATACGGTGCCGTTTAAACATACGTTATCCGTTTTGGCTTTGGGTCCGTACTAAGACGTGCATCCAGTAGGATGCAGATAACCCGTCAATGGATAGATTCTCTAGATATTTTTAATAAGAAATATTCTGTTCTCCGATAGGAAAAATTCTCAGCATTATTTTTGCTTATAAATATGAGTTATTTGACTTTAATAATTTATTTTTAAAATTTATTTATATAAATACTTTACTTTTAAATTTATTTGTACGAATATTTTATTTATTATTTTTAAAGTTTTTCTAAAAAAATGAAACATCATTTTTTTTATGTAAATATATCATTTTATTAAGAATCGAAAGCAAGTACATCTAATAGAAAAAATTAGAGCATCTTTTAGCCAAACTGTCTATGTGGGATAATATTTTTTATATTGAGTAAGTCTATGAGCCACCCCATTAGCTACCATAGGAATCCATTAGAAGCTAACTGAATCTCATGGAAAAAACAAGTTGATGAANTATTATTTTTAAAGTTTTTCTAAAAAAATGAAACATCATTTTTTTTATGTAAATATATCATTTTATTAAGAATCGAAAGCAAGTACATCTAAAATTAGAGCATCTTTTAGCCAAACTGTCTATGTGGGATAATATTTTTTATATTGAGTAAGTCTATGAGCCACCCCATTAGCTGCCATAGGAATCCATTAGAAGCTAACTGAATCTCATGGAAAAAACAAGTTGATGAATATAAAAAAGAATCACGCTCAAGCTTGAAAGCGTGGGCTGATCTGTAGTGAGTGCATAAAAAATAACATTGGCATCCCCTTCCACATACAGGTCCTGAAAACCCAGCTTTAACGTCTTTCTTACACCTTCCCTTACTGCTACTGCTTCCATAATATAAACATTAGTAATTTCATGAATAGGTAACACCCATTCTGCCATGAGAGAACCCTCATTGTCTCTGATGACCCCCCTACTGCTCCACCTCCATCTCTTGATAACGCTCCATCTACATTAAGTTTGAAGAAGTTTTCAAATGGTGTATGTCATCTATCATCTTTGGTTGCTACAACACGAGAGTTCTCTATGCAGTGTTCTGCCAATAGCTTCTTTGTTGCAACTGCCTCCTCTCAAACCGATTGTATAGGGCAAACATGCTTACCCAATATGATACAATTTCATTTTGACCAGAGATTATAGCAAATTAGAGAAGCCAATAGCACCTGTTTTACTGTCCATACCTTCATTATTGTTTCTAACCAGTCCAGGAAAGTGCTCCAAGAACTTATATTAGCACTACTAGGAAGTGTAGTCAAAGCCCACACCTCTCTAGCACATGGGCAATAGAGTAATACATGCTCTATAGTTGCCTCACAGCTATGGCAAAGAAAACAAATATATGTAAACTCCAAACCTCTCTTATTTAAAGCCTCAACATTAAGGAGAATACCTTTATAGCACCTCCACAAAAACACCCTATACTTACTTGGCATATGGATAGACCATATAGATTTCCACACCTTTGGGTTCCTCTGCCATCCAGCTTGAAAGCTCGATGCCTCTCCAAATCTCAGCTTGTAAGCTGACTTAACAGAGAAATAGCCATTTTGTGTATGGAACCAATACCAAGTATCAACCCCTATCCACTGATTGAGTGGTATACTGCATATGATTTCGGCATTACGTTGATAAAAAAACACTGGCTATAAGCTAGCTATCCCAATCTCTTCTTCCTTGTCTGAACAAGTCACAAACACAAGCATCTGCAGGGAGCACATTCACCGGTGTAACTGGTACAAATGACTCATCATGTGGAATCCACAGATCCACTTATACCCTAACTGCAATACCATCTCCTTTGCGGCGCAAACAACCTTTTTTAAGGAGATAAAGACCATGCCAAATGCTCCTCCAAGTGTAAGACGGTTTATTGCCTAACGCCACATCCATAACATCTTGGTTGGGAAAATATTTTCCTTTTAGTGTTCTAGCTACAAGCGAGTCTGAGCACTAGAGTAATCTTCATCCCTGTTTTGCCAGCATTGCCATCTTAAAAGCCTTCAAGTCTTTTAAACCCAGGGCCCTCATCTTCTTTGGGTGGCAAAGCTTTTCCCAGCTTAGCCAATGGATCTTCAAATCATCTGGAGAATTTCCCCACCAAAATCTAGTCATTAACTGATTTAATTATTTGCATAAAGAACCAGAAAGTCTGAAACAACTCATGACATAGGTAGGAATTGCTTGAGCAACAGCTTTGATAAGAATCTCTTTACTTGCTTTGGAAAGTAATTTTTCCTTCCACCCTTTTAGTCTTTTTCACACATTTTCCTTCAATGTTTGAAAAGTATTATTTTTAATTTTTCCCATAATGGTTGGCAAACTCAAATACTTTTCATTAAAAGGCTACTATAGAGATCCCCATCAAATTCATAATATCCATCCGAGATCCCTGGCTACAATTTGAGCTAAAAAAAATAACATATTTATTTGTTGCCTAGATGCGATTTCAAAAATGAAACATCATTAGCATCACCTAATAATAAGAAAAGAGAGGAAGAGAAAAATAATAAGAGAGTGACACCATTAGTGTCACTTTTTTTAAAATAACTTTAAAGATAATAATAAAATAATTAAAAGTATAATATTTAGGTAAATAAATTTAAAAGTAAGATATTTATGTAAATAAATTTCAAAAATAAAATATTATAATCAATTAGTCTACGAATATGGAGTTGGGAGGTAGAAATCGTGTGGGGTGTGAGTAGTTACATATGTGAAAAAGAATTTGTATTTGTTCTGATGAAAATTTATGATATTGTTTATTTTGGATCTATCACAAATTAATAAGAGATTGTTTATCTTTTTCAAGTAAAAATTCTTTGTATTTGTACTCACCAAAAAAAAAAATTCTTTGTATTTTTTGACGTAAAACTATGATGTTTTTTTTGTTATTATTATTATTTGAATGTATTTAAGATTACATAGTGAAAAACGATTTCTTTTTTCACATATCTTATCTAATATCAACAGAATTTAAACTTTAGGACATTTAAGTACTCAATGCTTATTTATTTATATTAGCGGCATATTTTATATTTTAAATTTAAAACTTTAATCCTAGCAGATTGAAAATTTAAAAATTCCTTGTATAATATCTTGGAACAAAATTCTTACGCATGACATGATGAAATTGAAACCAAATTCTTCTATATCTTGATGTGAAGTGGCAATTTTGTTTGTTTTTCAATGACTGTTTTCTCTTTTGCCATTAGAAAAAGAATATAAACTTTTTAGTAGGATTTTTTTTTTAATTATAAAATTTTCAATCTTAAAAAACCATTTGAAATGTTATGCTACGTGTTTGTATTCTCATGAACACTTGATATATGACCATTTGATTAATTTTAACTTAATCCTACTTCCTTGATTTATTATAGCAATTTGATCACAAGCAAAACTATGCACGAAAAGGAATTTGTCATCATTTGGAAAAATAAATATAATATATGAATTGTATAAGAGAAAAATTATTTTTAAGATAATGAATATTTCTATCAAGGATTACTTATTTTGAAGAGTCAATATCCATCAATAGTGCCAAATTTGATTAAAAAAATAATATTATCAATGATTTCTTACACTTTATACCCAAAAAAAAAAAGATTTCTTAGACTAAAAATGAGTGTCAACTTTTATATAAAGATGTGGTTGGATATTCCAAAAAATGATTTCTTACACTTTCATATGCTTTTTGTTTTATTGCCTATGTGGTTGGCAAACATCTTTCATGACAAAAAGAGTGACAACCAATTCTATCAGTTGCAATTATCATATTCATGTCGATTAAGATAAATATGATAGAATTATAAATAAATAATTTTTTATAATATATATAACTTGAGATAGAACGGTGCTGCTTAAACGGCAACATACGGACTCAAACTAAGTAATGGGAGGCGAAGGAAACGACATTCTCTTCTTTACAATAATTGTATATTTTTGTAATTTTAATACCATTTGTAATTTTTAATTAGTTAATCAAGATTACGAAGCTAGGGAAGATCTCCATACAGTCCTTGTGGAATATATAATTAAAATTGAAGTACAAATGGATTAGATGATACGATAATTTTTTTTAAAAAAAAAAAAAAAAGAGGAAAATTTTCTGTTTAGCCCAATATTTTTTTCCTAAGAAATCATATATTATCAAAAGTTTCTTACCTTAATATGATTAGGAAGTGAGTATAAAATGATTCTTCGGGCAGATCACATCAATCATAAGCTATTTATAAAATCACATTACTATTTGACAGCTAAGCTCTCAATTGCAAGTACATCAAGGTATTATATATATTTTGTTAATATCATAAGAATTTTTACTTTATTTAATTAAATGAGATTAATTTTATTTAAGAATTAAAATAATATTAATTTTAATTTTTTAACAATATTTTTATTGAATTTCAAACTTTTGACTATAACCAATAATATATATCCAAAATTCAATTTATTATCAATTAAAACAAGTACTTATATATATATATATATATATATAGAGAGAGAGGTCTTGCTGACTGATAAGTCAATTAAGGTATTAAAATTGAATTTTAACTTATCCGGTGATCATAGGTTGAGAGTTATACCCAAATCTTTAAAAAAAGGTTTGTCTTCCATAATTATAACATAAAGTCGTAAACACAACACCTCATCATTCATTAAAAATGAGTTCATTTATATCACATAAAAAAATGAGTTTATCATAGCTCTAACTTATTTTATTTTATATTAAAAGAGATGTATTGTGCCAAAAATTTTGAGTTTGACTTATTAAAGTCACATTTATTAATTTTTTTTATTAATTATTATTTTCATCTGAACAAGATTAATCTCATATTCAAAGTGTATAAGAATACTCTGAGTATAAAAAAAAATTAATATATATATGTTGTTGCAAGAATACAAAAGATAGGATGATTAGGATCCTTCGTCCCTTTAAGAAAGCAGCAAATTGAACCAAAAGGGACATTAACGACAAGATCATCCACCCTCGCGTAGTTTAAAAATAATCTGTATAAAAAATTATTCCATAAATGGTGGAGCCTGGTGTTTGGATAATAATGATATACAAAGATCATCCACGCCTTCCCATGCCACATTGCACGTGCAATGCTCGATATTCCAAAGGATGGACTTTAACAAAACAATAATAATAGTAATATACAAAGTGTAGATAAATGATATATAACTTAGAGTTGTATCAAACTTTATTCTTTATTCAAAATAGAACATTATATTACAATATATAATTATATATATATTTTAAAAAATTCACGTATAAAAACAGATATTTAAGTTATTAATAAATATTATTATAATAAAATTACAACTATTAGAAGTAAATACACCAAAATTTAATTATGAGTCTTAAAATTGTTTTTAATTATATAATTTAAAAAAAATTATAATATTAAAAATTAAATACATGATGACGTAAACTATTTTTTAAATTACATTAAATCCTTTCTTATATGCAAAGCAAAACATAAAATATAGTTAAATTATCTCATAAAAGATTTAAGAAAATCTAAACAAAATTGAAATAAAAGTATATTGATATTAAATTTAAAACTAAAAATACAAATAGGTAACTTCGTGGTTGGGTGCACTCAATTGCATTGAGGTATTGACCACTCACTGAGAGCCTGAGAGGCTCAGAGCATTGGGCTGGCACGCAATATTGGCGGTGGCGGTGGCAGTGAGCAAAACAAAAGCACTGAGAGATCGAATTGACCATTACGCAGCCAACGGCGCAGGACTGCACTTGAGAAGTGAGAATAGAGAGGCAGGCCAGCAAAAAGCTGTTACTACCAATTGCCATTCATAAATCTTAAGTACCCTTTTCTTCTCTCTGACTATGAAAGGAAAAAGAATCTTTAAAGGAGAGAGGAGAGAAACGACGACGTATAAGGCAATCCCGTTCCCATATGAATGATATCGTACAATACGGTACAGTGGGATATGGTAAGGGATCAGTAATGGCAGTCTATTACGGCGCCGCCTGTACAGAATTGTGTCGGCGTATGTCAGTGTGAAAACGACGGGCCCCACACTCTCTCTCCGCGCCCCAGCCTCTCACTTTTTACAGCTCTGCCTATATTTCTTGGTCCTTACGCTGTCTCGCTCTCTTTATTTACTCTTACTCATCACTACCTTGCACTGTACGAACTAGATAGAGTGCCACACGCCACGATATGATAGACTATTTTTCAAACGTCACTCTTGTTCTTTTTGTTTACTTCTTATTATACTATTTTTTTGCATATTAGATATTTTTCCTCTCACATGTGCATAGTAATTTATGAGACACTGTTTTTCTTACATTTTTATGTGACACTTTACACTAACAGAAATGATGGTTACAATTACATTCTGATTGTTTCTTATAGTGCTATGCTCTGTTGCACTGTAATGCCCAAAATGAGGCACGCCCCGTTTCGGAAACGGGGCCAAAATGTAAAATGCGTTTCATACGGAGAAAATGCTAAAAAATACTTAAAATTTTAATTTTTTGATTTTTCAAGTTTTGAAATGTCACGTTTCAAAATAAAAAAAAGGCCAACCAAACTTTTTTAAAAAGTCGGTTATTTTTAACGTCGTTGTTTTGGATGCCAAATTTCTTGTTTTAGTGGAATGGCGCATTTTGAAGCTGCTGTGAGGGAACTTAAGTGGGACGNTAAAATTTTAAATTTTTTTATTTTTCAAGTTTTGAAATGTCACGTTTCACAAAAAAAAAACGCCAACGAAATTTAATGAGGATCAAGAAGGTATAGCCGAGTCTAAGGAGGAGTTGGTTGGACCTTTGACTAGGTCTAGGGCAAAGCATCTCCAATTACATGTGAGAGCGTTGATGAAACAAGCATGCAAGGAAAATGGCTTAGCTTCAGAGAGCAGCGAGCCAAACCATGAGAAGTGGATCACTTGTATTTCTGCCCAGATTCAAGCACACGGCCATGTCCCCATTGAAACCAAGTCGTGTCTTAGCCGTGTAGCAGAAGCAGAGGCGACTGAGTTACTGGAAGTCGAATACGGGCGTGTTGAAGCCGTGTCAAGTCACTCGAGGCCTATTTCGTCTCTAGAGGTAGAACACAGACAGGATCTTGAAGAATAAGGCCGTGTCACACTAGTGACTCCTCCGAGTTGTATTATGCTTTTGGAGCATTTTGTTTTAAGACTTATTAGTTTTTCTCCTAAACTATTTAAGGAGCTAAAGCATTTGTCTTTAGCAATCAGAATTAAGAATTTGATATTTGAATTGAGAGTTTTTCTCTTGTTCTCTTTATGGAGAGCTTAAGCCATCTAGGTGGATTCCTAGCATGGTGGACCTAAACCTTATCACTCTCCCCTTTCCCCAATCTAGAATGTGGCAGTTTATTCACTTCTCCATCTTGTTCATATTGATTGTTGATTATTCGGATTAAGAAGGGTTAATTAAGTTTTGCTGAAACTAGGTTGCCTAATTTGATAATCAAATGTTTTCACCTAATTCCACTCATCTTTTCTTGATTTTTCTATGACTTGACCTTACTTGGGATCCTTGACTAATTTGGATTGGATTTGACTTGATTCTTCAAGTGGATCCTTATCAAAACTTTTTTTAAAAGTTGGTCATTTCTAACGACGTCGTTTTGGATGCCAGATTTCTTGTTTTAGTGGAACGGCGCATTTTGAAGCTGCGGTGAGGGAACTTAAGTGGGACGACGCCATTTTTGGAAAGAGTTGCAAGCCTAAATTTGCCAAAATGACTCCGTATGGACTGTGCCCCCATTTTTCATCTTCAACCCGAGTTCAAATCAAATTTTAGGGCTGTTCTTCCCCATTTTCACTAAATTTCAACCTTCACCTCTCCTGCTTCCTTTTCGGTGGTGTCTATTTTCTTCCTTTATAACTAAGGATTTATGTTGATATTTTTTAATGCTTGAGAATTTTAAAATTGTTCATTATAAGAATTTTTAGTTGATATTTGCTAAGGATTTGATATATATATATATATATATATATATATATATATATATATGACGTGACGTCCATGTACCCACATTTTAAAAAAATTGTCGTACCTGCATTTGTATCCGTACCAAAAACGAGACCGTACCCGTCCCCGTGCAACATAGGTGCTATGCTATGCACACGCACTACTTAATTGCTAGTATCTTAATCATATAAATAAAAGTTTATAAATAAATTTAATTAAGTACATATTGTGCTATTCTTTTTATGGTTAAACAAATGATAAAGGCTTGCTGTATTAGTTATTGCACACTATAGTAGGTATTAATGTGCACGGATAGATTAAAGTTCTAGTTGATATTGATGTGTTGACCAAAGAAAAGGGTTTAGTTGTTTGCTTATGGACATTTTTTACATATCAGGGAGATATATGATTAGTTTCTAACATGGTATTAAGCTTAACATTTGATATAAAAATATTTAATTTTGGTTATTAAAAAATAAATGGTCAAAATTAAAATATTTTCACATTAATAATTATTATACTTCTACGTCAAGAAAATATCACATATATTCTTGATATGTTAGAACCGCTATTTACTTATAGGTGTTTTTACCCTATATCATGTTGACATAGTATAATGTCAGTACAAATGATCTTTTACACAGTTTTAATTCAAATTATCATATTAGCACAATTAACATAATTTAAATTTTATTAAATTTACATTTGAATTATATAAAAAATAGATTTAATAAATTTTATATAATATATTTAACATATTATAACTCAAAACTTAGTATATAAAACTCTTGAGATGTCACATGTGTAGAATAGAAACACCCTTACCTATAAGCTTGGACCAGACGGCAGAAATATGATCCAACCTCAAGACCCAAAAGAAGAGAGAGAGATGTAATAGAGACAGATACAACATTAAAGCAGGGATTGTTTGGTTTTTTGTTTTTGCTAATGAAAAGCAGGGAACGGGTTATAGTCCTTTCTGAAGAGAACAGGCTTTATATTTTGTAATTCAAATTGCCCAGTAGCCCTTATATACATAATAATCAAACCCCGCCATGATCATGGCCCAAAAAAATCCACACATTGCTCAATTTAGTTTCTCTGATAAATTAGAGAACAACTTGGACATTCATTTTCATGTACATTGAGCAATCTAAGAACAATTGCAGAATGCAATTGAGCAAAGAAAAAGGAAGAACACATGAAGGATCAAGAGTACCCAAGCAACCCAGATGAACCTATAGCCTTGTTGCAGAAAGCACCATTGAACCAACATGGTGTAACCATTAAAAAAGATGACAATAAGAGCTTGAATTATGGCCACTTGCAACCTAACAGATAAAATCTCAATCTTTGAACTGGTTGGAGCTTTCTTGTAGAGCAAGCAAACCAGCATCAAAACGCTTGTGCCGGCGCCGCCAATAACCACCATGATGAAGCCTGTGATCAGCAATGGAAGGTTGACGCCGGTGATTTGGTAAACAAAGTAAACAAGTAATAGCAGAAGGTTTAGTAGAGAAACAAAGGGTTCTTCTTTGATGGAGAGAGTGCAAATGATGATAATGGTGATTAACAAAGCTATAGCTGCTGAGAATTCAAGAGGGAAAATTGTTACAGCCATGCTTGTCACACAAGCGTAGAAGATAACATTAAGAATAGATGAATGGTTTTCATGTAAGAGAAGTTCATCCTCATTGATTTCTGACATTTTTGGATTGGGAAAGAGGTGAGTGGAGTAGGGAAGACACTGGAAT
Organism: Cercis canadensis; assembly: GCA_003255065.1. Classification (NCBI taxonomy): domain Eukaryota; kingdom Viridiplantae; phylum Streptophyta; class Magnoliopsida; order Fabales; family Fabaceae; genus Cercis; species Cercis canadensis. Next base: position 731,684 of record QAOA01003368.1, on the reverse strand, counting down.
TGTGAGGAAAATAATTCTAATATATAAGGAGAAATGGAGAGGGTGGGGCAATTGGTGTAATTGCTATGAAACGAGGGAATTTGGGGTGTGTAGATTGCTCAAATTTAAACGTTACTGAGTAGATACGATACATGTAGAAGTATAAAGTAAAGTAGCGTGTAACTAATTAGTGAACTTCATATATAAAAAAACTACTTGGATTAAGAAAAAAAGTGATCAATTAAGGGATATTGGTGTAAAAGTTGTTGAAAATTTGAAATGAAGAATTAATTAATGCTTATTACATGGAGATTAATTGAAGGAAAGAGGTGGGCAATAATAAAGTGATTGCTNAAATTTAAACGTTACTGAGTAGATACGATACATGTAGAAGTATAAAGTAAAGTAGCGTGTAACTAATTAGTGAACTTCATATATAAAAAAACTACTTGGATTAAGAAAAAAAGTGATCAATTAAGGGATATTGGTGTAAAAGTTGTTGAAAATTTGAAATGAAAAATTAATTAATGCTTATTACATGGAGATTAATTGAAGGAAAGAGGTGGGCAATAATAAAGTGACTGCTTTTTCAATTTGCATATGTTAAGGCAAAGGAAGCCAAAGTTGGGAAAATATGTGATCAATTTGGATCTTAACAAGTTCATTGGATGCTGACGCAGTTTGATATATGAACATCTACTACGTAGTTTTCAATTCATTACACTATCGCACTAAATTAGCATGCCAGATGATGCACATGTGAACAAGTTGTATCCTCATGTGTGGCACGTCGGCATGTCTCATTTATAGATCATATACTTCAATTCCAAAGAATTTGACATCATTTGCCTAATTTTCTAAGAATAAAGAAGTAAAATCAAAACTTTTATTAATATATAAGATTTTTCTCTTTTTAGCGGGTAATATGACACAATCATATGACTCACGCTGAAAAAAATCTGAACTTTTAAGTTTCATAAAGACACATCAATGGTGTAAATAGTGCCACAACAACCTCTATTATACTATCTGTTTCACTAATTCTATTTTTATTTCTCTCATTTGTTTTTCATTAGGTTATATTTGGGAGTTGAAGGAGAGTAAGGAACAGAGAAATGATGAAAAACAAAGAAAAAAAAAGGAGTATATACTAAGAATAACAAACTAGAAAAAAGGGAGCCTTCATTTACATTCCCCTCACTAAAAGGGAACATTCAGATTGGAGAAATAATAATATAAATAATCAATAAACCACTAAAATTGGAGGCACCAACCATGTAATGCAAGGCTAAATTTGCTGCTGGTATAGCCCAATACGGTCTTGACCCATAGATTAAGTAGGCAAGGGAGGTCATGGTATTTAAGTTGAAGATTTGGCCTATAATGTACCATGTTTGGGGTCTTCAAGGTTTAACTCCTTTATCTTGGAAGAAAAAGAGAGATTTGAGAAGGGAATTTAAGGGGTTGATTTGCCAAAACAAATAAACAATTTCCCTTTCAAATTCTAACATTTTATATATCGGATTGAGTGGCTATTATTAGGAATATATTTGACTGTTGCACTGGCATGAGCTAAATTATGCTGTCTTTCTAATAGCATGATGCACCAGTTTCTCAATGCATGAGATACACCGCCTTACCTTAGAACAAATGCTTCAAACTTCAAACTTCAAAGGGTGAAAATTTAGTGCACTTTTTTTTTTTTTTAAAATAAAATAATAATAAAAATAAATTATTTTAATATTCTCAGATAGAGTGACATGTTTAGGATTCCACAAGTAACTGATAAAATAGTAGTGCATTGTTTGTTAAGACTTATTTCAAGCAAGGTTTTAAAAATTGGACTGGACCAGCCAGTTCAATTGGTTCGACTGTTACCCAGTTTAAATTCCGATTTGGTTCAATGGTCAAAATCGGTAGGGTGGTTAAACCAGTAAAAATCGATGTGAACCGTAAAAACCGGTGAACTGGTGCTAGTTTTTAATAATGGGCCGGTTCACAAAAGAGAAATTTTGTTTGAGATTTTCCCAAAAACGGTGCCGTTTTGGCACCTGCTGAACTCCTTCCTCCCTCCCTCCCCTCGACCTCCTGCTTCTATTTTCCCAAAATCCATTCTCAAATCCCTAGCCTAATCTCACAATCTCACTCTCCCTCATTCCCTCTGCACCAAACCTTGGTGGCGTGGTCCCTTTCCGGCGCCGGTGAGGTGAGTACAGATTTTCTCCTTTGTTTTCTCTTTGACTCTCCGTTATATGATTTGTTCTTGAAGACTCTGTACTGTGCTTTTGTCCATTTGAAAATGATGCATACGGAAATTTGTCAATTCGTTCTTCATGAGCCCATTTGGGAAATTTGTCAATTCGTTCTCCTGGTCAAGGGTTTCATTTGGGAAATTCGTTCTTTGACTCTCTGTTATATAAATGATGTCTGTTATTCTCCCCTCTGCTCCCTCTCCCATTTGCAGCCTCCCACACCAACCAATCTGGATCACATTAGGAAGGATTGAGAGTTGAGTCAAGAATCCAACTTTTCAATGTCCAATCAAAGTTATGCAGCATTGAATTAAGTTTTTTCTGAAGCCTTAAGAAATTTTGTCGTGCCTTTCGTAGTCAAAAGAGTGTACTACACATCTGTTCATGTTAAATTTGTAGACCAATCTAAAGCATTGTCTTGTGCAATCATGACTTAGGTTGGTAATTCTTTTTGGTTTGACAATTTTTATAGGTGACTACTGGTTTATTGTTAGGTTGGCATTTGGGCCATGTCCTGTTTGTGTTTGAACTGTTTTATATGTTGGAGATCGATCTTCAAAGATCAAATTTTTAGCTTATTTGCTCTCTTTGATTTTGGAATGCCATCTGGGTGTGCCATTTTTCTTGTTATTTGCTGTGTCTTTTTTCTTCTTATTATATAGCTTCCACTTTAGTTCATGGGCTTGGCTTCTTAAGTTTCTTGTTCTTGGTTTTTTCTTCCTCCTTGTTTCTGAACTATATCACTGCTGATAAGCTTATTGTTCAAAAATTGGAACAGAATTAGTTGTTAGAAAATTGGGTGTACTATAAAGTGGTAAAATTTATTCATATATGATTATATGGAGAGCTTGGTACATCTTACAAAAACACATAGTCATAGTGAAATAGGAGACTACTGGACTACTGTATTTATTTTAGCACTAACCCGCATCCTTGAGACAAGGATTACTAACATAAAGACCATGACTCTTTGACTCGTATAACTTGACAGATTAATGAGTTCCTATAAGGGACACTGGTGCCTTATTTCATGGAACTAGTGCTTAGTGCCTTGTTATATGTAATAGTTTCGATCCTAGAAAATTCTGAATTAACTTCTAACAATAGTATCCCAGTTTGTGGCTGACTTTTGATTTTGCATTTAAAATGAGCAGCACCTGGGCAGCACCCTAGACATGGTATCCCTTTAGTTGGAAGTTTAATAGCTGCATTTTATGGAGTTGCGTAATTTTGTGATTAATTATATCATGCAGTAGCATTTCTTGTTGAGTTTATCTGCAAGTTCTGCAGAGGCTTGGTTCCCTACATTCTTGTAAGTTCACATAGGGGCCAAGTAATGATGAAATTGCTAGTTTTTATGAGTTTCTGGTAAAGCTTGATGAACTTCTGTACTCTGCCTTTACAATCCAAATGCATAGAATTTATATGGTAGTTGGGGCCTTCATTATCATTATTGTATGATTGTACTGGTATATGATCCAAAATGGTCCTTGAAATTCTAAGCTCTGGTTTCCAAACCAAACAAGTCTAATATTTAGAATCAGTGAGTCCCCTGTACTATACTACAATTGCTTTAATATCTTTGATCAAGTGGTGAAGGAGGGCAATCACAACTTGGTGGTGAAAGTGAAGGGATGGGGTTGGATTCAATTGGTATACTAGATGGAAGTTATGAAAGTGATCATGAAATTGACTTAAAGTGAGGCACATGCTTGGTTCAATCAAGATCCTCCTCAATTTGAGAAGAATAAATGAGTTGATGTTTGTGTATTTGACTTATTTGGTTTATGATTATGGGTGATAACTTGTCCGTTTTACTTATGTATTTGGTTTTGATGGTTTTAAGACTATGTATTTTAATTTTTAAGTTTGAGATTTTCACTTATGAGTTGAGTTTGACGATTTGTGCTTTATCCTCCATGTTTTCCTTTTGAATCTTTAATTTTGGAAAAAACTTCGGTTAAACCAGTTCGACCCGCGGTCCAACCAGTCATTTTTTGCCACACCGGTTTGGTTTTTAAAACATTGATTTCAAGTGAAAATTATATTTATCAACAGTGAAGTTCCAGAACTACCCTTGAGCAAAGACAGGCCTAGAAACAGACCCGCTGGAAATGGTCTAAGTGAAGCCTGTTAAAGATAAAGATAGAACTGAAACGGCAACGTAGAGGTGCGCTCTTCCTTAATCCTCCTTGCTCAGCTAGTTTTCGTTTCAATCCCCCTTGGTGAAAGCACAAAACCACGTTGAAGAACCAGGAAACTTGGTTTTCTCTTGCTCAGGTAGTGATTTCTTTCATTTTCCCTTCATTTTACTATGTTGTATATGCATAACTGTTAAACATTGTGAATGTCGTATGTTGTTTGGCTTTCTTTCACTTCCATAATTGCTTACTAAACTGACCATTTGGGTATGTTTTCGGCAGAGATTTTGTAGGATAATTTAGTGGCTGATTGCGGTAGATATATGCTTACTAAAACTTAGAATCATTTCCTTTCTGATTACATAATAATCTGGTTTGCCAGAGCTGAGCTCTTGAATTTGGTTAATGTAATAAGTGATATTGTCGGATTTGGTTAATGAAAGTTCCGGAATTTGATTTATGAATTTAGGAGTACTACTAATCCTATTCTGGATTTATGGGGCTGTTTGAGGAATATGGCAGATGCAAAAATGAGAGCAGCAAATGTAAAATATGTGTGAAATTTTTTTATTGCCATTTGAAGTAGGGTAGTTGGAAAGGAGAGCTACAGAATTTTGTTAGTTTGAAATCAGCCGTAGTTTTAGTACAAGGGGGAGAAAGAGAGACCTTACTTGAACATGCTCATGATATGCTTTGCATTCACTGATTCAACATTGACATCAGGTGGGTTTGGAATCTAGTCTTGGCATTTTTTTTCTTAAGATGGAGGTGGTGTGATTAGACCAAAAGGTGGTTGATAGAATTAGTTGCCATTCATTGTTAATGTAATTGTTTCACAGAAGAAAGCAGGCAATAGTTAGTATTAGGGAATCCTTTTTTTTATTAGCAAGTTGAGGCAATTTATGCTATGATACACTTAAACATAATTTTAAAATTAAAGGTATACAACTAAGACGGAGATGAGAGGTTGCATTCTGATTGTTTCCTTTTGGTTGAATAAAGGATCTACATTAAATGTTGTCCTGCTTGATAAATGTAGCCATGTTCCTGTTCTTCATAACAAAACAAACTTCAGCGTGTTCTTCAATAGCCAGATTATGAACTCAAATCTTGGAACTGGTTTTCCCATAGATTGAAGGAGATATGTTACAGTAAACTTCAACATGTTAAAAAAGTTGTGTGCGTGTGTGTGTAATTCTAACAGGAAGTGAATGTGAATATGACTATTTGTATTGGTCAGATTTTCTTGGTGGGAGGATAGCTGAAATGATAGAAGGTGCTCGTATCCAGCTTAATAGATGGCAGCAGGCAGCTGTTGCTCTTGGTTCGGCAGTTGGTGCATTACTAGACCCACGAAGAGCAGATTTAATTGCAGCTCTTGGAGAGACAACTGGGAAGCCTGCTTTTGAGAGAGTTCTTCAAAGGATGAAGAGTAGTCCAGAAGGCAGAGTAAGTATTTTTGGGATATTCTTTTTGTCATTTGCCTGTAGACTTACTGATAATTGAAGGAAGGAATCACTCCACTTTTATGTGATTCCTATTGTTTTCACGAGGCAAACTTGCATGTCTGGATGCAAACTTAAAGGTTGTTGGGGTAAAATATGGGACAGGTTAGGCTCTTCTTAAGGTTGTAACTCTGAATATATCATAACAATGCAGTAGACAATACGAACAAGAATAATATTAAGATAGAATCATGCTTCCTTTTGGAGTATTCTGCCTTAGTGCTGGATTTTTTGATGTCAAAACCATACACTGCAATTTAGGATGATTATCTGGAATTTGGGATACATATGAATCTTGGAGGTATTTGAGGTTGTGGTATTGAATGAGTACTGTAATGGAATCTCCTGGTTTTGTTTCTCACTGAAACTTCATTGTAGATTCTTTGTACTATGGTCAGGAAACTTTTGGAACCATATTAAATTCCCGTTACGAAATCTTTGTTTTAACAGATTATGAAGTATATAAAGTGTCTTCCCATTTCTTACTGAGGTGATCTTCTGTTGTTTTTATGAGCTATGTATATGAATATGGGTGCTTTTGAAATATGCATTTGACTAAAGTATAAAGCCTCATCATGCCTGTTACTTTTAGGGCTGCAGACTGCAGTCCATGGATTGCACCCTGCCCCTTTTTCTGGATCACTGGAAAAAATTGTACATATATCCAATCCATTAGTGGCTAAACTGAACTGCATGATCATATGTTTTTGTAGTTAGTAATTTAAAGATGCACACTTTTATTTTTTGCTATACAATGTGCAATTTCTGCACTTCGGCCTAATTAAAAGTGATGCATTAGAATTTAGAAAGGAGTACTGAAAGATAAAAGTGGTAAAAGTAGCTATCGCTGTAATTCTTATGTTGAAGCCAGGGCCTAATTGGCATTCTTTACTATGTCGACAAAGGTGGAAACTCTTGTTTCCATCAATACATACTATGATGTCACAGCCAAGACTAATCAATATTCTTTTGTAATCTTGTTTTATAGGCAGTACTATTAGAACGTCCTCGTGTTATATCTGCAAAAGTGGAACATGCTTGGGACATGCCAGCAAACACATTTGGTGCCACCTATGCTAGATTCATGGGATCCCGGAACTTTTCTCCAGATGATCGACCCCCAGTGCGGTTCATGGACACAGATGAACTGGCATATGTAGCCATGCGGGCTCGTGAAGTGCATGACTTCTGGCATACCCTTTTTGACCTTCCAACTAACTTGATTGGGGAGTCAGCACTGAAGGTAATTGAGTTTCAGCAGATGCACCTTCCTATGTGCTTTATGTCTGTTATAGGGGGCACCGCAAGATTCAGTGAAAAGCAGAGAAAATTGTTTTATCAGCACTACTTCCCATGGGCCATTCGTGCTGGCATGCAGTGCACTGATCTTATGTGCATATATTATGAGCAGCATTTTCATGAAGATCTTGAAGATGTTCGCAGAAAATGGGGTATCATTCCTGCTCCTGCTGCCCCTAAACCACATATTTCCTGACCTAATGTGCCATTTCTAGTTGTCTGAGCGATAACTTTTTGGGTTCTTTTCTCCTTACATATTAGTGGCAATGCGCTAAAATTGTGCAACAGATATTTATTTGAATAAAAAGCTAGGAATAAAAGTTTTGCCTCTGATGTATAGTTAGGGAACTTTGTATAGCATGGTTAGATGTTCTAAAGAATTCATGCTTCTGCACCCTTGTTGAGATATCAATGAAAATGGCTTACAAACATACGTGGAATTTTTGGGCACATGTGGTTTTTTTGATCTTACCATCGTCATAGATACATATATATTATGAGTTGTACAATTAGGGTTTCATGATTGGATCAGTTCAAGCAGACCTATCTACGCTGGCATTGTGAGTTCATTAGAATTTCTTCCTATACATATATGCTATAGATATATGTTGGTGTGCCGCTACATGTTGGTCAATATATCTATTTTTTTGTTCATCAATAAACTTATTTTATTCGTTGGATGTAGCTCAAATAGTAAAAAAAAGAAATTTCTCTTTTGAAAAAAGAGATTAAGATAAAGTTGATAGATTCGATTCTCTTATCTGAATTATGCTTAAATATTGAATAAACGAGCCATGTTCAAACTAACCCTTTATTCAATAACACGAACGATTGAAGTCATGGCACATCTTAAATAGCTAAAAGGACTCTTTCAACTCTAGTCCCTTGCACTTAGACAGCAGGGCTTATATACAAAAGCAACTAGTACATACAGTGCATCACATTTCAGCATTTTAATACACTTAAACTGCCATAATCTTGGCCTTATTTAATTACCCACAAATATGAGTAACATTAATTTTCACTCAATATTCTGATAAGCAAATTGCTTGGTCATTGGCCCCCAGACTTTGATTTGAAGCTTGATTCTTTTCTCCTTTGCATGGCTGCTGTTCACGTACTGGTGGCACTTCCAGTTCCTTCAAAATAGCCTTCATCCACACAAACATAGCACTCCCCAAGCTAACCCAGGATATAGCATTTCCCACATCAGAACTGTAATTCTGCCCAGAGAATCCCCAGCTTAAGAGTATTACATTCCCATTATAAAAGAAGACACTAACCAATTCCAACAGCTTCAGAAAAAACTTTTTCCCATCTATTGGCCTTAGTAAAGGGTGCTCTGAAAATGTTGTTGCTTCCAATAACTTGGAAAACACAGGTGAATTAGACAACCATTTGTTCTCCTTCATCTTATCGCGAAAATGGCGAATCACCTTCAAAATCAACCAATAGACTAAGCCAATGATGAAATTTAAGCCACCAGTTTTCAGAAACTCAGTGTTGAAGTCTAGGACTGTGTCCCAGTACCAATCTATGGGCTCACGGTTGACTCCCCAGTAAACCAGAGAGGGTAGTCCAACCCCAATGCTAACTCCCAGATGAGCATGCAAATCTAGTGCAAATTTGAAGTATAAGCTAATGGGTACAGTTAAACCCCATGACCATGGCTCATCCATGAAAGCCTCAGAGAGAAAGGATGAGCCTTCATTGATGAAAGCTAGGATGGAGATAGGAAGGAACCGTAATAGCTGTTCAATGTCACCACCCTTTGACATATTGATTAGCTTGAAACTGAGGAGGGGGGAAGATGTAACAGGGTGTTTCTCTCATGGTAGATCATTTATAGAGCTTGTGAAGTTTCCTTGAAATTTCCTTCTTCATGAACATCTGTCAAGTGTTGTTAACATGGAGACATAAAAGTACTTGAAATCCTGCACATTTACCTTAAGTTACATTTTGAAGTATTGATTCTTTCAACTTGTGTACGTATGCCAGAAACTTCAGAGAACTTTCTGCATGTTAGTTTTGTATCTAAAGCTAAAAATACTTCTAATATTTACATCTCTTTTTCTTTTCAAACGTCATTTTTGGCATACCAACATATTTCTAGCAGTATGTGACAATATCCCGGTATCAAATGTTCCCATCCCATGTTTGGCATGACAATAAGAGTTATTTGTAATTCATGAGATGCTAAAAATTGTAGAGATCTTGAAATTTCAGCTTTCATTGTAGCCTAGAATTGTAGACATAAAAAGTTAATTTTTTTTTTCATTGCTTATTAGAAGTATTTATACAAGAATGTGGAGTTAATTTTTTTTTTTCATTGCTTATTAGAAGTATTTATACAAGAATGTGGACTTGGCCTCATCGAGTTTGTATGATCATACTTTGTACGTTTGTTCTTTTTTGCGTGAACGAAAGAGGTTAATTTGGGAAGCTTCAAAGGTAGAAAGCATGGTGAAACACCTATTACTTTCCCACGGAAAATAGGTTTCAACGTACTTCTATCATCCTAAGGGGCAAAAGGACATTAGGTTGGGGAGATATAAGATGAAGTTATGTTACTCACACAACATTTTTTTGAATAGCCTAAATTCAATTAAGAAGGGGTTTAACTTTCCACTCAGAATGGACTACTTGATAAAATTTTGTAGAATAATTCATGTAACATTTTTTCTTAAATGATAGGCGCAATTTACTCTTGAAAGTGCAAATCACCCCTGAGAAGAGTCTCAGTGTCTTCCAAGCATGATATTCCTTGTCTTGAAGAAACCACTCCTCATACTGCAATCGAGACTTCGACCTATCTTGTATACCAGCTATCGCTTACGGGATTTATTTACTTTCAGATCGTCCTTTAGTATTTCCCATTTCTAAATTATATCATTCTCAAGGACTAAGCTCGAATAGAAACTCTTGTCCCTTTAAACGAGAGAGAATTTAGTCATTCACTTCACTAAGAAAGTAAGTAGTGTAAATTGTTTCTACTCTGCAATAAAAAGATGTACAACTTGCTACGAGCATGTAATCATAGGATAAATACAGGTAACAGTTTATGGGTTTTCAGCTCATTTTAACACCATCTCTATTATCAATCTCCATAAAAAAAACCATAGCCAAAAATAGGAAAGGAACATTAATTTTCAAGGTAAAATGGCCAAAACAGGGCACCATCATAAACACAAACAAGCAGTGAAAAATTAGCATCAAGGAATCAATCTCAATCCCACTACCCAGAGACTGTTAATAAAATTTTAGAACACCCAATTTCAGGTTATAAATTTTGAAACAAACGGTTACATTCTACTTCTCTAACAAGCTTATGGTTGAGCTCAAACCAAACTCCAGCTTCAGGGTCCAGCATGACTTGATTACATGGAACAAACGAGAACAAGTGAAACGAATTGCTAAGAACACAAATAACACACAAAACAAAAAGCAAATATGCACTTGAAAATCGAAAGATTGTTTATGACAGACAGTTCTGTAATAGATGTTTTGTCATCTAAAATATAGTATTCTTGATTGACTTATCCCAACAGCCACAACCTATATTACATCATATCTTCCGCAATGTTTCCATGGCTTAAATTTGAAATGAAATCATTCCCCATGCAAAGGCTGAATAAAAATATCTCATTTTCCTTCACCAGGTCCACCAAAGAGGTAACCCAGAGAAGAACCACCACCAGGGGCAGCATGGACCTTGGTTGAAGGTCGGTCCTGCAACATAAAAGGGGAAAAAAAAAAAAAAAAAATATCAGTCACAAGTTCACAACAAAGTTCCTTCAAAAAACACAAGCCAGAAACAGAAAGGAAAACTTGGAGCTGCCAAAAACAGTGCAGATAAAAGTAAACCCTAGCAGCAAGAAATTCTCACAACTTCCATATAAGATAAGATCATATGGTTTTCTTCTGACCTACATGAGCGGGGATACAATATATATTGATTAAATGGGGCATCCTGTTTTTCATTTACTCCTTTAGATTATTTTGGAATTTTCATTTTACTTGTAGTTGCAAGTTACGCCTCTAAAGTGACAGGTATTATTACAAACCAGCGTATGGTTGATGGAGAATACAATGGTAGATCCTAGAGTTTAAACAAGCATACCATTGTCAAGATTACCAAGTCAAAATTAAAAACAAAAACTTCTACAGTGAACAAATACATATAATAGTTTATTCTGATGTGCAATACTAAAATGATGAGTGGTCTTATTCTTACCAAAGGAATAGGCAGATCAATATAATAGTATATATACATTTGGGATAGTAAAATGTCTCCACCCTAGCTTTTTAGTGTCCACCACACCAATTTATCCTCCATAGTATTTTCAAGTTCATGAATTAGTAAACCACTATTGGACTTCAAATATTTACCTTAACAGCCTAATACTTAATTTGGGAAAGAAGAAAATAAATATAACAAGCACAAAACTTACCGTGATGAAGTTGCCAGTGTTCTGGCCATCGGAAGAATTACTATGGATACCAGCAGGAATCTGCTTGCTGGCATCTACTGGTTGAGGAGGAGGAGGAGCTGGCTTGGAAGGAGGCCCATTATTTACAGTCACTTCAGGTTGGGCATCATTTGTTGCTGGCTTCGGAGCCTCTCCACTGCCAAAAAGATAGCCCAGTGAACTTTGTCCCCCACCACTGCTAACTCCACGACCCATTCTCTTCAACTACTTTTCTGAAAGGAAAATCCAACCTTTGTCTTCAAGCAGGTTCACAAGATTGCATACAATTAGAAGTTAAAAAGGAGAATCTCTACCACTAGAACATAGAAGTTCTCACAATTTCAATCTTCATTTTTTATCCCAAAAATTCCAAACGATAATGTAATTTAGAAAGTTAAATAAAATAATCTATTTTTAACTAATTAATCTCATATTTTCTTTCTCTATTCTCCTCTTTCTTCATGTTCTTCACTCCAATTATCTTTTAACCACCTATTACCCCACTTTTTAATTTTAAATTATTTTTTTCTTATCTTGTACACACTTCAGTATGTGCCCAACTTTCAGTAATAAGAAATGGAAGGGAAAAAAAAAAAAAAC